>OX453261.1:2360014-2417335 GCA_949709985.1 Luffia ferchaultella
TGAGTATTGGGCGACCATTATTACGCCTAACAATGTAAATGCAAACCATTGAATGCAAACATTTAGTGATTGTATTTATAAAGGCAGTAGGTCCCTAATCCTTTAAAAACGGAATTAATGTTAATTATAAAATAAAATAATGAATACCTACCTAGGAAGAATTTTTAAACAAATATCAAAAAGTAGTTAAACACCTCTAAATAACTAATGGGGACGTTGCCCAATTTTTTCACCACGAATTTCATTATTTTGTATTTTTTGTTAAATTACAGGCGCAGTTAAGGAACTGGTTTGAATATTTTAATTTTTGGACGTGTATTGTACTTTAGTTTTTATATATTTTTTAAAGTTGACCGGAAATGACGTCATAGGATGATTTACAGTGATATCTATAGCCACTGCCATCTATAGTTTACAAGCCATGCTACTGCAATCTGGCAACGTTGCGTATAATCCGAGCCTTAGTATCAATCAGGTGATTAATTCGCGTTTTCTTCCATTTAAACGTTATGTAAACAGAGTTATTGATTTAAAATAATAAATCAGTGTAAAAAATTACGTTTTGCATCGTGTTTATTCGTAATTAGTAAGGTAAGTTGATATTTTCACCATAATTGTTTTTCGTTTCACGTCACAATCTTGACACGTTTGGGTGGAAATCACAATAAATTTTTATCATTTTTCGAATAGGTTCGAGGATACGGAATCTGGAGGATCCCGGGGAACTATATTTATACCTTTCATGGTCACTTTAACCGCATGCTAGCCACCAGCAGGTCCGGCGAGATTGATTACGTAGAACCCAGGAAGAGAAATAAACAGCAAGGGAACTGTACATTCCCGTAGAAAGTTATACAATAAAACTAGTTTTTAAGATATAGCCTGTGATAAACGCACAAAATCATAGTAACACTAACCGAAATGAGATATAATAACCATTATTTTTATTCTATTGATGATTCTATTCTATTCATAAAATCCACTTATGACACGCAAACGAAGTAGCGGGTGGGTGCTTATACAATTTAATAGATACTCCTATTTCTATTTTCTGTTAAATGCTATCGATAATTTCATATTTAGTTATTTAAATCCCATATTTTTAATTATTAAATCATGACATCTTATCAGCTGACGAAATAAATCAGACTACAAGTGACAGTTAATGCGACGTTGCCAAATCTAATAGCATGGCTTGTAACTATAGAAGGCAGTGCTATAGCCTAACCTTTTTTCTTTTTTTTTTTTAAATCAATACAAACATCCATTACTGTCAGTGCCACGCGCATTTGTCACAAGACGTTACAATAGTACTCGAGTAGTGACACTCCAAATTTTTTGTCGAGATAGCGCAGCTTACGTTTTGGGCAAGAAAAGAATAAGTTTAAGTAGTATATTTCATGTGTAATAGAGGTGGATGTCTAAAAAATAAAATTTCTCGGAGTATGTCTGCTCTTTAATTGACAGCTAATGAATGTCTTATTTTTAAATTTCATAAATCTCAAGTTTTGGGTTTAAAATCAGCCAAACCATAACGTCACAAATGTCATCTGAAGGTTATTACTATTTTTCCCAATATCTTTAAAATTGACTAATTTAAAAAAAAAAACTCATTACAAATTGGAATTGGGTAAGGCTATTCCTCGAAACGGTTTATTGTTTATAAATAAATTTCCAAAATGGGCAATGCATATATGTTTGTCTTTTATGCTCGGTGAACCGTGTTGCTTTATGTTTATGCTGATCAGACCTTCAGTCAGACGTAGGAGAGCAGTACCTACTACCCAAAATCACCTAGTCAAAGTAATAAATCTGCTCGAATGGCGTCTGCGCCTTTGTTTATTAACAGTTGTGCCGTCCAGCTCGGACTGCTCTCCCTTACCGAGGGATCTCTATTTGAATTTAACTCACAAGCTAAGCGAGGCGCCACGCACCACCCGTTGAAGGCAGCCACGCACCAAAGCATCTTCAATGTCTCCCATCCGCGTTCACTTCAAATCTTATAACACTCTACGGAGTAAGTATAGGTTAAGGATGTCGTTTAGGCGGTCGACTGCACCTTCTATGTTGTCCCAACCTGGTCCGGTGCGCAGTTGTCTATACGCAGATTCGGCCCTCACAAAAAAAAGCTTGATTTATACCTACTGCGCCACCGCACCGTACCGTTTCGCCTGTCGTTCTCGCGACGCTTTATGGATACTACTCATGTACTGCTCCTTCCCTTTGGGTAGTGAAGTGATGTTATATCAAATGTCAGTTAGGTCGTCACTGTGTTTAGAAATGGCTCCAACATTATCCATACATAAAAAATAACATTGATGGTGACTGTACGTACATGTGTTCATGAGTGAGATTGTCGGATGGCAGAACGATCCTGCATTGGTAGGTCAGTGTTTGCGATGCAATATTAGCTACGCATTAATATTAGTAGGTACACATTTATATTGAGTGCTACCGAAGGTAACGAACTCCAGTTAGCTACCTCACTGTCAAAATTACAGATAAGTACTTTTATAAGTTAGTTTAATATTCGAATTTCAAAAAAAGTTACGTTTTTTTGCTAATTTTGTCATATATATGAGAAATAATGTTGTTTTGTTTGTTTATGCTGAGGTTTATGTCGTTCTCGTTGATAAAGAAACAAAAAAAATTTATTCCATTTTCAGATTGCCAACGTGCTTTTGTTTAATATAATTAATATTTATTTTTCCCTAAATATACTTGAAAATAAAAAAAACACGAAAGCAAGCACTCATATAATTTGCTGTCTTTCTATATTTATTACCTATATCGTTGTTTATTTACGAGCAACTCCACCAGTGTCAAGTTTAACTATTATATATATAATAAAATAGGCAACATTACACAATCCTTCGGAAGTTTTTCAAGATAACACAAATAAAGCGCGCTACCCTGGGAAACTTCCGCCAGCCACGATTATTCGTGATTATTTGCGCGTCAAGTCGAGCCTCCAAAATATGGACGATCCACGTTATACCCATCGCTCAATCCACTCATCAAGTTCAGAGGTGCCAACTCATGGAACTATTATGTACTACGTACAACTGGAAGGAGCTCTCTCTAACATTAGCGTGGTCATACGTAAACTGGTGATTAAAAAAAAAAAGTGCGAAAGGGAAGTAACCGGGTGCCTAACTATCTCTTTCTACACCACTTCTGTGTGGCTAGCATAAAATATACCACTACACTGGGAAAAGTACTATGATGAATTTAGATTTTATTATGAGGGAACCAAGGAATAAAAAACTATGCGTCATGATAATTACGATACAGGATCTATAATTTCCGCTGATGCATCATGTTTTCCTCTTCATATTTCTCGTTTTTTATTATGGGGGTCATCCATTGCTCGACTGTTGAACATTTTTCTTATGGTAGGTAATTAGTAGCCTACAAAAGTTAGGTAATGGCATTGCTTCGCAATGCATGATCTCACGTCGCGTTCTAATATCACTTCTTCGGAAAGGTTCTGAATCCATTTTGATGATTTTTGTATTTGGTCACTATTTTTCAACATAGGGTAGATACAGTGGAAGAATTATCGAAATCAGCTGGTCTAATACGCCACTATGGCCGTTCCATATTCGAGCTGCTATTTCACGTCGCTGGTTGTACACAGTCGCCGAGCGGAGGTGAAGTCAGAGACGCATATTTTTTCCTCTTCACATTTCTCGTTTTTATTATAGGGGTCATCCATTGCTCGACTATTGATGAACACTTTTTTTTAGGGTAGGTAATTCACTAATTAGGCCACTGCCTATAAAGGTTACATAATAGCATTGCGAAGCAATGCCATGATTGCTCACATAGCGTTCTAATATCACTTTTTAAAATATTTTGACTTAATTCAATAGGACTTTATACACGTTTGGCCGTTAATATTTCTGAAAGTTCTGAATCGATTTTGATAATTTTTGTGTTTAGTCACTATGTTATAACTTAGGGTAGATACTGTGAAAGAATTATCGAAATCAGTTCTTTTAATTTAAAGCTGTAGCAAATCAAAAAGTCGATTCTTTGTTTTTGCGGAGTTTTTACTAAACAACTTTATTTCTGTTTTCTTTTGCAGTTTTATTTCTATCTATTTTCTTTTCTTTTTAAACATTATTTAGGTACTGTAATTTAGCTTTGTTTGGGTATCCGTTAACGCAAAGCCCTTGACTAAGCAAGAATTAATAATAAATGAAAAAGAAACGTACCTAAAAAGCATCAACGCAGGATGACAAGCTATTAGCAAAATATTAATATAACACAGGTCTACAATTTTTTTTTTTCGAATTTTGATTTGATAATATCATCTACTGTTAATGTTTTTTAGTGTGTTGAAACCGAAAATGAGGTCAATTTTTTCCATAACGTAGGTACAGATTTTGTTCAATCTCGAGTAAGTACAGTAATTATTACAATAAAAGATAACAAAATCGGCTGGTAACTTTGATTTATTTTCATCTTGTTCACAATATCAAATACATAAATACATATTACATAAATACATAGTACATATTTCCGCTTGTCAGAATAAACGATGACTCATACTTAATCATTATTTTTATAAAAACTTTTTGTAACAATGAATATGTTTATTAGATCGTTTTCGTGTAGGAGTGTAATAAATTTGCCTATATTTCCAATATTTATGATGATAGACAAAAGACAGTGATGGCAAAAAAATCAAGAGCTTTCGGAGCATTGTAAGATACTAAATTTTCTAAAATCGGTTCGTAACTTTATCGGAAAATCGAAAACGGTGAAAAAGTCGAAATTTCCCTATTTTTCGGACAAAACGTTGATTGTTTCAAAAACGAAAGAATTAATATCGAAAAAATAAAAAACCTTCCGAGACTGGTAGATTGTCTACAAGTTTGAAAAATAAAATTTTAAAAACGGTCGAAAACCCTGACTTGAGCATGTGCCCTTTTCATTTAATGATTATCAGATTAGCTACCCTAGAAAGTAAGATTCGGCCTTATTTCAAGAAGTTATAAAGGTAGACGAAAACACTAGCGTCAAAAAATGCAAGAGCTTGCGTGGCTAAGTATGGTAGCACATCGAAAATTGGTCCATAACTTTCTTTGAAAATTTTCTGTCGTACAATTTTGTTCAATTTCCTCCGATAATTGCGAGAAGAGCGAAATCTGTTGATTTTTTTTAGGAAACTTATTTTTTTCTAGGAAACTTATTTTTTTAGACTTAAATTATTAATTTATATTTATAGAAATAGATAGTAATACACTATTTTACACTCTATTTTTTGTGACTTCTGGTTTTTAATATATCTTGGTATGCGGATGATAATAGTATTTTTAAAACTTATTATGTTATATTTCATATTTGTTAAAATTTTTATTAATATTTAAAACGAAAGTTTTAATTTATGGTTTTGTGCTGGCAACTGAAACGAGAATTTGGGGAATTTTGACATTTGTCAAAGTTGAAGTTTTTGACGTCATAATACTAAGGTGTCCATAATGTTTAGATTAGTTAATAATAATACTTTAGTAGTTGCCTTTTGCCCTCTTTTGCCTATGATGTGGCCGAAATAATAGGTTGCCAGATATTTCAATGAATATGAAAGATGGAAACCTATGTATTGTTTTAAATAGAAACGTTTTTCGTTAAAGTACGAAAATAATTTAGTTATAATATCTGACGTCATTCTAGTTACAGATCTGACACCATACGGGTAATGAATTTGACGTCATATATGCACTTGTGAGACTTGTGTGTGTGATTTCGATGGGGTATTGAATCTGTCCGTATCTCTGGTGCCAATCGAAAGGAAGGAGGCCATCATATTAATATTTGAGATCCTTAGGTCTCGCACCAACGTTGAATTTTGAGACATTTCGGCCCTAGAAATAATGTTTCGGTACCTAGAGTCTTTTAAATCCATTTTATCCGCCGAATGATTGGGAATTTTTAAGATCGTTGGGTTTTTTCGGGAAAGAAAGGAGCTTGGTTGCCTGTACGAACTTATGTTTTCAAGTTCCCACGTGCGCTCAAGGCGATGAAGTGCGACAATATATATGAGAAATATATTTCAAACATATATATCTACAGAATCCTTGACCTTTTTAATAGCGTGTTTAGACTAATTGGGATCGTTTCAACGAGATATTTCCTGAGTGATGGTTCTGAGGGCTTCGGCGTGCAAAAGTACCTACGCAACTTGTCGTGCTTGGATCTTTACTTCTGTGGGATTTAACTATTTTGTAAATAAAGGCGGTCAGCCATCCATTTATGCATCACATTCTAGGTAGCTTTATTTCTGTAATCAATGGGAGATTTGTATTCAAAAGGGTATTATACATAAAGGGAGCATGCAGCTAATTTACTAAGGTGATTGAGATATCGATATTTGAAGCTTTGATTTTTAGAGTTACTACCTGCTTCACAATTTATTTTGGAGGTGAGAAGCCTCCGTCGATTGATCATATTTTCTGCGGGTTGCCCGCTTTTAGTGACTAGCTCTCTTGAACTTCTGTTTGCTTGCTTCTTCTTTTCTATCGAGGTGGATAGGAGTCGGGCTACTGCCGTTTATTTTATTTTTTGTAAATTTGATGATTTAACAGTATTTCGTACAAATCCAACCAGTATTTTTGATGCTATCGCAAGTTGTACTACGCGGTGGCCACGCGAGACCTCATTTTCAGTACTTACGTTCGTGTTTTATGATCCCTTATAAATATTAAAATTATTTGTTAATAATGAATGTAAACTGATTCCCATCATTCATGTATGTTTTTTCACTCCATAATTATACTGATGTATGTTTGTAGCATTTTAATTTGAAATCTGCTAAACCAATTTTGACAAATGTTCGAATTAAAGGTTCTAATTTACTAAATTACGAATAGGTTATTGACACGGACATACAGAAATCTTTATACTCATGTAAAAAAAGTTTACTTCAGTGTCACGGGTTAAGATAGGCTTATAGAGTTTTGTTCGATGTTAGTCGAAAATTAAAAAGTTCCTGTTATGGTCTTGTTTATCCTACGTAACTTTGTCACCCTAATCAGAATGAGACAATATGGCACCCACTAACGTCCTTGTTACTTTTATCTTTTTAATTCGTTTTCAAGGTCAAATTTCTAGGACCTCGAAATTTCTTCGTAGAGCTCATTCCAGTTGTACGTAGTACATATTAGTTCCATGTGCCAACTTAGAACCTATTGCACGAAAACTGAGTGACAGCTGAGTGAATTCATGTATTGTAGATTGATTCCATTGATAGCGATTGATTTGTTTACAAAAAGCAAATTTAAGCTTTAAGATGGCTTTATGTTTTGTTTCTTAAAATATAAAACTTTTTTGCTAACGGTGCCGAAAAAGAAGTAAAAAAAATACCGATTTAATAATGACGAAGCACGAATGTAGGCCGAAAGTGTCATTTAACGACATAGAAAAGTCGATGACTCCTTTTACCGGTGAAGACACTTAACCAATAAAACTTATCGACGAATTTGAGGATACGAGTGAGGCAATAAATTGGACCGAAGTGGAGCAACAGATTTATGGAAAACGTTTATTACAAAGTACTGCGATGTTATTTCTCCGGTCTATCGGCAGTGTTATTACGTGGTGTGAATTAAAAACACAACTTATGGACGAATTTGGACCTAAACTGGATAGTACTTTAGTCCATAAAAAGTTAGCTGCACGAAAGATGCAGGGTCGGCTTTCCATTGTTGCCGGATGAAAATTATGTTCATAAAAATGATCAATTTCAAATCTGCTAAGGTAGGTTGATGGTCCATCATTTAAAAACAATAGGTTAGGTTAGCAGAGCGACGAGCCACTAAATAAGCCTTATAAATTTTTTTCAATTCCTTAAAAAAATATTTACTGTGTGAGGTTCCTACACTTCTCCCCATAAACCTGATTAAATATATTGTAACTTTTCAGCAGGCTACATTGGAAAGCGCTACCAAGATGCAATCTAGTGAAACATGCCAACAATGCTACCTGCATATGAAAGAATTGTCTCTACATAGACAAGTTGAAGCCAAAGCATTAATGGAATATGTCATTGACAGGAGACGCGATTTTGATTCTAATAACGCTGTGCTGTATGGTGCAAAAGATTTGAAAGAATTTTGTAAGAAGTTGGATATCTACAATGAAATGAAAAAACGTAGTAAGACTACCGGTCCTGAAAAGAGTTCTGGATGGATGAAAACGATTGTCGAAACTACAACTGAACAGCGAGAGAACAGCTAATTTTTTTTTCTTACTCTAGGTCCAAGCACACGAGTTGGGTCGTGACTACGAACACTGCAGCGCCCTCTTGCGGAAACTAGACGAGATGGACAGCGTCATGAAGGTGGACTACAAACACGTCAAGAATATATGTGCGTTGACCGACAAATTGTTGCAGCAAGTAAGATGTACTTCATCAGTACAAAAATTTAGTATTCAGAAAATAAGGTGGGCAGTTCCAGGCCCATACTTGAATCCGTTTTAACTTGTAATTCAAAATAAAGCCCATTTTGAATTACAAATTTTCAAAACCAAACCAAAATTATCATTATATGGTTTTTATATTCTTTGCTGAATATATACTAATCTATACCTTCCTCTAAAAATAAAAAATTAATTCTGTAATTTCCTTATTTATTTCCAAAAAATTACCAATAAAATATCCCTGTGACGTCATTTGGAATGACGTTTACTATTTACATAATCTTAGACTAAATAAAGTCGTAATATTGTTATAGATTCCTCACCTCAATATTTTTTATTTACTTTTAGCTTTGGTTTTTTTTACTGTGGATAGCAACGCAATAACCTAAACCACCGCCCAGACCACGTCACAGGGACAATTCCAACATCAGATGAATTTTCATAAATATCTGAGAATTTCGTATATAGAAAGAATTGATATTTTGAGAGGTTATTCTAGAACCATATTCTTTTTACTTTTAGTGAACATCAGCGCAACTTCAAAGGATTTCCAAAACTTGTTTCGATGTGTGACCATGTGAGGTCCGTTGACAAAAGATTACTTATAACTTTTCGTCCAGGGTCCAACTCAACAGAGCAAAGCAGTGGCGGGCGCTCAGCGACGCTCTGCAAAAGTATAAAGACAATCTGAAAGCAGCATTGGAGATACATTCTTTCAATAGGCAAGCAGTAATAATAATTGAGTATGTGATTATAGTTGTCAAAAATTAAATTAGTAAAAACTTAATCAATGAAATATTATGAAGTCACATGTAATAAGTAATCCCATCCACCTTTTTAGAGGTCCGGGTGTTGTATAGGCACTTTTTAAAAGCATAGGACGGCATTGTGCTCAAATAGTTTTCCAAAATACAAAATAATTTCAAAGTCGTTCGGAGCCCTAAGATCTGAACGATTTTCGTGCGGAGTTGCATACTGTGGTACGTACAGTCTAGTACCCTCTAGGTACACATAAGTCAGTGATTATATGCCCACATTTTTTTTTTCTGGCGTACTGTCCATATCAGCTGGTTGGAGCGAGCATGTCGATTAGATTTAAATGTAACATTATGTTCATCCTACTTGTGATATTTTTAATGTATTTTATTTGCAATCTTGCAAATATTTGAAAAAGTAAAGAAGATACACCTACCTATATAAAAACAAACTAAAATATTTCTTTGTAGGTATACAACATTTTGGTGGATCGTAACTACGGCCTACTGATGAAGGTAACCTGGACCGACAGCTTAACATGCTCTCCGAGACACGGAGTCAGTGATAGTTATGTACTTAAGTCATAAAAAATTCATTAGTACATGCCGGTTTCTCGGATTCTAACCACAACCTTCTAAACAAGAAACAGGCTTGCCACCACTTGGTTATCATGCCACTCGCAATTTGACTGTATTCTAAGGAATTACTCTAGGCGTGAAATTGCAATGGGATCCTCATATTATTAAACAGATGAAAAAAGCTCAGTTCTACAGTTTATATTGTAAAAAAGATTTGCATACTTTCAGACACAGAGACTGCAAGATTAGTATATTTCAGTTATTTCCATTGTTTAATGACTTATGGCATTCTGCCACGGAGATATGCTACTAGTGTAGATTTTGTGTTACAGGTAGAATTTTAGTGACATGACTTGTCGATCACTGAATCTGCCATTTTGCTTACGTTTTCAATCATTTTGAAATATGAGACCCTTCATCTTGATGAATATGCTATGTAAATTTACAATGGATTTTCTGAAAAATAAGTAAAATCACACAAAAATTGCCCCTCCCCAAGCAAAGTCCTGTATCCATACCTGCAGGAGACAAACTAGTTGTTGCTATGCACAGGGGAACCACACAATTTTCATCATTATTGTTTACAAATATGTGTATGAAATGATGTTATTCAAATGTAAGGCATTTATTTATTTATTTATTTAGGCATATAAGAATCTACCTACGATAATAAAAAAAAGATGTAGTTAGTAATTAATAAGTTACTATTAACATATGAAAGTATGTTTTTAACTTAATATTATAACACAAATACCTTCAATTTATAACCAACAAAAATATCGAAATTTTTTACACATTGAAATGAAATACATTTTGATAAAATAAGATTATGTTTTGACAAATTGTGTATAATATGTCAAATGTTAGTTAGAAAAGTACTTAGTCTTTTAAATAAAAGAATAATAAATTCACCGAAATGTTTATAGCAATAATAACATGTGATCATGTGATATGATACCTACAATACACTTGTAAACAATACTTGAACCATTGAACTTGAACTCACTTGAACCTTGAACTTGAACCACAGAACACTAACAACTGCACAGAGCAACTGGAACAACCGTTAGCACTGTTGATGCAGTGTTGCTACAACTGAGTTCCTGAAAGGTACATGTCCAGCGCTGAAAAGGTACATTTTGGTTAGGTACTCATACAGCTTCTATCGCTGTCTTGCAATGAACGTAAGAGAGCTAGACAGTTTAAAACTTGGTACCTACCAAGCAGCACAGCGAGCGAGGGAGGAGCCCGGTCAGCCGCCACGACCAAATTGGAATCGGATGCAGAATTCGAATAATCGAAACACGAATTAAAACATAAAAGGGCTCTATTACAGGTAAACTAACAGTCCACAATAAAGGAAATAACTTCCCTTACACAGAGATCAGTTTTCGCGCTCAAAAATATTCTGAACAAATGAAAGAAAACAAAATGTGATGTTTATATGTACAAACCTGTAGAAGTAAAATAAAAACACCGCGCGCGCTCGGGCGGGAGTCGGGCCCGGTCCCGGCCGCGGCTGGTCGTTCTCGGCCAGATGGACCGTACCCGATTGTTCTGAAGGCACTGCTGAAGGTAATTGTAAGCTCTATCTCGTTCACGCACGTCTCTCTCGCCCGGGTTTCGAGTAGCGCGCACGTGGAACGTCGTGGTTTCTGGCGATATTTTGAAAAAGCTCCATAATAACCGTACTACGCTGCATAATTCTTATTTTTTATTAAAAATACGAACAGAATACTCGACGCTGGCGAAATTGCTTTTTAGGCAGAGAACGCCATTCTAAGAAGTCATTTAATTTCTTCAATCTAATCAACGTCATCATCCGTCGTCAATCAGTCATCATTCATTGGCTAATATATATATTCTGTGTTCATTGGATTCATTGTAAATACTCACAGATTAGAAATACTTACTTTCTGTCACAGCTTTCTGTGATCTGTGTTGTTCTTGGTTCTGTGGATCTGTGATTGTGAAAGAACATTACCGAGATTACCTTTAATTTCACAGGTTTTCTTTATTATTTGTATTAGGTACTTACTAGGTAAAATTTTCGGTAAAAAATACAAGCATCCAATTGTTTTACAAAAAATTAATCATACGTTTATTTAACATTAAAACAGACGGACACATTATAATATTTTTATAACCTCCAAACAAAATGACTGAAAACATGATTATGATAAAACAAGGAGCTGAAGCCAAATTATTTATGTGCACCTATCTAGGGAAACCAACATTAGTAAAAGAGAGATTTAAGAAAAACTATAGACACATAGATTTGGACACTAGTATAACAAAAGAAAGGATAAAAAACGAAGCAAGAGCTATCGTACGTTCCAAAACGGCAGACGTTAGAACACCTTGTCTATATTTAGTTGATTTCGATAGAAGACGTATTTACATGGAACATTTTGAAGAAAGTATTACAATCAAAGATTTCTTTATAAATGTTTTTAAGAACCATAAGGAAAATAACACCTTAGATGTTGTCAGCATATTAATAGGTCATACAGTAAGAAAGTTACATGACAATAATATTATACATGGGGATTTGACTACTTCAAACATGCTCTTGATAGAGAAAAATAAAAGTGAAATAAATGATGCTAGCAAATGGTTGCAAGAAAATAATTTACAAATAGTTATGATTGATTTCGGATTAGCAATCACAAGTTCGAGTGCCGAAGACAAAGGTGTTGACTTATATGTTTTGGAACGAGCTTTAATAAGCACCCATAATGATTTTCCTGATTTATTCAAAGCAATTTTAAAAGCCTACACAAGTTATAGTAAAAATAATATAAAAGACACTTTAGAAAAATTTGAAGAAGTAAGAGCTAGGGGCAGAAAAAGAACAATGGTTGGATAGGGTCACTATAATATATATGTGTAAATATCTATGTTAATTAAAAGACTTTTTTCTTCCATGTTAGAAGTTTGATTTGCTACACCTACATGAAAACATTCTATTACCTATTCAATGCTATTATTAAAATATTTTCTTCCAAGAATGCCCCTTTCTTTATATTAGGTATCATTTTAACACAATATGTGTTTGTATTATGTATCATTTAATATGAGCAAAAATATTTTTAATTGAAAATTTTGTTTAAAAATTATTAACAACCTGGCTAAAACATAGCTCAAGGAACCTCTTCATAAGGCGAATAAATGTCTTCAGTGCCTGAGTAGTGCAGGAGTAGTCGCACCCACTAAACAACCGTCAAAAACATTCATGAAGTAAGATTGTTCCTGTCTAGTCTAGGCATGTACTACTGCTACTTTTAACAAAGATTTTAGCCTTAGCTTATCTAGTATCTAGCCTTCTCCTTAATTGAAGAGGTGATTATGGAAAGGTGTTAAGTAACAAAAGATTAGTTTCTTACAAAATGTATTTGAAAGTGGAAATTGAAAAATGTTCATCTTCCTCAAAACACTATTTTTTTATGTGCTTTCTTGATGCATTTATTTTCTAATGTAGTTATATATCAGTTAAATATTGCCTTATTTTTTAAAATAACCATTTATTTATTAGACTACCTCAAATATTTGTGCTTAAGACTTTGCACATTTATAATTTGGTATTGAACTTCATGTCAAAAGCAATAAAGACACCATTACGTAATATTAAAAGCAAAATTGTCTCTTTTTCTTCCTCGATTTAGACTGTCTCTTAACGTCATGGTTCCCAATAATATTTTCATAGTTTAGATAAAGAATGTTCCACAATCTTAAAACAATTTTTTTCAGTACCTTAAAGCGGGTGTTCGGCTGAATGTAGTCCAAACTTACTTAGAACATGTAGAGCTTACAAAACTAAACAAAATGTTTCAATTGAGTAGATGACATAAACTAATAGTTACAGACAAAAACATGTTTAATGTTGAGCTGCATTCACCCGAACACTCCAACTAGCTTCTTATAATATTTTACCATGCTTTCAGCCTATGTAGTCCAAACCAGTTAAAACTTATAGAATTATAGTTAGAGCAAGTACAGTGCATCCACTCAAATGGTTTGCAGTATACCTGCAGGGTATTTTGGAAACTATGTAAAAATTAATATATTATTTGATCATTTAGTACCTACCTAATTTTTTTTCTTATTTTTACATCAAGTACCGTGGAAGCGTAATACTTGATACAGTATGTTAACATGAGACATAATCAACCGTTTGTAAAAATATTTTTCCTAAAATTTGCAATGGCACCACTGTAGTAGTTTGTGTCCCATGTGTTTGTGGTTAGAGCTGTGTTCTAGATTTTAACTGGAGAAATTTGATAAACGTAAGCATATTCTTATAATTATGACTAAATGTTATGGTACTAAATAGATAACAATAAAAGGTGGTTGAAACTTCGATCGGGAATTCAAAATTTACGAACATTTTTTCCCTATCTGCAATTAACGTATCTTCAAGTTAATCAAGATTAGTTTAAAGTGTTTTTCATAAATATTAGTGCTTTCGTGATGCTATTATTTTTGTTTTTTGTAAATAATTGTATTTTGTTGGTAACTAGAGACATGTGTCTCAAGTAACAATCAGTGTCTCAAGTTTTATGATGTCTCATCTTACAAACGCTGTCTCATTTTTGATTCATATTATGAAAGACAATAATAAGAAATAATATTAAAAGCAAAAACGTATATGTTTTTCCTGATGTAGATGATATTATGGTCATTAAGAGACATAACGTAATAAAATGTGTTCGACCCATACAGGAAAAAAGGGGCCGTTACATGTTCTAACTCTTTTTTTATACTTAAATTTAATTTGTAATAACTAAATTAACCCAATTTGATATAAGTGTTTGAATAAACGCTTTAAATTCTAACGGACCGACTTAAAAGACTGTACTGATACTGTGAAATTAGGTAAAAATGTGTAGCATACTCGAGACTGAATGATAACATGAGAATCGTCTCAAGTTTGCCCCGTATTGATAAACTTTATTATTTTTTTTTTTAAAATAGAGTTTTGGATTTGTAATCACTTTGATGTGCTGTTTTTAATTACAATAAAACTTGAAATTTATATGAATATATTAGTTACGTTTTTACGAAAATTTCAGATATTTTTTTTTTTTGTTAACGAAAATTTATTCGTTTTTATCTTTATAATTCACTATCAGATTACAAATGCTTGTGTTCCCTACTGTGAAAACCTTTGATTATGCCAATAAAAGTTACTTATTCGTCCTACAGACTTTTATTTAAGGGTTTCTTATTATTTAATTTTATTACGAAAATTACCTTGAATATGATTTTTTTTTAAATTTAATTAAAAGTATATTTAATTTGATTTTGTCTCAAGTAGAACCAGTAATGGCTAACTTGGTATAGTACGTGTTTTGAACCATTTCTCAAGTATACCACTGTATATTGGTAACTTGAGACAAAAATATTTTGAAAAAAATTTCATGACAAACTTTTATTAACAATAGTTACGTTCAAATATATCCTTAAAGAATATCAAGACCTGTTTATTGTCAAAGTTTTACGTAAATTATATGTGTTTATGTGGAGATTTTTATTCTTAAACTTTAAAACTGTCTCAAGTAATACGCTTCCACGGTACTTACTTTAATGAATCAATTGAAAATCAAATTACATATTTAAATATTAGTCATACGAATCCTCCGCATTGTTTTGTGTGTTTATTATAAAAGTACGACCCGCACCAACATACACTACAGGTGTACAGTGCGGACCGATTCTTTCTTTCAGCACCACCCGCCGCTTTTCTCCGACGACGCCGGCTTAATGGCTATTAAAGCGCACAAAGCCACAAATCATTTGCGCGGACGCACTGTGGATCTTACCGACCTAAGATGGACCTAAGCAACTCCCAGACCTGCACGCCTTGCGCGACAACAGCACAATATTAGGCCGGCGGTTTTTCTTACACATCAAAGGAAATTATTCGATGCTAAATCAAAGTCAGCGGCGGAGTCGGCTTACTAAAACGAACGTGAATGTATTATTTTCTCTTTTTTACATTCTTTTTAAGCAGTTTTTTTCCAGAGTTCATACTAATTAATAAAGTGCGGGTGATAGCGTCGTTCCTGAGTGGCCGGAGCTTCCACGTGGCTGTCGAGGGTGCGGTGTCTTTGTACGCAGTGTACACGGACGACATCCCCACTCTGAGCGGGCGGTTTAGGGATGGCGAGTATGACGTCACGCTTGCACTGTTCGCAGACGACAGCGCCTTCTTCGCCTCATCTCGTCGGGCGAACTTGGCTGCTGCAAAAATGCAGCGAGTACTCGACGCTTTGCCGGAGTGGCTGGACAAGTGGAGGATGGCCGTCAACGTCGGGAAGACGACCGCCCTGCTGACCGGCCAACAGCGCATCATGCCACCTAAACTGTCGCTGAGCGGACAGGACATCGAGTGGGCACGTAGCGTGCGCTACCTCGGGTGCGAGATTGACGGGCAGGTTGAGCACGCCATCCGCCAAGCCCGCGCCGCGCGCGCACTTTTGCGCCCCGTACAAGCGTCGCGCTTACTGCTGCGTGCCAAGCTCGGCGTCTACAAGACGCACATCCGCTCGCGGCTGACATACGCAGCACCGGCATGGTATGCGCTTGTTCGACAACGTCGCGCCGCAGACTGCAGCAGCAACAAAACGTCGCCCTGCGTGTGATCGTCGGAGCCGGGCGGTACGTCAGAAATGACGTCATCGCTCGCGACCTGCGGATCCCGTCGGTGGAGGAGTTCGTGCACCGTCTGGCGCGTAGCATGTTCGACCGCGCCGACAACAGCTCCTTCGCCCACCTACACAACATTGCTCCGCATCGCGAGCGGTCGCCGCCCGGACGCCCGCTCTCACGTGAATTGTTGACGTCGCCCAGCGCATCGCGGGACGACGTGCCGCCTGCCCGACGAGAATAGGCGGACTACCCATCGACCGCCGGGGCTGCGTCCTCGGCGAGATGATGTCCGGGTACAGGGGCGACCCTACACCCGCACCTGCTCCCCTCCAGGGGATGTAGATGACCCGATGATTGATACAAATCACCTCGGCGGCGGCGGGCAAGAAGAATAAGAAAGAAAAGGAAGAAGGACTGGAACCCAGGGACCAGAGAAGAGGACCTGAGCATTGGAACCAGCTCCTGAGGAGGCGGCCGGATCCTGAGAAGAAAAGCCAGAGCGACACCGGGACCTGCGACGAAGACGGTGCCGTGTTAGGGTCGCGTTGGGGGTAGGGGAGCCGAGCATCCGTTTTCTTTTTGAGTGAACCGGTGTTTTATTAACCCCTTCGCTGCCGCCTTAACCCTTTCCCTGCCACCGTCGTGGTCAAGAAGGTGTGAGTGGTGACTGCCGGAGTGAACTAAGCGGTCCCACCTCTATTTTCTAAACTTGGCATTTTTTTAATTTGTCTATTTATCATTAGGGCCAGTGTACATACTAAGAGTTGACCACTTGAGTGCTTTTTATGCTACAGTAATACATTGAAAATATATTTATTTATTAGCTCTAAATTTAAATACAGTGAACGGTTGTGTAGCCTTCAATGTGTTTTGTTACATTAATTTTATTATTTTACACAAAGCTGTTTTAGTTCATAAATAATTAATAAAATATATTTTTTGCGTGCACCTTTAGATTGGTAGGGTAGACCAGGTACAATTGAAACAAATTTATTTTAACGGGTGTAGTGAAATATCTATTATACTAACCGAGTAAATATTTTGTTCATATGAAGTACCGTCATCTGGGTTATGATTAAAATAGCTTCTGTAGCTCTTATCTTAATCAATCACGCTGCTATTACCTAACGAAAAGGACCCGGGAAAGTTGTTTAATTTACCCCAGGTGACGGACAGTTGAAACAGTACGTAGTATTAGTTGAAAGTATTGAAACACTTCAGATATCTTTTAAATAACTGAACTTTTTAATAGATTCAAATGGTGTTCTAAACCACATAGTTAACTATCTATTCAATAAAATCATGAACAATTAGGAACGTTACTATAAATATTTCTAAAATCGTTACTGAAACAATGTGTTAGACGTAGTCAATTTATTTTTTTATGCATGTATTGATGCATAAAAAGATATGGAAGTTGAACCAATAATTAACATTTCACATAGTCAACATAGATTTAATGTACCTATTAATAAGGTATATCGGCATGGTAGAGCATAAAAAAGAGATTATCATATTTCATACAAACAAACATGTTTTAATTATACCCATGTTTCAATCATGACCAAAGTTTCAAACAAGATCTATAACTGCAGGTACCAAATCTATTCAGTTTTTTTTTTATATTCAGATATAAATTAAGGTCTTTGAACATCGATCGTTCGGTGACACGCTATTTCTGGGCTTCTAGAAAAGAAAGAAGCAGGTATTTTCAAAACAATAATTTGTAGGTATGTATTGTTTAAATTCGTGGTGCACGATTGGAACAGGGCAACGCATAAAATGTTTCAAACATCTACAGGTTGATTGTTTCAGCCGTACCCATCTCATATTCTTCAATTGAAGGTCAATATTTTACTCTAAAATACAACTTTAGCGTTTACCAATACATATAAATACAATTTCAAATAGGTGTACAATACATTGAAACAAGAAAAAATATTAAAATACAAGTGTTATGATAAATCGAAAATTAATAGTTCGTACATTCGTACTTTTGGGTATTGAAATTAGTCAAAGCGTTCTATGCACAATAGCGTTGCCAACTACCCCCATACCCCGCGCGCCACTATCCAAGCGCGCCACCGTCTACTAGTTCTTTTAATCATACGCCTACGAGACGGCGCCCTTAAGGCGCCGCCCACCAATAGGCACTAACACACCGAAGCATCCTCAATGCGTCCGGTCGTTGGTCATGCCAAACCCTATACGCTCTCCGGAGTATAGGTTGAGGAGTCGTTTAGCCGGTCGGGCTGCACCTTCTGTGTAGAAATCCCAACCCGGCACTACCTGCGCGGTAGGTCAAGCGCGCAGGTGTCTGTATGCAGATTCGGCCCTCACTAAACAAAAAAAAAAAAACTACTAGTTCTCCTAAGCTAGTACCTATATGTATGTCTATGCATGGAACTAACTAAATACACTACAAGTATTTAGACCATAAAGGTTGTATTTTCAACAGTTTGACTGACAACAACAACCCACAATGACAGACAACTTCTAATCTAATCTGTGACTGTCTGTGTCAACTTCAGACCACAGAACAATATATACTTCGGGAACGGGAAGCACGGGAAGCTTCACGCAAAGGTGACGCAAAGTTCTCAAAGGTTCTGAAATCGGTTTTTATTTTTATGACGTGCCTAGTAGTATAGACTTTAATAATAATCAGTATCTACAACAATGAAACTCAATTTTGATTTATTGTCGCGAAAACTATTCAGACGCAGTGGATATATCTCAACGAATCTTCGTAAGTTCGAATTTAATTTTGAAGGTTATAATTGTGTTATTTGCAGTGCATTTTAAATTTATAAACTTTTAGGACTTTTAAGCACTCAAGAGGCATGTGAAAGGCGTCATCATCTATTTATTTTAGAGAAAAAACGTCAAATGGAAAAAGTTGGCCGCATTGAAAAAATAGAAGTTAAATACAAAGGTATACCAAAGGATTGCACTTTGGTTATGAACAAGGATATTTCTACACCATATGATTGTGCTAAACGTAAGTACCTATGGTAAAATTAGAAGTATATTGTTAAGAAATTCTGTCTTAGTGAATTAGATTTAAAGTCAAACATTTCTCCCATACACTGTCTTTTCAGTCAAAACAAATACAACCTCTTATCCCATAAAGTTAGGAAGCTGATAGCAGTTTTTTTCTTAATTATATCAATTGACAGATGTTGATTAGGAAAGAACAGAGTAACACATTGTGAGCAATTATTTCTGCCTTCAATTTATTACTGTATGGGACCTTGTGGAAAATCTTTAAAAAAAGTAAGCGCATTCAATAATATAATCGCCTCTGTCAACTGTTTCAATGAAGTTTATGCAGTTTATTAGACTGGCTATGCAAAGCTGACAAATTGCTCACAGACTGACGGTCAATTCTCCACAACTCATTTAGTGTATTGCGAGTGAGTGAGCGAAGTGGCACTCTGTATTATGCCAGTTGATGCCAGTTATTAACATCATTATTTGGTTTGATCACAAATGAAACTTCCATTAAACATTGTTATTTTTTATGTGGTTTGAACTTTATTTTAGATAAGTAATTAATTAGTTTTGAATTTTATTATAAAAGATGTCCAGTTGATGCCAGTTATTAACGTCATTATTTGGTTTGATCACAATTGAAACTTCCATAAAACATTGTTATTTTTTATGTGGTTTGAACTTTATTTTAGATAAGTAATTAATTAGTTTTGAATTTTATTACAAAGGATGTCGTAATAAAATAGATAGCTGTTACAAATATTGTTGGCTGTCACAATTTCATTGCATATATTGCCGAAAGTGAACATAGGTAGAAAAAGTATTGATATAAAATTTTTCTTAAACTAGGTATAACATTAATAACAATAACTGTTAAAAAAGATTCGGATTATCTGTCTTTAATTTAATTATTCTTTTTTTTTACATTCAGTGCACGTAAAATCCACACTAACATAAATTTATTCATAATGTTATGATAAGTAGTTAAGTGTTTAAATATCATTTCACAAAAATGGCGCATACTTTCTCTTATAACACCAGAAATGTAGTTGTCTCTCGGAGACAAACTGGACAAAGGCAAAGATTATTTTCGTGTCGCTTTTACATGAATATCTGCTTATTACGTACATCTCCTCTTGACGTATGACCCAATATAAGTTCTGAACTGCTTGTCTAGTAGGACACATAAAAGTCAATTTTCAAACCTAATGCTTTCATTGATTATAAAAAGCCTAAAAAAAAACAGACAATATTGATACTTATTTTTTGAAGGGCAGATGCTTTTTAGTATAGCACGGATAGTGCTGTATTGTAGTTCAACGCGCCGAAACTACTTTGCAATGTCTCGAATTGTGTTTTTGCCTTTGTTTTGCAAGTAATAAAATCATAACTGACTGTTAATGGAATAATATAAAATTCTATAGGCTTATATACAGCAGTTTAAATACTTGTCAATATTAGGTCATAGATGTGCATTGAGATACCGTGTCATGATCATAAAAATGTGTGCAAAAAATATACGCCACAGGATTGAGGATTTGTAGTCGGTATACAAAAGCGAAAGCGCCCGCAACGTGCGTGAGCTGATACGCTCGCGGCTCGGCTCTATTGCGTGAGTCAGTGCATGCAAATACTTATTATGGATCGGACGTGTCACACTGTTAACGGGAATGTGACGAGAATTAAATTGTGGTAATGTTAAAATTAAATTGAAAATAATCGAAGAACTTTCTGCAGGCATAAACTAATGTTAAATTATAATGTTTACTTACCGCAAATACGATATTCAGCTCTTTTTTGCGTCTTCAACGACTAGTTTTACTAATTTTTACGACACAAGTCGGCATCGCGCACGTTTATTCGGCGCTAAGCCATTACACTGACTAAAAGCCGGTTAGTGGACTTATTGCGTTTTGGATTACTTTCTGTGCGGACACTTTAGAACGCGGACAGCCCATCCAATTATATTGGTATATCAATGGCCACAGGTTAAGTACATGCCACTTCATGCCTTGACAATATTTACCTTGAAATGGAATTTAGTGTGACGCATATTTTAAAATTCATAATGAAAAAGTAAAAAAAGATTACGAAATTACATTTAAAAAATTACTGTACCTAGTTCTATTCTCATTTTACTTCTTACTAGATACTCATTTGGCAGACACAAAGGTTACAGCTATTAACTGCTATAACCAAAGAGCTATTGACTGCGAATGTATAAAAAAAAAGATAGACTTAATATATTTTTTTTATAATTCGAAGTATAAATTATTCTCTATCTTTTTTTTTTTTTTTTTGAGGTCCGCAGTTCGGACTGCCTTGCCTACTCTACTCTATTATCTCTATGATTTAAACTCTAAATAACTGTTTATCACTCATTCCCAGATCTTAGCGAATGGCACATGGACACCAGTGCATTAGCTGTACTGAATGGAACATTGTATTGGGACATGCATAGACCTTTATCTGAAAACTGCACTTTGGAAGTAAGTGTCTTTACCCATGGCATCTTATATGTAATTTGCTCGTATATGTAGTATAGACGAACGCTTAGCCTAGTGGGTAGCGACCCTGCCTACAAAGCTGGAGGTCCCGGGTTCGAATCCTAGGTCGGGTCAGTATTAATATGATGGATATTGATACTGGTACCGGGTCTTGGTTGTTATATGTGTGTGGTGTCTTCGAAAAAAAATAAAATTTATATATGTATATATTATAAATAATATTTAAGTATATATATCAGTTGTCTAGTAACCCATAACACAAGCATAATACTTGCTTACTTTGGGACTAGATGACGCTGTGTGGGAAGTCCCATGTATTATTATTATTATATGTAATTTCCAAATGGAGTTATAAGTTTACACAACATCCTAAATGCATTTATACAATGTTTGTGGCCAATTTCAGGAAGGTTATTTAAAGTTAAAGAAACCATTAACCAATCATATGTGTTGAATTATAATTTTAACAGTGAAAACAAATGTCATATGATTGCTAAATATTTTCCTTAAATAAGACGGGCCTTCTTACAGTAATCTTTAAGTAGCAACTGGTGGTTAGTAACTTGTGTTTGACCTTAATTTTTTTTTATGAGTAAAAACACAATAGTTTTTAAAATTAAGAACAATGCTGTTACAAGCTATAGGTCTAGATATTTAAGATGGACGAAAACACAGATTTAAGTTGTACTTATACTTTATTTCGAAACAAAATCACAAACTTATCACACTTGTATCGCACTCGCAGTTCGCGCTTGACTATTCTAAGAAACTGACTGACCCACACCGCAGCGCCGGCCTCATTATATAGGCGCCAAAATCCCCACCCGTAGCATCTCGAAAATTCTACGGCGTGTACACCGCCCCGCCTCAAAAATATAAATTTCCAGCGGCGACGATCTTTTTGACTAATGCCGCCTCCAAAATGGAATTTCATTTATAATTTATTTTGATCTCGAATTCCTAGTTATTTCTGTATTCGATCGATGTGTTTGTGAAAAAGCGTGATCATTCGAGTACTTTCTATAACACATCGACGTGCTTCTACGCGTAAACTACATCACAATATTATTTAAGTAGGTTTTAATGTTTATTGTATTTTAAACCAGTTAGATTAATTAGTCTACCATACTAATGCGTATGATATAGCGCTCAGTAAACAGGATTATAAAAGCATCATAAACAGTATGATTTACTGGAGCTAAAGGACAAGACATAGGTTAAATCTAAGAGCCATATCTAATGGAAATTAACTCTATAAGTTGCATATTCTATCACCTCACTTGCTAACTAATTAATGAGTGATTAACTAATTAATGAGTGATTGAAAAAAAATTATTAAAAAAAATAATTAACCAGTTACAGACATTCACAACGGCGGAAGCCCATAACGTAAACAAGGCTTTTTGGCGAACTTGCTCGTTGGTTTTGGGCGCTTGCGCATCTGTCGCGTTCAAGGAAAACTTCACAGTCAAACTACACAGCTTCCCTGGACCAGACAGTAAGTTTAATAAAATTATGACCTATTTGTTTTGTGTGTCGTGCCAGCACGAGCGCAACGAACCTGTTTCAAATTTATAAGGCTGTGAGGCCGTGGTTCAAATCCGGGCGTGTACCAATGAGTTTTTTCTGACTTAAGTACATTAACCATCACTGACTCCGTGCCTCGGAGAGCACGTTAAGCAGTTGGTCTCTGTCGCTGTCAATAGATGGCGGTCGTCACAATCCGCCAACCCGTATTGGAGCAGAGTGGATTGAAGCCCCAAGCCCCCTCATCTTGAAGAGAGGCCTAAGCCCCTGCATTGGGGTATAAAAAAAGGGCAGATGGAATGAATGTTTTTGTTTGCGATTTTGCCCGAGAAGCTACCTGTGTTAAACTCTGAAGCGTAAACACTTTCGTTTGGTTGCGAAGCAAAAGCTCTATGTAACCATGTAACATTGATTATAGAATAAACATGTTATGAGAAAGGGTAGTTTTAATTTTATTATGCAATATATTTTATTCTCATATAGTTTTTCTATAAACCCCGCATGTGTTTGGAGGTTCGAATGGAAGAGGCTGCAGTATAGTTTAAATCAGTGACGACAACTACTAAATAAAATAATACATATTTCCACAGAGAATTGAGTAGGTTTTAGTGATGTGATATGACATTATTTGTTCAGTGACACCCATTCCATAAATATTTAGTCACACAACGAAAACAGGTATATTACGCATGCATAAATAGTTTTGTCTCAGCTTTGTCTCATTTTAGAAAGCGTTTAAGTCGTTCATGCCTTTTTCTTAAATTTTTGGTCTGATTTGATGTAGCATTTTATAGTTTAGGTTGCAACATCCGTCTTAAATATGCGCTATATTGCATAATGTTACGGGCTAGTGGTTCTGATATTTAGGATGCACGGAAACGCCGATTTAAGTTTACTTATACTTTATTACGAAACGAAATCACAACCTGATATCAGATTTGCAGTTGTGATCGTCCTTGACTCCCCCAAGAAAAAGTGACTCACGCCGCAGCACCGGAATCCTTATATAAGCAACGGAATCCCCACCCTGCAGCATCTAGAAATTTCTGTCGTCGAACATTTTGATATTTTAATTAGAATTTATCGTGGGAATATGTGATAGCGCCAGACACCACCTTCGAATACGCACGGTTTCGCCTCAAAAATATAATTTCGAGCGGTGACAATCCTTTTGACTAATGTCGTCTCTAAAATGGGTTTTCATTTATAATTTAATTTTATCTCGAAATTCTAGTTATTTCTGTTGTCGGTCGACACGCTTATGAAGCCGCGTGCACTTGCGAGCACTGTCTATAACACATACGTGCTTCTACGCATAGACATCACTACTCCAAGGAGCAGCATATGTCTAGATACCTACTTTTACCTATTATAATGCTCTCTCTATGCATATTTCAGTACGAAGCGGTTCGTTTATATACGACGTCGACCTACCAGATTTGCCGTCCTGGCAGCCCACTGATCAAGAAATGAGAACGTTGAGTGCGGAATACGTCAAATTGTGCCGGAAAAATTCACCCATCGAGCGGTTAGAAGTCTCTGAAGATTTAGCTTTAGAAATGTTTAAAGAAAACGAACACAAAACTAGGCAAATACCGAATATCGCGAGAATTAATGGTAAGTTGATTTGGCACGTCTTAAAGAATTTAGAATGAGTTTGAAATACCTATGTTAACATGTTTGCAAGGAAACAAATTTCGCCGGTTTCCATAGAAGTTGCGAAACGCGCCCGCCCCGCTCCCCACTAGAACCACAGCACGCTATCGACAGGATGAGTGCTCATACACCGCGCTAGTAGTGTGAGCCACCACCAATTAATACAATAATAATACATGGGACTTCCCACACAGCGTCATCTAGTCCCAAATTAAGCAAGTATTATGCTTGTGTTATGGGTTACTAGACAACTGATATACATACTTAAATATTCTTTATAATATATACATATATAAATATTTTTGCGAAGACACCACACACATATAACAACCAAGACCCGGTACCAGTATCAATATTCATCATATTAATACTGACCCGACCTGGGATTGGAACCCGGTACCTCCAGCTTCGTAGGCAGGGTCGCTACCCACTAAGCTAAGCGGTCGTCAATTGTAGTCTCATTAGCAAGTATTTCATCGTGAAAACGCCGAATTCTACAGTGAAATGTTGTAAATATACACCAAAAATAAATACAACGTTGAGTGGTGTAACTCTTCGTATGTTATTATGAAATTGCGTGGATGCTTCCCCCCGCAAACACGTCTCACCACCCCGCTGAATTAAACGCTTCGTTTCATACTGCAAATGTCTTACCATGTCTCTAGCTCTTCGCTATCTCTATCCGGTTTCACACCAACGCGAACGCAAGCTATCTGATACGCACTAAGGCTAGATTGGCGTAGTTTGAGTAGCGTATATCTATATATAGCGTAGCGTTACAGTATGTTGCATAGTTTTGCTTTTTGGATCAGAATAGGTCCTAATTGGAGTTAGAAATTCGCCTCACAACAGACACCCCAATTCATACCTCTAAAACGCTTCTGATATAAAAATGACTTCCAAATCTTTTGATTGGTAGTGCCACTCACAACTCAAGTATAGTAAATATTATACGAAAACAAACATTTTAATTTTTTATTCACATTTTAACTATGACAAAACAATGTTGCTTCAATGTAGTTTCTTTATGTCTATTAATCTAATATTATAACTAATATTATAAAGAGGAAAGATTTGATTTCTTGTTTGTTACTGATAAACTCAAAAACTACTTAAATGATTTTAAAAATTCTTTCACCTATAGAAAGCCATATTATCAGTAAGTAACATGGGCTATATTTTATTTTCAAATTGGCTTTCCACCCGCAACTTGTACGCGGTCGCGGTACAACTGTGTAGTCCACTACACAGTTGTAGCGCGACCGCGAATTTTTTGTATAGATATAGTTTATAAGCTGAAGAGCGGTATAAGCTACTTTTATGCTGAAAAAATGGTTCTCGGTGCAACTTGTAATCCATGCGAGTGGAGCCGCGAGCGGAAAGCTATGTCAAATATACGCCGACTCTATCTTTATAATATTACTTTAAATTCTGTATGTTTCTTTGTTTGGATGTAGTGAGCGCTTGAAAATAGATGTTTTTCGTGATGTCTTCTCGGATGATACCCTGTGGATGAAACTAAAGATATTAATTTCTGTGGAATTGATACCAAAAAATTTTGAAATTTTTTTAGATGATCTATTTATGTACATATATCGGGTGTCCCAGGAATCAATGTCAAGCCGGAAATACGTGATGAGGCAAGTGGTGAGCATTATCAGAAAAATATTTAAAAAAATCATAGTCCTGCACTTTTAAAATTATATAGGCACCAAAAATAAAAATAAAAAACAAGTGAGAAAACGGACACTGATGATTTTTCAAGTACTGTGACTGCAAATCTTTACTCTTAGATTTTTTTTGTGATGTAACGCTGTACAACCCTACCGTAAATTACAGTCTAAAATTAAAACATAACTGCATCAAATAATCTCTGAGTGTCAGTTTTCTCGATTTTTATTGGTGCCTACCAATAAAAAGTAAAAGTGCATGACTACGATTTTTTAAAATATTCTTCTGATAATTGTCACTACTTTCCTCATCATCCGATTCGGGCTCCACGTTAATTTCTGGGACAACCTGTATAGATACAGTTTAGTGACACAAGTTGTATTTTTTATACTTACAGGCAAGATTACTTTGTACAAAGTGGACAAATATGTGGACATTTCGAAAGGGCCGATGATCAGCAATACATCACAGATCGGACGAGTCACTGTGGCTTCTGTCCATAGATTGACTGGTAACTTTTGTATTTTTTATTCTGTAACATAAAGCACCGAGTTCGTACCACGTTACTAAATAGAAGCGGCTTGAACGTGAAATGTGATATCCAACAAGACACCTTTTGTACTTAACGCGCTAGTCGCCACCGCTGTTCTACATTTATATGTGAGTTGTCTAGTTTCAAATCCCACTTAAACGCTTTTGTCATTGAAAATGACTATCAAATCCATTTCACGGGAGACGCATTTTTAGCCATAACTCTGAGGGTATAAAATCTAGCCAAGATTTTAAGGTCTTAAAAGATCAATAATTTAGTTGTGCATCGTATGACACCAAAATTTTGGAAATCGGTTTGGTAGTTTTTGAAAAATCGGGATTTTTTCGGATATCGAAAATAAAAAAAAATACTATCTTGGCCATTAACGTAGCTACGGTTTGAGACCAAGTTTTAGGAAATCGGTTGGTAATTGTAAGAGAAATTATTTCCGAAAGATGAGATTTTTTGGTCGATCGTTGGGTTTTGCGGATATAAGTTACTATATTTCATAAGGTATTCGTCGGATCGCTTCAAAGTGTTACACAAAAGATTAAAGGGCGTTGGTAGCTACAGTTTGAGACCAAAATTTTGGAAATCGGTTGGACATCGAACAAGAAATTTGACATCACATGTTAGATTTTATGGACGATCGGGAACTTGTTAACATTACGGTCATCGCCTTTCGGCCTGTGTTCGTTCGAATGCTTCATTATCGAGTTCAAAACGTTTAAGGATATCAGAGGCTGCAGTTTAAATCGTGGCAATGACACGATTTCGTCAAAATAAAATAAAATAATCTGTGAAAATCGGATTTGAGTAGTTTCATTTTCAATGAAACCGATGGTTACGGGGACTGCAAGATCTGTGGATTTTTCTTCTAATTTTAACCTAGTATGACATTCGAAAGTTTTTTTTAGCATAGTACAAATTCGTGAATTTGTTTCCTATAAAACTATGATGATGAGCGGATGTAAAATACATTTTACTAACAGTGTTAGGTGCAAAGTACTCTAAAACGAAGCTGGTGAGTTTCAAATTCCTCTATAATAAATTTAACCAATGGCAGCCCAGCATTCGGTCCTGTAATGCAGTAAATTAGTATGACCGTTCCGTTACCAGCAAGGTTTTTCGATGAGGTTTTTTTATTGTTTTTTTTGTGAAAAAAATGGAGAAATTACATCAATTTATAAAAAATCGGAGCCGGGTAAAACACGTAAGAGATTGGTTGATAAATCAAAGTGGAAACGTGAAGTATTGCGTGAAAAAAGTTTGATTTCTTTCTTCTACTAAACGGTCAACAGTCCATTTCAAAAGGTGTTATGCAAAACGGAACAATAAAGATGGTTAGACATGCTTTGGTGCTAAGGCGAATAATTTATTGTTAATAGTTTTGGTATTCAAATAATACACGAGTGTACCGTTCAAAGAGTATAATCTTACTGACTGTCGGAAGGTTGCGTGTAGAGGGTAGATGCACAAATACCACACTCTTCCGCGTCTATTTAACAATACTATTTATTCAATAATAAACATCTTAACAGGCTTGACCGGGCGACTGGATCGTGTGCGTTTTATGACAGGGGTTCGCTTATGATCCCTTGAATCGGTGGCGAGTGCCGGTTCGCTCACAGGCAACGGGCTGCTCACCACCACCGGCGCGATTGCTTCGGTACGGTCCGAATTAACGGACGAGCCGGCTGCACCACTGCTCGACTGGCCGCTCGCAGGCGCTGACGAGTCAAGCACGGCCGGTTTGGTTATGTCGTCGTAGAACTATTATTTCCTCGGTTGTAATTACTCGCGGCCAACAATCGATTTACGTGTGTTTTTTACGTGACATTAAGCGAACGTTTTTGCATTATCGGTGACGATAGTTCTGGGTAGCCTAAAATGACTAAAGGCGAGTCGTTAGATTCGACATCTCGATACATTCCAGCCACTTGCTGTGTGCATCGACCAGAACGAAATACGTTTTACCGTAAAACGGGCCTAAATAGTCCAAATGAACGCGATCGAACACGGAATCCGGCCAGCGCCAGGATTGCAAGATGACCTTGGTGGGCGCGGCGCGTGTCGGTGTGCAGCGTGGGCAGTTGGCAGTGACCATTCCGATATCATGGTCGATGCCCGGGTACCAGCATACTTGCCAGGAGCGCAGTTTCATTTTGACGACGCCGAGATGTGCGGCGTGTAACTTCCTTTAATACTGCTGCTCTATACGCGGTTGGTACGACTAGCATGTGGCCCCTCATGAGGCATCCGTCGTCCACGTGCAGCTTATGGCTGCAGTGACGATACGAGAACAGGTCCCGCGTCACCCTCCTGGGCCAGCCGTTAGCTTTATACTTGTATAGTCGGACGAGTGCCGGTTCGGCGGCGGCGGCGGCGCTCAGTTGTCGTGGTGACGCGAACAGTTCAAACGGAGACGTCGATGTCGTGGTCATTAGCTGCACGTAACTAGGTGCGCCACCGTTGATGCTTCGGGAGACGCATCATCGACCGGGGACCGGCTTAAATAGACGGCGATGTTGCTGTTGCCACGATGAATTCAATTTTATAATTGTATGCAGCCAGAATTATGGCGTATCGTTGTAGGCGCGCTTCTGTCATTTGCGGCACGCCCTCGACTGGCATATAGATTGAAACTAAGGGCTTATGATCCGTCTTTAGTATAAACGGACGTGAGCGGCCATACAGATACCGGTGGAATTTTTTATGCCGTAGATAATGGCCGTAGCTTCCTTTTGGATCTGACTATACGCGCGTTCACTATTATTTAACGAGCGCGACGTGTAGGCCAGCGGTCGTTCGGCGCCGTTAGCAAAACGCACCGCCAGTACAGCGCCCAGTCCGCCCGGTGCGACATCCACTGTCAGCACCAAATCAAAAATTTTAATCTGTTTTTAACTGTTTTTTTAATAGTTTTGGTAACATTTTTTTCATTTTTCTATATTGGTAAGTACCATGGACATAAATGAAAATTGTCTATGAAAATAGAATGGTTTCAGTTTCAAACATTTTTTTTTTATTTCTGAAAAATTTCATGTAATCGTTTTAGAGGGATTTGAAACTAGACAACTCATATGTTTGAAATCTTTTCATGGCTGAACTGTGTTTATAAGTATGTACTAATGCAATATTCATGTGCCAATCAGTACAATTTTGTTTCATTCTAATGCAGTGGGCATGTCTATATCTTATACCCCACTGCAGGGGCTCAGGCCTCCTCTCAAGATGAGAATGCTTGGAGCTTAACTCACCACGCTGCTCCAGTGCGTGTTGGTAGATTTTAACGACTGCCATCTGGTAACGGGGACCGACGGCTTCACATGCTCTCCAAGGCACGTAGTCAGTGATAATTATGTATTTATATCAGAAAAAACTCGTTGGTACATGCTGGTTTCTTGGATTCGAACCATGACCTTCTAAATAAGAAGTGGGCTCGCCACCACTCGGCTATCATGGCTCCATAGTGGGCATAATGTAGTACTAAATCGAGATAGAATCCGCAGCTTGATGTAATGTTTGAGTAATGATTATATGATGGAGTTTTTATTTCTAGTGTGTTATTTCAATTACTTCTGCACAAGCCTTTGATTATATAATGTCTAAATAGTCAGAGTAAAAAACGCAGATAAAAATATCACCTAACTGTTCGGTTATTATTCACGCACAGAGACGGTTTGTACGTGGTTAGTATGGCGTAGCGAGAGTATGTGGTCTATTGAGTTACACGCCATAAGTTTTTAAAATTGGTCTGTTATTTTTGTTGTAGTTCTATTGCGGCATTATCCATTCACACATACGGGTTTTCGGCTGAACATAGTCCAAACTTATAGAGCGTGTAGAGCTTACCGAACTAAACAAAAACATACAAAAAAATAAGTGATAAAAAAATGACACTTTAAACATGTTCTTTTCGGTAACCATCAGTTTGCGCCGTCTGCTCTCTTGAAAACTTTTTGTTTAATTTGGTAAGATCTACAGGCTCTATAAGTTTGGAATATGTTCAATTGAAGACGGTGTATAATCAAAGGCACAAACATTGGACTGCATCTAATCTGAAATGAAATCATGGAATTGTCCATAAACACAAAGATACATTGCTTTTCAGTTTTATTGTTATTTGTTATAATTTATTGTATGTATTTATGTAGTAACTCTTATACAGGTCTTGTTGCCTGAAATAAATTTGATTATTAGTAAAAATTGTTATTAGTACTAATAAATGCCATTCAGATAGTTTATAATCAAATATTTTATTTTTTAGGTTCTTTGGATGAGGGTCTTAAACAATTGTATAGATTTCAAGGTGTAGCATTGCCAACTGGAACGATATTGAACCATTTCGCATATAGTATACTTGAACAGAGAGCAAGAAAACTGGTAAGTACATTTACATACTTTCAAGTGGTACAGATGGCTGCGCTCAAATCTGAACGGTTGATGACCGATTGGACGAGTGGTTAGAGGCCCCTAACTGCGGAGCCAATTCCCGCTCGGGACAAATATGCATGAACATGTTTATTTCGTACCGGGTCTGGGTATAAAATATTTATATATGTACATATAATTAAAAAAAAAATATTTAAGTATGTATACCTATCAATTGTCTTGTAACCCATAATACAAGCATAATACTTGCTTATTTTGTTACTAGACGGCGCTGTGCGAGATGTTTCATGTATTATTATGAACACTTTGTATAGTTTAACCGAAACCGCTGTACCGCTTATTAGATATGTGCGCGGCGAGGAGTGAAGGCAGCTCCTATCGTTGACGACGGACTGACAGAGCAGATCTGCCTCCCTCCGCGCCGCGCACATACCTAAGGCGCGGTACAGCGGTTTCGGTCAAACTATAGTTTGATCACTTTCAACTAAAATTGTGAAAAACGTTATAAACCGCGCGTGCGGACCCGTACGGTAAGGTGGTGGACCCTGTACTGTCTGCTGCAACTAGCGCGCAGGGCGAAAATGGTAGGCTAGTGATGCACTTCCCTAACTTTACTGCAAAAAAAGAAATTTTATTAAAGGATCTAATATATACGTTAGGTTGTGTAGATCTCCCTTAACTTTTTACTTACCGAAGGTATCCAGCAATTACAGGCAAAATAGTTACCTTTGGCGAGCGTGTAAAAACTATAATGTAGTATCAGAAACCACGAAACTTGATCTATTTCACTCAAGTATCCCATATGTACGGCGATTATTATCATCAGCAATTTTTGAGCAATAATTGGTTGAACTAGATGCCGGCTGATTTATGTCTGTAACTAGTATCATAAGTTCTTTATTCTAGTTCGATCCGAAATTTAAATTTAAGTATGTAGTTCGTAGTTCCTAAGCATAAAAAACTATATATAAGTGGAAACCTGTAATAGGCTACTTTGATTTTATTTTCAAATAATACTGTGTCTTAATAGCTGTTGGTTTTCCCACAATAAATAAATAAATAAATAAATATACGATTAATGAATATTAAGAGTCGAATTTTGAAATTTTTTGATTGAGATTACAATAATGGTGATAAACTTCATGAATTTTTACTATGACTTATATTTCGTTATGTGTATAAAATTATTACTATTATTGTATAATAACATGATTTGTTATCTTGACATGTGCTATAGAACCATATATATACTATACACGTGTGCTGTAAATGGACTTAAATAAATTTTTGACTATATGCCAGTTGACCATTTTTGTTGGTGTTCAGATATGAGAGCAGGCGTCTGTACAGTTGTCGCCAACCAACTGTGCGGCTGTAAAATTAGCTGCAGATTTAGGGTCGGGCATCGCCATTTGGACCTGTTTTCACTACTGCGATGCTTATTGTGACTAATATCATATTGGTAGAATTAGTTGGCTGCCCTGCAACTGTAACTACTTGGAATGCAATATATTAAAAACTTTGGATTTTTTACTAAAAAAAATAAAATATTATGACTGCATTAACAATAGTTAAATGAAAAGAGAAAGCAAGTTCCGCAATCTATATAATTTCGTTTGAGTAATGTAGAATGCACCATGCAATGTTTTCTTTACATATTTACTGGCGCTATCTATGCCAATCAAAAAATGGAACAAATAGACATGTTCATGCACACAAATATTTGTCCCGGGCGGAAAGCGTACCCTCGGCTCCATAGTTAGGGTCTCTAATCGCTGGGCCAATCGGTCAGTCATATCACATTGTCATAGCATCATGCTACATTTAGTAGTGAGTGCCCCGTCCACGCGTCTTCCGATACTATGTGAGATTACCTTTGGGGCTTTAAAGTTTTTTTTTTCTTTTACAGAATCCAGTATGGAATCCATTCAATCCTCTAAGTGTTTATGAGGGTTCGAATAAACAACAAACGGCAATTGCGCAGAATTAAAATAAAGTGTTATAAGCTAAGATCGTTTTTTGAAATTAAACATTTAGATGAATTGTTTGTGTTTTCCTAATACTTTCACTAATATCTTTATTTTGATTTTAAAAATGGCAAATGTGTAGCTGTGATCCTAACTTATAAACACACAAGTGTGTATGCCTTTTATTCTCACCGTAATGGAGCAATAAAACAAAATTTCTTTATACAGAGTTAGTCCAAAGGTATAATTTTTATTACGATACATGATGTATGGTAGTGATGTAACACTACCATGGTATGGTCATAGACATATATATACTAGCGTAGGAGACCAACTGACATCTAAACATCGCATGACCGAAACGGAAATGAGTATGTATGCAAAATTCACATGTGGTTGAGCCAGTTTTAGTGATGTACATGGGTGTTTTTTATATTATCGATAGCACGTAGTACTTTCATGATAATGTGTCGTTGAAATTACCGCGATATCATAAGTCGAAATCGGCAATCCTATTTATTATTTTGAATCTGCTATACTACATAATTTTTGTTTTGAGTTACTTTTCCTAACTTTTAGTTTTTTAAAATGACAAATCATCAATCAGTCAATTCAAATGCCATTTCCTTTACTACAATAAATATTTTTTTTTGTTAACAGTTGATAATAAAAAATTTGCAGAAGTAAAGAAAGCGTTAACATCATTATGGAAATGTTAATATTTAGTTGAATACAAGCCAAGTAATAAATAAAACAATATAAATAAACGATTTTTATTTTTAATTACAATACGTCACGTTGCAACGCATAACAACAAAATTTTAACTCTTTGTAAACAAAAAAATGAGAATGTACAAAACAAAAACATTTACAATAGAGAAGTTCATGATGTTCAAAATATACAATTTAACTCGATAGAATTGAAAGATAAACCAAAACTAATAAAACAGTGAAAGTTTTTTTCAAATTCGTCAATAAATGACTGAGAAATAAATTATTGGTATTTATTAATTTGACGACCGCTTAGCCTAGTGGGTAGCGACCCTGCCTACGAAGCTGGAGGTCCCGGGTTCGAATCCCAGGTCGGGTCAGTATTTATATGATGAATATCGATACTGGTACCGGGTCTTGGTTGTTATATGTATGTGATGTCTTCGCTTGGTACGCAAAACACAAGCTAATGCTTAGTTTGGGGCCACGACGTTGTAATGTGCACGTTATTATTATTATTATTATGTATTTTCGTGCGGTTTGACTGGTGGATTCTTACTGCCCATGACGTCACATTGTCTACTCGATTGAGTGTCGCGTCGTCTCACTACACCACAAATTATGCCTTGGATGCCTTGGACTAGTCTATAATATCTTTTGTTTCTTTGTGTAATAGGTAATTAAGTTTTATTTGAATATAAAGGAACAAGTTTTTGTAAAAGACATAGTGATAATTTGCCTAAAATTGATATTTTCACTGTGATGGACTTTTCTTCAAATCCATTTTATATTAGTGCTGAAATAAAGGTTTAGGCTCTAAAGTTGAAGGTCCTGGTGACATATCCCGGTAAACGTACGCTGACACCGATAGCTTGGTCTTCAGATTGACCTGTACAGAAATTACAGTTGGCATAAATGCTCTGACTTTAGATATTAAGTATTATTAGTATATTACTTAATATACTTAGTAAGCACATATGAAAAAAAAAGAAACCCCTAACGGCACAAATTCAGTAGGTATAGATCCTTTCTTCAAAAGTCGTCGGTGATTTAGTTAGACAAAACAGTTATCCGTAAAATGTCTACTGCAAACCAAAGAATGTTTTCGAGGAGTCCCACCTGTTCTATTTAACATTTTTTTCCATTGTTCTATGCTAACCGTGTTTACAGGAAACCTGGATATTATGAAATAGTCATCATTATCAGGAAGCATTTTTTAACACCGCAGTTTCTTGGAGGAAAATGAGGTTAAACTATTGTATACAGTAGTTTTGTCATTCAAAGTTTAAGTATTTACGACGTTCATAATCAGAGAACAGATAGAACGTCAGACTTTAAATCATAAATAAATAACGATTAAAATTAAATAGAGCATCAGATTTTAAATCATAAATAAATAACGATTAAAATTAATTGTGTATATATCTTATATTTTCATTTGAAAAAGTCTTGTATTTACATATATACCCTATGTGTAGTATATATGTATAGATGTCATACTTTCCCTTACAATGTGCTGCTAGGCTAAATAAACCTCACAATATGTTTAAAAACAGTTAACGACATCATTCCAGTGGAACAGGTGCAATTAGGTAATATCAAATTTACAAAATATTTATATTTGAAAATATCGACATATCGATACATTTTGTGCAATCCCTATGCTTCATTGTTTGATTGTAATTTTACACAATATTTTTGTATCGTACACATAATTGTTTAAAATAACAAATTATTTACAAAATAAAGTATTTACCGTATACTACTGATGTATAACCAAGTAAATTTAGGATTGCTTTTTATAAAAATAAGCATTAAGATAACAGTATGTTATTGGCAGTACTTACCGGTGAAATGTCTCTTTATTTGGATTATTAACATATGTTACAGTGCAATTTAAAACTGAACACTACACCATTTTTATCACAAGAATTAATTTTTGTAGAATTCAAAACGATTATAACACAAAATAGAAAACAAAGCTGGACCTTATTTTGACAAGTGAGTAAAGAAGACTAAATGTGTTCAAAGAGGTTTTATGTCAGATTTTCTTGCATTTCTTTCTCGCATGTAGGATTTCCGCAAAGAGCTGGATGTCATTCGCACACTGTGTTCCTCTCTTACGCTAGTATATATACCTTTATGGGCATGGTAGTGTTACATCACTACCATATATCATATAATTATTCAAATTAAAAAAAAAAAAGTACTATACTGTTATATTTTAAAAGCGTTATTCTGCTGAACGTCGGGGAAGCATATATCATATCAATATGCCATTAATACCCCACTGCAGGTGCTTAGGCGTCCCCTCGGGATGAGAGAGCTTGGAGCATAACCCACCACGCTGCTTCAGTCCGGGTTGGTGGATTTTAACTGCAACCGACGGTTTAACGTGCTCTCCAAGGCAAAGAGTCAGTGATAGTGATGTGCATAAGTTAGAAAAAACTCATGTTGTGGTAGCAAGCTTGCTTCTTGTTTAGAAGACCGTAGATCGAACACCAGGACACGTACCAATGCAGCAATGGTTATTTAAAGAATTGATTCATAGCAAATACTTTAAAAACTAGTATTTATTTTGTGGGTTGCATATTTCGAAAGATAAAAATGGAACTCATTAAAAAACACATTATGCCCGCGCCGCACGTACATCGCGCTTCCAACTTCTTTCTGTTCCGTGCCGCCGTCGCCACTCCTTATGCCAGGCCTTTGTTCTTTAAAGTATAGTTCGCCTCAAACTTTATGGTGGATCTGAAAATAGGCACAAGTCGCGTCGCAGTAACCAGTTAAAGGTGTCTGCGGGACGCCGTGGAGCAAAGGGGTAGTGAGTTCCTCCCGCGATGCCCGTCGTATAGGCCGGGGCGTTCGTCTCGCCAACCCCGCGACGGCCTGTCCCGCTCGATATCTGCGCAAGCCCGTATTTAGCGTTGTATTCAGATCCGCCATACAGTTTGAGGCGAACTATATTTATACTGTAACTTTTCCCTACAAGGTTGTAAAAAGTTTTAGTATTTCATTTAGCAGATTAATATATTTTTTTGATAATGTAACATTTATTTTCTTAACTGAATAATATACTGTACAAAAAATATATTCTTTATATATTTTATTGAGCTTTTTTTCAAAGCAAAGATTTTATTTTTAAATACAAACAACCAACAACTTTTACAGATTGACTAGAATAAATAATAAAAAATTGGCGAGTTTTGTCTACTTCGATAATAATGCATTTTATCGCTTAGAACAGTTGAAATGAATTCAGTTAACTATTTTCATTAAAGTTCTTTCTGAATTCTGATCAAGCTGTTACAGGTTGTATATTTACTACACAAGTAAAGCGGCCTAGTCAAATGAGCCTGACGCTTGGTCCAATGTAATTCAATCGAGCTCTGTTGGATATGTTGCTACGATCTTATAGTGCGTGAAGATCCTCTCACCATACATGGGCCTCATATACCTGCTTTGGGTTGCCCCAGACCTTGGAAAGCTAAGGACCACTTCTGTTACTATGGACTAATTGCTGGTAATAAAGTTTTCCAAATAAAAAATCTAATGTAGATCATGATTTTATTTGAACCTATTACCTAAATTATCCACTTTTCTGTTTTTTACTGCTAGATGGCCCATCCTTTTCATCACCATCTTGGAAAATAGGTTTGGGCTGAGTTTTTTTATACGCGGGAGCGACCCAGAAAGGATTTTCTTCCGCGTCTTTTGCATATTTCAGTATGGCTTCACGAGGATCTTGGTCATCGTCCACCCTTTTGCTCAGGCCAAGGTTCCTGATGACAAAGGAACTGAGAGTACTACCTGAAGCGGCTACTCTGCCACCTTGTCCAGATGTAATTGGTAAGTCTGGTCGATGGGATTTCACAGGATCTAGCCGTTCCTTCTCCAATCTTTTCTTATTAGTTCTTAATTTTTCTTGTCTGAACAAAGGTAATGCATGTGGAGTGATTATCTGTTGGGAACTTACGACTTCCACTGATTGCTTCTTTCTGTGAGTTTTCACTATACACAACTTAGCCCCTCTCAAACTACGTTTTGGATCGTAATAACATTTAACTACACCGTTCCCGCAGCCAATAAATATTTGATTCAACTTTGCATGCCACACCGATTTGATTATGTGTGAATCTGTTACATTCATTTCAGTGACCTTCTCAAAAGTTTTGGCATTGTAAAACATTAACCTTCCTACATCTTGCCCTTTCTGTAGAGATTCTCCAGTGAAAACCATGGAATCGTCTGGACTAAATGAACAGTCAGTTTGCTCATACCTGGAGAACAGATTTCCAAAAACGTTCAGAGGTTTTTTGAATGCTCTCAAATCCCACAGTTTAAGTGTGTCATCATTGCCACGGCTTGCTAAGTATGACCCTAGATATGAGTATGCTATGCATGATATTTCTGTCTGTTTTTCGTGTGCATCCCTTAAGAGTGTTGTAGTGTTTACAAAGTTTCTTCTGTGATCCCACATTTGTATGGACCCATCATAGCAACCGCAGGCAACTGTGTTGCCATCTCGAGAAAACGTACATGCAGTAGGATTCGTTTTTAAGCCTCCCTGCTGCCTAGGTTTGATGACAGCTTTGTGTTCTTTAGGGTTTTCTGTTAACCATAATCTTAAGGTACCATCATGGGAACATGTCATGAATTCCTCTCTTACATTGGGATGCCAGCAACCACTGTTTAAAGCTGCTGTATGTCCTTTAGTTTTAGCCATGTCTGTGATGTATTGGTCTCCTTTAACACATTCCAATACTTCGAATCCGTCTCGGTCTAGAACTTTAGCTTGTGCGGAGCCACTAATAACTAGAATTGAGTCCCCTGTTGCAGAATACTGAAGTGCTCTGATTGGATGGTTCTCACATGGTTGTAATGTCCGAAACGATCTCATTGATGAATCCATACCTGTGGAATAAAAAAAAAATTTAAAGAAATGTATCTCATTCTCTCGAGGTGATTTGTGAAGAGGTCTATTTTGGGACTGTTTCGCGTTATGAACTGGAGCGGTGTAGGCTGACTAACGCTAGCGTTTTCCAATTGGCTATCAGATGCATTCATGTCCACTGATTAGCCAGTTTAGATGTGCGTCACGTATTTACATATGGCAGGAAAATGACTTATTTACTTAGATTACTACAATAATATCTCAGACTGTACTGTGTATTACACAGGGTATGCCCTATATTAAAAAAATGTGTATTATAGCTTCAGACATGACTGGTAAATTTCCCAATAGTTCTACATACTGCCGCCGATCCGTCGGGTTCTGAAGTGCAACGCGCATGCCCGCTTACCCGCCATACTTCCCGCCACAACGCTTCTATAAAATCAAGTTACTGCATCATTTTTGTGACTAACTTCCGAGCCACACAGATTGGTGGCAAGTGTTGTACAGACACTTCACTACAGTTTTATAATAGTGTAGATATAATCATGACAAGTATAATTCTTAAGAATTGACAACACAAACGACACCCCCAAGGCGATTTGTTTACTCAACACTAAGTTAAATGAAGTAAAAAAAAAGTTGATTCCACATGGTGACTTTAAGACGATAAGGTGAGTGAGGCACGTCACGACGTCACATAGCACACTGTTTCATTTCACTAAAAAATTTCCCTATGCTGTTTATCGCATAAATCGATTAAGAAATGCTTTTTAAATGCAGGAGTAAAATACCCACCTGTCTATTTAACATACTTTTTTTTTTAAAAAATAACTTGTGTGTCGTGACTTTGACGTAAAAAAAAGATTAAATAAATTCTGTAAGCGTGTTTGATCAAAATATATCTTTTTGATTAATATGGTTTGATAAAGGACCTTCAGGCGCATATTTTCCAGTTTTTATTTTTTAAAGATCACTTTTGGCTACCGAATTATTAATTTTTATTCAAATTTTTGTTTTTATTTTTTTTCTCCCAAAAACCGCAAAAGTGCGACTTGTGACTGGCACTCAAAGATTCCTCATAAATGCGTCTATCAGTGATAAAAATATCAAGTCGCACTATGGAAGCGTTTGGGAGTTACGGATAAAGGTTATATAGTACATTTTAGGGTTGTCACTAAAGGTCAAACAATTGTAATATTTGTAATCAATAAAAAATGTAAGACTCATACAAATAATTTTCAATTACGAGTATCAGCATGCTGTCGTCAACATTATCATGTTGGAACTTCGTCAGCCACTTCTTCCAACTGCAAGTTTTCTTTATTAACCGGCTTCAGAAGTTCACGAACAGCTGCTGGCAGACAAATCCTATTGGACAATCTTTGGCGCTGTCTATAGTGTGCCATAGACACAAACGGACCCGACGATTCAAGTGCATGGTGGAAGAGGTCAATCATAGTTTTTTTCCTGTTCATTTTCCGGCAGTGGCGTTCCCTACCTGAGCGCCAAAATTTATTGCGCGATTCAGCCGCTTGTTCTGAGAGCATACCTACAGGAAGAGAACATGATTATACGATCTCTTTACCATGGACTAGAATTTTGTGTACCGTCACAGTCATCGACTGCCAATTAAATGCCTGGATGTACTTTTCCGCGAGCGTGCGACAGAAAATGTCAAACTTTACAGTGTCAATAGGAAATTCACAAGATATGGCAACAAAGATAGTATGCAGCCCGTCGATCAAACATGCATCTAGACCTAATATCTCTGCAAATATAGCACGGTATTTGTCTGATAGTGCTGTGCGGGCTGAATTGCCATCATTTGTGGTTCCTGCATTGGGTTTAACAACGTCTACCAACAATCCAATCCGATTTCTTATATCAGCCTGGATATGTTTTTCCGTTCTTTCACAATTTGACTTTCTCTGCTATCTTTTTTGATTCTCCATTTCCGTACTAACGAATCGTTTTTGTAACTGAAATGTAATAAAAATTCGAAAATACGTATCCATACATGAAGTGGATTGATGCCGTGTTGCATATTTTCTTTTACAGTTCGTCTTGTTTACGATGTTGCCAAATCATTGAACTGACTGGCAGTAGCTTTGCAAAATGGGCACCTTAACTGTGAAGACGTACCAGTTTAGGACTTTGCCGTTGATCACACTCAAAATTAAATTAGAAACAAACGTAATAAGTATAATGCTCTTCCGAGGTTTAGGTCGTAATTCCTATTACGACCCAAACCTCCGAAGGGCATCATAAAAACTTTGATAGAGAAGCAAATTAAACGTTTGACTCCTGTCAAACGTTTAATTTGCTTCTCTATCAAAGCTTTTTCCTTAAGAATAAGATTAGTGTCTTTTTTTCTATACTGAATGTGGAGCGGCCGACAAAATCTATACGACTGGGGTGCAGGATGGTGCCATGAAATATATTTTTGTCCATTACTATACTTAAAGGAATAAAAGTCGAGGCAAAAAGACTATTTTCGTTCACGGAAATGTCTTCGTCTGATCCTGAAAAGTGTTGTTTATATAATGCTTGGCCTGTGCTTCCATCAAAACCCCAGGACCCTTCAAATACGCATGAGACTTCTTGCTTGCCTGTTCTGTTACAATACTCGATAAAATTCTCATCACAACTTCGAACAATTCGTCGCAAAGTAAGAAGTTTATGCAACGAAACTGACGCTTCTATTTCCGAAACATCTAGCTCTTTTGCTGGGTAACATGCTTTTCTTGCTCTTATTAGTATTTCTAAGAAGGGTGGATAAGCTGAATAAACTCGACTTTTCAAATCCTGTCTTAAAAGTTTATATGTTTCCACATTCAGTCTCCTGTCGATAACGAAACCTAGAGCTTCCTCAGGTGTATAGGTTTTCGTCAACGTAGATACTTTTTTTAAAACTTTGAATCGTTTTTTTGGTGATGTCAGACAAAGTTTTATTACGTCTTCTAAATCTTTTGAAGCTTTTGGGGTTATCTTGCTTCCATCTTCTGAAGTAATCGTGGATGCAAAAGATTTTATCACTTTAGCTTGGGGTTGATCTTCCAAGGACTCCATGATTCGTTTTCTAATTTTGAGGTCTTGTTTATAATTTGTACTGGAGTCATTGGTTAATTTAGAAGATCCCAACAATAACGACGTGCCAGGCGATTCTAAGAGCGTTGGTGCGGACTGTGTGACATCCAGTGGATTTGTCTGCCAGCAGCCGTTCGTGAACTTCTGAAGCCGGTTAATGAAGGAAACTTGCAGTTGGAAGAAGTGGCTGACAAAGTTCCAATATTAGATGGATCTTCATCATCAGACGATGATGAAGATCCATCTATTGTTGACGACAGCATGCTGATACTCAAAAATGAAAATAAAATGAAATCTATTGACAGCGTCCGGGACCGACTGCTTAACGTGTTCTCCGAAGCTCGGAGTCAGTGATAGTTATGTACTTGAGTCAGAAAAACTCATTGGTACACGCCCGGATTGGAACCATGGCCCTATGACCTTATAAATTTGAGACAGGTTCGTTGCGCTTTGGGATATCATGACTATCACGACACGAAAAATTAATAACTCGGTTACCAGAAGTGATTTTCAAAAAATAAAAACTGGAAAATATGCGTCTGAAGGTCCTTCATCAAATCATATTAATCAAATATATATACATATATATTGATCACACAAGCTTACAGAATTTATTTAATCTTTTTTTTACGTCGAGGTCACGAAACACAAATTATTAAAAAAAAAAAAAAAGTATTACAGATAGACACGTGGGTGTTTTAGTCTTGCATTTAGAATGCACTTCTTAATCGATTTATGCGATAAACAGCATAGGGATTTTTTTAGTAAAATGGAACAGTGTGTGCTGTCGTCAACATTCGAACTTCAGACGATGATGAAGATCCATCTAATGTTGGAATTTCGTTGTCCACCTATCCCAACTGCAAGTTTTCTGCATTAACGGGCTTCAGAAGTTCACGAACAGCTTCTGGCAGGCAAATCCCATTGGACAATCTTTGACGTTGTCTGTGGTGTGTCATAGACACAAACGGTTCCGCCAATTCCAGTGGAGGGTGGAAAAGGTCAATCATATTTTTTTCCTGTTCTTTTTCCGGCAGGGGTGTTTCTTATCTGCGCCAAAATTTATTGCGCGATTGAGCTGCTTTCTCCGAGAGCATACCGACAGGAAGAGAACGTGATTTTATGATCTCTTCACCGTGCACTAGAATTTAGTGTACGGTCACAGTCATCGGATGCCAATTAAATTACTGGATGTACTTTTCCGCGAGCGTGAGGCAGAAAATGCCAAAATTTACTGTGTCAATAGAAAATTAATAAAAAAAAAACTAATAAAAGTTAAAAAAACCTTCTAAAGTAATTAACGAAGTAAACGATGAAAGGGTAGATATTACAAAATAGAAGCCGCTTAGTGATAAAATTTTGTCGACACTCTAATTGTAAATAACTAATATGCAATTGTAATTTTTTTTTAAATAAATAAATGTAAATAAGTAAATAACAATAAAAATAAAATAAGTAAACAATATAGAATTTTGTAGTAAAGGACAAAATTGAATTAATTTAAACAAAAATAAAAGGTCATGTTGAGTGACACCCCTAACACCATATTTTGAAATTCGATTACTCGTAAACGCTTCCATAGTGCGACTTGAGTTTTTTATCAATGATAGACGCATTTATGAGGAATCTTTGAGTGCCAGTCACAAGTCGCACTTTTGCGGTTTTTGGGAGAAAAAAAATAAAAACAAAAATTTGAATAAAAATTAATAATTCGGTAACCAAAAGTGATCTTCGAAAAAGAAAAACTGGAAAATATGCGCCTGAAGGTCCTTTTTCAAACCATATTAATCAAAAAGATATATTTTGATCAGACACGCTTACAGAATTTATTTAATCTTTTTTTTACGTCGAGGTCACGAAACACAAATTATTTTTTTTTAAAAAAAGTATGTCTAATGGACACGTGGGTGTTTTACTCTTACATTTAAAATGGATTTCTTAGTCGATTTATGCGATATACAGCATAGGGAAATTTTTTTAGTGAAATGAAACAGTGTGCATAGCTACTATATGGAATTAGTTACAAGTATTACTAATTGCCGCAACAAAAGTGCCATGTCATATAGTTTGTTGCTAGAGTACAATAGAATCCTGGTGACAATCTCGTTCGTAGAGTCATTTCCTTAAGACTAAGTGAAGAAAGAAATATTAAACCTTACCAGCGAAATCCCAAAATGAGACATCATAGTCTATGGACCCAGTAGCCAATCTTGCTCCCGATGGATCAACGGCAACCGCTACCACAGCTTTTATTCCATGACTCATTTCCACCTCGTGACTGTTTGGGATCTTTTTTTCTAAACTCAATTCTTCTTCTTCATCAGAACTGGTTACGTCATCAGAACTCTCATTACCAGATTTCATTTTATCTTTTTTGATTTTTGAGTTATCTTTGGCTAGTAATTCAATTGGTATAGGAGGACCTGTAAATTGATATTTCAAATAGTAAGATTGATTAAAATTAAAAAAAAAAAAACTTGAATAGATGCTATGTCAACTATGGAAAAGCTTTAGGTCAAATGCTGGTGCTATATCTATACAAATGAAATCACAGTATATGATTCCGATTAATATCCGAAACAGCTAAACCGATTCTAATGAAACTTCTCAGACATAATAAAAAAGAGGTTGTTAGGAGGTATATAAGCACTTTTTGTCTATATATTTGTCTGGGCTATTTGTAAGTATTATCATTATAGGTAGCCCATCGCCGCTGCTCGACCGTTCAGCCATCGAACGGCGCACGGCGACAGCATCATCGATTCACGCCACGCGCATGGTTTTCGCAGGGAAATTAAAATGTATTTGTTTGTTTGATTTTTCTCATTTACTAATTACACAAAAATTAAGTCTCAACTTGTGAGTAGGACATGATAAATATTATATGACACATGATCGTATCCATACTGTATAGTACACACACATACACAAAAGATACATAGTAAATTTAATTTCATTATTAAGGTGGGCACTGCCTCTCTAGTATGGCTATTTAATAATAGATAGAGCCACCATACAAAGAAATGATTATTTTTTCATGATGACATTGAAAACTGATTTATGTAATGGTCCTTTAAATAGTTTTGATGCGTTTGTCGAAAAACCTTGTTTTCCACAAATTTTATATTTTTACACAAACCCTTCGAAACTGTTGAATCAATCAATAATGTAGTAAAAAACATTAAAGAGAAATATTTTCTTATAGTCCCATGTTATGTTTTATCAAATGAAACTTAATGTGATCATGAAAAAATAAAAACCATTTCTTAGCATGGTAACTCCATCTATTATTAAATAGCCATACTGAACAGGCAGCATCCCACCTTAAAAACTATTTTATTGGGTGACCTTTCCAAACCTACCTGATTCATATCATTCATTTAGTACAAGCCCCCCAGAAAATGTTTAAAGAAATGTTTCGGCTAAAATAATAATAATACATGGAACTTCCCACACAGCCCCATCTAGTCATAAAGTAAGCAAATATTATGCTTGTGTTATGGGTTACTAGACAATTGATTTATATACATAATATTCTTTATTGTATACATATTTCATATCCAAACACAGAACCATTAACTTTGAGCCAATATAAAAAAATTAAAGGTTATGAATAGAAAAACAGAAAGGTAATAACGGACTGTAAAGAAGACCCTTCATTTTGAAGGATCAAAAGCTGCTTCATTCGAGTCCGCCATCACGAGCTTCTGGTTCTGCTTTGCATAAAAAACACTGGGGATGATGCAATTTGAAGCAAACGGAAGTAGAATGGTTGGATAATGGTATCCCTTAACCAACCATTCATTTCTATAGTTGAACAATTACTAGGTATTTAATACTTTACTACTGTGGTGCTGGACTAGATAATCTTATAATTCTGTCACTATCTGTGAGAATTTTTAATTGGCTTCCTGTTTCTGTTGGTTTTCTCAGAAAGTTAAAATAAAATTAATTAATCTTCTTTCATAATAAATATGCATTTTTGCAAAAAATTTACTTATTGTAAAAATACTTATCAAACATGAAGATTATGATGTCTATATAGAAATTTGGTTGCAGTGATGGCTTTTTGGAAATCCCTTCTTACATATTATGCTTGGTGTCCATATACACAAAATGATAATGACACAGCCTACAGTCTCGTTCAAAACATTCCGTACTTACCTCAACACATTCATTTTACAATTTAGGACAATCACTTTTTGTTAAAGTTAATACCCTACCTATTAAATCCTCGTCATCATCTTCATCCTTTTCTGGAGCAATTCGCGGTGATAATGGAGGGCCAATTTCATCATTATTTTCGGAACTCTGAAGCTGTTCGGCCAATTTTTTCTGAGCGATTTCTCGTGCTGCGTTTTTAGCTTGTTCTATCATTTCCTCAACATTAAACTTCTTTGCTTTTTTTCCAAAATTCTTTATTCCCATTATTTTTTCAACATGTTGGTTCTCCAAGTCAACGGTAATTTCTTCCACTTGCATGTTATCCTGTATCGGTGTTCTACCAAATGTGCCAAATCCGGAAGAAACTTCTGTATTACTTTGTGGGTCTGATCCATCATTTTTATTTATTTCTGTTGGGTTAATTTTAAAACTAATTTTGCCAAAAGCTATAGGCTTTTTATTCATGGCGATTCTTTATTGTTGAATTGTCAGATATTTCCTTTTACCAAATTCTTTAAAACAACAATTAGGCAGGAGACTTTTTCTATATTATTATATTGTATCAAAGAAATGAAGGAAAATCGAAATTATTTAGAATTATTCTTGTTTGATTGATGTGAGTTTGATTGATCTATCTATGGATTGACGTGATCCACCATCTGATCTACTCTATAATCTGTGGTAATTGGTAATCTATGGTGTGGATTTGATTTGTTTATGTTTGTTTATCGTGATTCGTGTTATTCTGTGTTCGTGATGTATCTATGATGTTTATCAATCAATCATAGTTATCAATGTATATTTTGAATTGTTTTGAATTCACAATATTTGAGTTGTATTAATATTGCGATTGTTTGCGTTTTCTGATTGCTTTTTGATAATACAGTGTTATGGGCTGTATTATTCTTAATAATTCGTAGTAAGTACACACTATTCGCATATCACGGCTTCCCAAAACTACCACCCTAGAAGTATTAATAATGATTTATGGGAGGGTGGGACGAGGACACGAAACCAACTTTCGGAATTTTTAGAAATGCAAAAATGCGAAAAAAAAAACAAAAATTATGTGAAATACATACCTACCCGTTACAAAGACATTCCGGCAGCGCTTTCCATTGTAGCCTGCTGAAAAGTTACAAAACATTTATTCAGGCTTATGGGGGAGGGGTGTAGGAACCTCGTGCAGTAAATATTTTTTCAAAGAAATGAAAAAAAAAATAATATAAGGCTTATTAGTGGCTCGTCGCTCCGCTCCGCTTCGCTTCTCGCATTATCACAAGCAAACCAGAACCTAACCAATTTTTTTGAAATGATGGACCATCAACCTACCTTAGCCAGATTTCAAATTGATCACTTTTATGAATACAATTTTCATCAGGCAACAATGGAAAGCCGACCCGACATTCCCTTTTTGCATTGACCTATATGAACCTTAATCTAACCTATTGATTCGGAAATGGTGGACAATCTACCATCTACCTATCTTCACAGAATATTAAATTTATAGAAAAGTTTCTTTCTTAGTATTAGTAGTGACTGGTCGCTCTGTTTCGTTTCGCTTTGGATTTCAGGACTCGCATTGAACATAGGCAAACCTAACCTATTGATTGAGAAATGGTGGACAATTAATCTATCTTGACCAAATTTCTCTATAGAAAAACACAAACCTATGTACCTACCTGACCTTGCATCACTTATTAATACTCTTAGGGTAGTAGTTTTAGATAGCCAACCCTCTTTGGTGATTTTCAGTAACAATAAGATTAAATATCGATAACAATAAAATAATTACCACATCAAATGCATATAATATTTGAAAACCTCATTATCGAACTGTGTTCATAGATTGCTTTTTTTTTTTAATTTGTGAATAGATTTAAGTAATGAATTTACTATCTCTGTAATTGTGATGAATTGGGTCACCATTATAAATACCATGAAAAGAAGAAAATGAAAATTACTTCAGTGAGGCATCCAAAAAGAAATTTTATTGAGATCAGTACTACCTGTGTTGTTTTTTAATTTACAGTTTTGATTACCTATTTTCAAAATTCACATGAAATTGTTTGTGTCATATCCATACCTCATACCTTAAAAACGCTGTAGATGAAATATTACCTCTTTTCCTCATTACCCCTCCCATCACAAAGCTTATACCTCATCTTTCCACATATAATATACATTCCTGTGTGATGTTATAAGGTTGTTCAACTTTACACAGATTAGACAGTTCAATCAATTTAATGAGACCGCTCATATAAAGTAACTCATGAGCGAGAATCATAATCACACTTTTATCATTCTTTACAGAATCATCGAACAGTGCGGTTGTCCAAAATGTTACTATACATAGTTTTTACACTGTGTTTTAGTTTAGCTTGGGGAAAAGTTGAGATATATATTAATACTAAAGGTAAATATGTTGTTTGGTGCAGTTATAAAGTTAATTTTTAAAACAATATAATAGTAAATGTGTGGACTAAAATGTTGCTTTTTAAATGTAACAATTTATTTACATTAATAAATAAAATGTTATCATAGGAATCTTGAGTATGTAGGTACTCAATGGCTTGTGATGTTAGTTAAACATACATATCTTCCAGGTTCATGTTGATATTGCATGTACAAGTATTATTATTAGATAATAATAATAATTATTAGATAATTAACAAAATATTTGAACTTGAATATGGGAAATATTAAATTACAACATGAGAAGATAAGAATACCTGTGTGGGGATTTGAAATTTTGAATCTGAGTTGTCTTACTTTAAAACAGTACCGGTACCGGTACGGTTGAGCATCATGACTTCATGATACTTATACAAAGAAAAGAATACCCCTAGAGTTAGTTGTATTTATCATGTGAATATTATTTTATTTTGTAAATCAGTTTATAATATAGTTATATTAAATTGATTTATAGACTGCAAAGTAACTATATAATGTCTATAAATCAATTTAATATATCTATATTATAAACTGATTTACAAAATAAAATAATATTGCAGACTGCAAAGTAACTATATAATGTCTGAATTTAAAATGTTTTTCTGTCTGCATTTAGAAAGTAGTTAGATAAGAAGTAGACAAATTTTGTTAAAATGCTTAAAATACGTAGGTAATTTAATTCTAGTTAGACTAAATGTTTTTGAGAAAAAATCTCTAATTTCTTCTATGATTGGCATGGGACCTTCACTGCACTTCATATTTGTTCATTCTAGATCATATAGGTACCTATTGTTTTTGTGTGTATGTTTGTCCTCTCTACATAGTACTTCTCTACAATGTAGTTTTTTTCACCTGGAGATAGTTGACAGGACGGAGAGCACCATAGGTTACTGTTTTCCTGGTTGACGATTTCAATGGGACACAAAACTAATAAGAATTTGAAATGTATGACGAGCGATTTGGAGTTTTAAGGTAGGGAGTAGAACTTCAGAAGTAAACTAGAGGAAGTTACATGGCTGCAGGAATTGGAATGGACACACAGTTATAGAGATCTTATTTATATCCATCTGGATAGAGCCTAAGGCTATAACTTTCTTTATATATATCAGGACTTTTTTCAGATGCCACTCCACAATGGAATTCTGTATACACAGTCAAAGGAGTTCTAAACATTCCATATGCTGAGCTCAGAGAACCATTTTTTGCTTGGTGAGTTAATTACTTACTCCCTAATTATTTTAGGATTCAAATATTGTTGTTATCGGAGCCAGCTGATGAATAATTTGCAGTTTTTTTTTAAAATATCTCATAAAATACACAAGGTCGAAATAGAAAGATTTTGCAACGTAAACATTTTCATTATATGTTAAAACTATACACCTTTCATTTCAGTCCACATATTGGACTATGTTAAAAATTGGTTACAAAAACATTTCGAAGAATGCAAATGCACTCTCTATAGGTTTCTCTAATTCCTCCTAACCCACGCCATATCAGTGGAAAGAACAGAACAGTTATCATCCAAACTCCTTGACTCAATGTTGAGGAATGGCTAAACTTGAATAGTTGAGGCTTGAAAACATGATTATGATAATGATAAAATATCTAAAAACGGTTTTGAATTGCATTATCACATCATGCCCTTCAACCCTCCATTCATCATCTGTCTGCTTTGTACCCAATTATGTAGAATCAGCACAGCATACATATCCTTTTTTACTGATATCATCCTTAACACTATTCAACCAATCAATCAAATAGCTTTATTTTGTGGTTATGTAATATAATATTGAAATATGTCACAAGAGTTTTTATTACTTTGTGGAAAAATGTCACCACAAAGGCGCATTCAAAAAGTGCTGGTTCTTCTCAGAAGATTACCAAGAAATTGAGGGACACCCTTTTTAACAAAATTATAAACAATTTTTTCGACAATAAGTAATTAATATTATTGAATAAAAAATTAATATTATTGAAACAAACCGACATTCATTGCCTCTTTCTTAAATCTTGGTCTGCCATATATCCATATTGTCTAATCCTCCAATCGCAGACTTAAGAAAATTCCGAATGATCTCACATACACATGGTAGAACGATAGATATACCAGGGGTTTGGCTGAACATAATCCATACTTATAGAACTATATTCAGCCAAACACCCCATATATAATATACCGCGTGTTCGGCTGAACGTATGTAGTCCAAACTTATAGAGCATGTAATGCTTACTAAACTACAAAAAAAGTTTCAAGTGAGCAGATGGCGCAAAGTAATGGTTACAGAGAAAAACATGTTTAAAGTTTAATTTTTTTCCATTTCATTTCATTTTTTTAAACCCTTTATTTAGTTTGGTAAGCTCTACACGCTCTATAAGTTCGGCTTACGTTCAGCCGAACACTCGGTATACATAAAATGAGTATGTCATTGGATGCAAACAGACCAACAACAAACAAGCCAACTTCCTACTGGATGGCCAAAGATGAGATATGTATACCATGATCATCAGACCTATGGTCCCGTATGCAAGTATCGTCTGGTGGCTAAGAGCAAAGCTAGTTACATGTAAAGAACAATTTATAATCATTCTGTATTATGAATGTTTACTTCACAACACATAAATATTATGCTGATTAGAGTTCATTTGCTGATGATGTTTTGCTAACCCGATATTTTTTCATGTCTGATAAAAATATGGATGCTGTCCTAATTACTTGATAGTAATAATAATAAAACTTGGGACTTCCCAAAATATGTAAAAATTAATTCATAATTTAATCATTTTGTGCCACATTTTTTCCTTCACTGCATATTATAAAATGAAATCCCCCGCCACGTCTGTCTGTCTGAACGCGATAAACTCGAAAACTATCAAATGGATTGGCATATGGTTGTCACCAATGGACGTTTATGTGTATAATTTATTAATGTTTTGTGCAAATTAGTTGAAATATGGCGATATTGTTGAAGACGTCGGAAGAAATCTAGCCGATTGGGAGCTTTCATCAAAAATGCTGCCTTAATCCCTTTGAGATATAACAAAATAATGTATGGAGGGTTTGTACTCTTTTATAAGACTAAAGAAATATGTCTGCGATGACATATGTCTATGTTTTATGGATAGCTTACTATAACTATTTTTAAGTTTAAAGAAATAGTGTCATATGATGTGGTAATTGGAAAGCAATTTATACGAATACAATTGTATCCTTACCAAATTAAATACCTTATTTACCTTCAGCATTTCATGCACATTATAATTGCCGTTTACACCATACAGTTTAAATTAATATCTTCAGAGTTATCACGAAATAAAAACTATAGCGCGACAAGCGACCGAGCCGGGCCGGGTGGCCGGGGTCCCACGCCGGCGACGGGACTTGCATGATGTAAAATTAGGCAGAAGTTATCAATGTTGTATACAAAGAAATACTGTAGTTTATTTTTATGTATTTATTCTTTACTTTTTCAAATATTTCTACAATTGGAAATAAAATACATTAGAAATACTCCAAGTAAGATGAACTTAAATCTAATTAAATACAATCCACTCGTTTGACGCAAAAAGCTGATAGGACACTATGACAGAAAAAAACGCTGCGGCTTATAGGCTCTGCTACCCGTGCGAAGCCGTGACGGGTCACTAGTACGTTTATATAAAATACTTTAATGTAACAATGGAAAATCAATCATATTTAAATATTAGTCATCCAAAGCTTCCGAATCACTTTGTGTGTTTATTGTAAAAGCTCGACGCATCAACATACACTGCGTGTGTACAGTGTAGACCGAAGTAGTTGGCGGCTTATAAAGCGCGCAAACCATTTGAGCGGGATTCGCGTCGCATTTCAGAGACGCACAGATCGGTTGCACATATTATATTATTGAAAATGCTCGTACAATATTTTATCTTATTATTTAATACAGGAATTATGTTCTTATTAGCATATACGAATAGTAAATATTTTCATACTGTTGTAAAGTTATCTATGTGTGGTCATGACCTATTGATAAGACCATATTACTTGTAATAATAACTTATAACATATGCAAACTTCTGACATCTATAATTTATGTTGTTTTCGAAAGTGTTTATACACACATAAACTCGCTTCTGTTTTCCATAGGAGTAAGTAGAGGTCATAGATTTCCACTTGATATGTTCGTGGAAATAGGTATAGCTAATAAATTGTTATAATTTGCAGGTATGACAGCAACAATGGTAAATCTCGAATTGATTACTATGGAGGCATGGTGAAAACCTATCAACTTACCAAGAGAATATTTCCTGAATATGGCACCAGTATTAAGGTGTACTTCGTATTTCGTTGCATGAACTACTCGTAACTCGTTCTTTCGCTGGTCCTAGCGACACTGATCGAAGACAAGTCAATTGACTCCTATTGCGTGGGCCATTCTTTGCATTATGCAAACATATCTGTTTCCTTTAGTATAATGTCTTTGGTGATGACATGACATCTTAAAGTGGAATAAACAGAAAAATAAGGCTAAATAAAAACAGTTTCATTAAAAGACATCTTTTAAGTCCATTTTATGGGGAATCAATTTAATTTATTGGTAGTAAATAATTTATTTTTGATTGCCTATGACTAATTTATAGACAATCTTATTCCTTATCACACTAGAGAAGTTGCGTATTATTAATATATAATACCACAGAGAAGCATTGCATGACTGATCGAATGGCCGAGTGGTTAGAGACCCTAACTGCGGAGCCAACGGTCGCGGGTTCGATTTCCGCCCAGGACAAATTGTTGTGTTCATGAACATGTTTATTTATTCCGTGGCTAGATGTAGAAGTATGTATATATGTATAGTATATTTAAGTATGTATATCAGTTGTCTAGTAACCTAGTTGTCTAGTCCTTATTATTTTTATTATTGCATGATTAACTGTATTGGTAAAAGGAACACTGCTTCGAATGACACCTGAATTGTGCTTGTTTAGGTGGCCCCCGTCACTACTGAAAAGGTGATGAACCAAATGACGTGTCTGCAAGTCAACGGTTCTTCAGAAATGAGTGTCACCATCCAAAGCGTGTTGCCAGATTTGACTGACTTCAAGTTTGTTGGTAAGCTTTTTTTTAATTAATACCAGAGAAAAATGTCACTGTAGATTACTATAGAGGTTAAATGAAATCTTCATAGATTACATTGTTGATACAAGTACAATAATCCCAATAAATATACGGCCATCGGCTACAATCGTCAAACATCGACTATATTCGTTTATATCACGCATTAAAAAGATGAAAGAACAGAAGCTGTCATTTCATTATCAACCATATTAGGAATGTATAAAGTTCAATTTTATTTCATGGTTTACAGCTTTTGAAATAAAATCGCTCGGCGGTCGCATGACTTAATCGGCTGCAGCGCATTGCATAATAAGTGTTAGGTTTTTACATATCTTAATATTCAAAGAAAACTAACTAATTATATAGAGTGCAATGAAAGTAACTAATCATAATTAGAACTGACAATGAAAATAAAAAAGTTATTATATAACTTAAGGTTTAATCGTTTTAAAATATGTTTAGAACTGAAATTATATGCTACGTATAATTAAAATATGTACCAAAAAAATATCGTTCAAATTATTCACTATACCCAAACCCAAAAATTGTTGTTTTCACTGTAAAGACGGGTGACACAATACACATGTATATATACTTGATATGCACATAGCTTCCTTTATTTAAAATAGCGATAAATCCTTTTAATGTGTTCAAGGTTCACATAGAAACTAAGATTCTTATTAGATTATTCGTTTCACGCCATGATGCTTGTTATTTTTTGGGGTCTTGTTTTTGGTGGTTTCCTCAGAATTTAGGATCGTGACCTCGCCGACGTATTCTGTCTACAATCCTCCTCCATTTCTTTCGATCTACCATGTAATGGAGAGCTGTGTTGACCGGAACATCCAGATGTTCGGTCACCTGATCCGACCACCGTTTCGGACTGCGCCTCCTCGGTCTTTTCCCTACTATACATAAAAACAACAAAAAGCATTTGTTAAGATATTCCTGTTTCATAAACAAAACTTTATTTATCTACATAAGTATGTTAGGATGGCCTTAAAGGAGTAGTAGGAAGGGTAGAAATGCTAGAAGTAAAAGGAATACCGTTTTCTAGGAGATTTTATAGGAAACATTGATGGTCATATAAAAAACAGTACACTTGATCTCTATGCATTCTTTTTAACGAGGAGCATCCTCACCAGATTGTCAGTCCACTTAATGGAGGATCTTCTCAATGCTGCGGTCTCCAGTTACGAAAAGATGTTTAATTATTTTTATTGTTTTGAAGGCAAGGAAAACATGATGGATTCAGAAACGTCAAAATGGCGGATGTCCGAAACGATCGGTGACAAAATTAACAAATACACTATGTGGGTGAAATACAGGAAGAACCTGCTCGGACAGAGCGTGCCCATACCCGTTAGGTTAGTATTTGATGATATTACTTGCATATAGCCAATTCTAAGCTTGCAACTTTATGCCGTTACGTCACGAGCCGTGCCGAGCCGTGTAAATGTACGATGTGCCAATTTAAAACGTGCCAATTGGCTGATATAAATCTCTCTTGTTCCCCTCGACATAGGAGCCGCTAGTTACACTATATCATAATTCCTGTATGTAACATGGGATGATGACTACGTAGAGACCTTACATCACATATCCAAAATCTTTATCCTGTTTTATTTTTGGTTAAATCAGTTCATACTCGGAACTCAAAACCTTTTGGGTTGATGGTCTGTGGGCATTTTTTTAAACGATACAGTTGGTAGTACTATCTTATAAAAAAAAAAAAACTAAAAAAACACACTTTAATAGCAAATCGAACTAAAAATCAGAAAATAATCTTTAGTATAAGGTAATTGACTATATAGTAAAGTAATTGACGTTAAAATTAATGTTATTGTGTGTGTGATGTAATGTGTTTTTAGTTGAATTTACTATTAAAGCGTGTCTTTTTAGTTTTTTAAATTATAATTTATTTTTAACTTTTTAGTACCAGTTCATTGCTAAATTGTGCTTTTTAGTTTTAAATTGTTGTTTCAATTTTTCAACGAACTTAAACTTAATAATAATTAAAAGATTTGTCTGTTTGAAATATATATTACAACAGGTTAACAGGTTGTTTCATGAAGTATCTCGTAATCTAATCATTTCATTTAATGCATCACCATAACATCGAATGCTCCCTGTTACTTTTGAGCATTCAAGTTTTTCAATATGGATACCGTCCAGAGACCTTTCGCGGCTGAGTGATACATAAGCTTGTCCAGCAGCAAATATCCGAGAACCTAAATACATGACTGCATAATCAACTGTACATAAGGCCTTGTATTTTATGGACTGTCGATGCCCAACTCATAATTAATGGCAACATTCGTTTTCCAGCGGTACCATAGCTATATTTAGCTAAATACTGCGTCGGTATTGGTTTAATTAGATGTATGCCATCTGAGCCGAAATCTATGCAGACTGATGGTATGTCTGTATCATATACTTGATCTCGTCGAAAATGTGGCCAGACAATCTCACTGATAAAACCGTTAGTGCCATTAACTAAACCTTTTGTCATGTCAATATTCGATCTCACATGACTTTAGCTCCTACGATTTTTTAAATATTTTAAGAAAACCTGTTTTATTGATATCATCAGCTATTACAGAGTCCAGGTCTTTATTATCTAAATTTCATGTAGTATCAATGAGTTGATCTTGTGTTTTTATTGTAGGAATAACCGTTCCTATATTTTCAAAATAGTGAAGAACCTTTTCATTATGTTTAGCAACTTTATCATTTCTTGGGTAGATTCTTAATGCTATTTTCAATCGGGAATTCATTGGTAGCAATAGTTGAAACTTTTCCAAGAAGTATTTCAAGATGCTTAGATTTCAATTCTCCAACTCTTAGGGTGTTAAGTACATCAATAAATGTCGTATCTCTTCGTCGGCGCATGTTTTGTTTAAGTTCAACCAGCTGGAACCCCGCCACAAATGTGTAGCAGGTTCATATATTCTGGTTGTGATGTCCTCGAACAGGTGGTAACTGCATTAAATCACCGATTAATAACACGTTTATGCCTCCAAAAAAAAAAAACGTTTGTACTTAATATAAATGAATAATTGTCTTTGATCAATATTCATGACATGCTATGCCCTTTGAAATTGTTGTTTACTCATTTCTGTTTCTGGTAATTCGTTTTCGGCTTTAGGATTTATGGTCTCCGGCAAGGGCGGATCCAGCTTTCAAGTCGGGGGGGGGGGGGGGGGGGGAGTGTCATATAGTCGGGATCTAAATTTTTTTTTACAGATA
>OX453261.1:3075636-3348136 GCA_949709985.1 Luffia ferchaultella
TCGCCAAAACATCAAGTTTGAGTACCAACACGATAGGTTTGCGATTGATAGTTTCGAAAATATAAGCTTTTAAAAATTTGGTCATGTGGTCATATAGATCTCGCCAAAACATCAAGTTTGAGTACCAACACGACAGGTCTGCGATTGATCGTTTCGAAAATATAAGTGTTTAAAAATTAGGTCACGTGGTTGCATAGATGTCGCCAAACATCAAGTTTGAGTACCAACACGATAGGTTTGCGATTGATAGTTTCGAAAATATAAGCTTTTAAAAATTTGGTCATGTGGTCATATAGATCTCGCCAAAACATCAAGTTTGAGTACCAACACGACAGGTCTGCGATTGATCGTTTCGAAAATATAAGTGTTTAAAAATTAGGTCACGTGGTTGCATAGATGTCGCCAAACATCAAGTTTGAGTACCAACACGATAGGTCTACCATTGATGGTTTCGAAAATATATGCATTTAAAAATCTGGTCACGTGGTCACATAGACACGTCTGCAAAGTTTTAATGAAATCGGTTTAGTCGTTTCGGAGATTAGCTGGAACAGACAGACAGACGGACAGACAGACAAAAAGTAACCTATGTCACCCCCGGTAATGCCTTCTGTACGTCTGCAAAGTTTCGTTGAAATCGGTCCAGCCGTTTCGGAGATTAGCCGGAACAGACAGACAGACAGACAGACAGACACTTCAATTTTATTAATATGGAAACAGACAGACAGACACTTCAATTTTATTAATATAGATAATCCAACAAATTATTCAATTTGTGAAATTTTTGAAAAATTTTTTTTTTTTTTTTTCAAACTTTATGTGAATTATTTGAACTGTGATAAATAAAATGATCTAATAAGATTATTTTATTTGTTACAGTTCACATACGGAGTTGGAATTTGAAATTCGTAGAGAAAGCAAAAATTAAATGAAGTATTAGAAAGTAGTAACATATTTCATTTACATGTCTATAAGCTGCGTGGTCGAGAAGATAGAGCTTTGATCTTTATTACTTCTAGCGCCGACGGTCATGGGTTCGAACCCCTGTCCAAAGAGTTTTTTTTTTTCACTTTTGAGTGTATAATATTTATAGTATATTGAACAAATATTCAATTAAATATTAGGCTAGATATAGTAATACCTAACCAAGGTTATGAGTTATTGATCTTATGTGAAATCTCACGTACCTATTACCATAAGATGAAAATATTAATAAAACATATGCCTTACAACTAAAAATAGGGTAATTGCCTTATCTTGAAAGTTCAGATTTCCAATCAAATTACACATTTGCAAATAGGTAGGTACGTACCTAACAAAATTAGAACAACAACGATTAGGACTAAAGGCTGTAGGTTCGAACCCGGCATACAATTTTTTTTTTTAAATATATTAGAGTGTAAAATATTATTTGGTACAAAACAAAAATATTGTAAGCGAATTGCATTCGCCAATGTTTTTATTTTATTAATATTTTAAATAATCTGATACGCGATAGATTGGTGTAGCAAAGCAGTACACGTCTATTAGCAACTGGCCCCAGGGCGGTTGTGAGGTTATAAGATGGCGAGATGCGAATATATACAGTGCGAAAAAGACAGCGCGTTTCAGCCTTCTCAGAATAAAGTCACGTAAGTGATTTAAGTAAAAATATCAAATTAAACAAGTAATATTATATTTAGAGTAAAAGTGTCTCGTCGATGTAAGCAATATTGTTTATAGAAAATTCATAAAAAGTTTCGAGTTTAAAAGTATCAAAATAAAACGTCGGTATAGACAAATAAAAATTGCAAGAGGTATGTTTGCGATTTTTTTCTATCGAGCAAAGTAAACGTATTTACGTTTTTGTCGTTGTCGATGTAAGAAACATATCCTCTTAAGTAACATATATTTTTAGTTATCCTATAGCACTGCAATTTTTCACGTACTATCAACAACAAAATCGGGATGTGGCCCCTTAAGTCAATTCAAACTGCATCGAACGACAGACTATTAAACTCGTATGGTTGACAGTATTTGTAACGGTAGCGCTTTACGACATAGCCCGTTGAAAAATGGGGAAATATGCATTTAGGGGGAAGGCGGAAGGAAGAAGAAACTCCAATCATTAGTTTTTTTTGACAGGAAATGCAAAAAAATTTAAAAAAAAAGAATTTAAAATACGTATTTACAACACAGGTTTTCCGCTATTCTTTAACTTAAAACACTTAAAATTACGTAGTAGGTAAATTACTAAACACAAAATTAACATTATAAACTAAATTCCCAACTAACTTATGTTTTTTAAAAATAATCTAAAGACGTAATTTCACTGTAATAGTCACGCGCGACATATCCAGTTAAATCCACTTTACCACCAAAATGAACCTAAATCATCTCCACACTCATGAAAAAATTGATTGAGATTGATTGAAACTGATTGATTTGATTGAACGAATCATACCGACACTACCTTGACAAACGAAGTAAAAATTAAGTTATCAACCATATCTATATTACAAAAAAAAATACCAAAAGAAACCTAAAAATACACCAACAAATAAAAGTAAACCAAATTATTAAATATTTAAATACGTAACTTTAGTAATGGGTGAAAATTCGATTTGCATTTTTTATGTTCCTAATGGCTTTAAATAGTAGTCGAAGTGTCCGTATATTCGATTTTTATTTCATTTTATTTTATTCGGGTTTTAAGAGTTATATTAATGTTTTTTTTCCAAGTTGTTCTTTAATAAAAATAACTATTTTTTCTCCAAGAAATGTATTATATGAATATAACTCTCTCAATTGTCTCAATAATTCCTTTTTATCATTATTATTACTCAATTAAGGTGCTTTCGGTTTATAGAAATATTCCCAGTGTCGAGTGTTTAGCTACTGTAAGTATTTTACTTAAGCTAATTTTTCTTGTTATTTTTATTCGTTTGATAAAAAATAGGTAGCAATGAAATTTTTTACAAAACAACTTACATTTTATTTTAACTAGTAGGAAATAGAACACCAATATCTAGGAGAAACAAGACAAATATGTGGTTTAAGTTTCTCAATCTCAATCAATCGATTGCAATCAATTCTAGATTTTCTAGAAATTCTAGATTTGTGAAAATAAAAACGATAAACTATTCAATCTACTTAAATATCAATCACCTGTCAAGCAACATTAAACTTGAATGCAAAAATGGCTTCTAAAACCATTATATTAATGTAATTTTACATAGTAAATACAAACAAATTTCTATTTTTTAAACTGGAATAAAAGTGTTTCCGTGAATCCATATTTTTACAGTGTGTTTCTAATTACCTAAACTATTCAATTACTATACAAGATGGATGATATGAACCAGGCTATGTTGGAAAGCCGACCCTTTGTAACACATATTTATATATTATACTATCTTTATATATAAAAATTACGTGTCACGTTGTTTGTCCGCGATGGATTCCTAAACTACTGAACCGATTTTAAATTTGATTTACACACCGTATGCAATTTGATCCAACTTAAAAGATAGGATAGCTTACATCTCAATTTTAAGTTGCAATATTATTTTATTGCAAATTTGTCTATTATTTGACGGTCACAGTTATCTGTTAGCTTCAAACGATTCTAACAGATGGCGATAGCTGTTGACTGTATTAAGTAAATATTCAATAGATGGCGCTATGTTAAAAATACAAACGTTTCATATAAGCTACTATTTAATAGCATAACCACCTCGCGTTGCTGAGGCTAAGGTATAATCTTTTATTTTGTAATAAACGGAATAAAGTAGGAAATTCAATTGTTCTTACTTTTCAATTTTTGGTGTTAGCATAGCCGCCCACATGTTACTTAGACTGAAGTGTAAATTAAATTCATATTATAGTGAAGATAATACAGTTAAACTATTCTTGCTTTTTAATTATTAGTGCTTGATTGTTTAAAACTCTTTAATTAAAATATATACATGTACCTAAGTATTATCACATAGTTATATTATTAAATTTGCTATGCATCAAATCACACTGTATGATATATGTATTTTGATGGTCATGAGGTACTAAGGCTCCAGGACATATATATATATATATATATATATATATATATATATAGATCCTTTTGAGATATAACAAAATAATGTATGGAGGAATTGTGGCTGTTTTAAAGGACTAAAGGAAAGTCCGCGATGGCATATGTCTATCTTTTATGGATAGCTTACTATAACTATTTTTATGTTTTAAAAAAAGTATTATCTGTATATCCTTCTCAAATTAAATACGTTAATTACCTTAAGCATTTCATGCACATTATATTTGCCTTTACACCATGCAATTTAAGTTACTATCTTCGGGCGGGTCGCTAGTGTATATATATATATTTGCTTTCGGTATTCCTTTTCCATATAAACCTTTATGGCATATTTACCTATGCCAAATGTCACATTCCTTCGTGTGCGTATACAATATATTGGGATATGATTGGGTTATATTAACAGTATATTAAAAAGGGATTGAAAGCTTTTCTTTCAATTATTTATACATATATTGTAAATGTTCATGAAACCATCTTTTTGGAACGTACTTTCATCTGTCCATAAAATGTTAAAATGCTGCGAAAAAAGGGAGCAACATTTTTCAGCAAAATCAGCGTTTTTTTTTTGTATAATTTTCAATAAATTTATTTTAAGCATTTAAAAGTAACTTTTTAACTGACTTAATATAAACATTTAGATTTTTCTATAAAGTTCTTGAAGAAAAAATCGTGTATAAATAGTACATTATGATGCAAGTACGGTAAGCTGCATATTATAGTCGAGGTGAGGTATTATAGTCAGCTTACTGAGTACGAGCATCATACGACGTTTTTCAATACATTTGCTATTAAAATGAGGTAGACACTTCAAATGTAATAATGGCGGGAGCTAAGGGCGCGAGCGGGTCGCTATTCGCGGTTTTCGCATGCGTCACAAACAGAATGCTCGTTTGTGATTGGTGTAAAGTAAAAAGGCCTAGTTCTGTAAAATATAACATTACTGTACAAGTTTCGATGTCACAAAGACCGTATTAATACCAAATGTTTTGAAAAGAGAATTTACAATTTTTGTTCTTTTTACCAAAGAACCGTCTTTATTCCATTGATTTTCAAACAAAAAACAGTATTGAAATCCGTTCGGCCTTTCAGAAGCTCAGTCAGACAAAGGCTTTTTAATACTTTTATAACGAAGTCGGGTTTAATCGTTAATTCATCTACCTTCAATTCAAAGGACGTGCCTGCCTCTACAAAGAAGTTTATTCGGCTTATACGCACGATTAAAAATTCGGAATCCAGGAAGGATAAACACGAAGTAATCTTCTAGCCTTGAAGGGCGTTATGCGAATAATATTATGCTGAGTGAGTCCTTCTCGATCTAGTGCCGTTTTAGGGTTCCGCGTGCGTAAATGGAAGCTCTTATAACTTTGTTCCAGTGGTTCTATCAGTACGTTGGTCTAACGAAAGGCTTCATGACTTGTTAACTACTTATTATATTATTTAAATATATGAACAAACAATGTAAGAACATGTATTGCTAGACGGACGCGAAGCCAATGGCGGCGATGGACAGTGTCGGCACCATAGACTACGCTGATATATTGATCATCTATAGACTATGTACCTATGTGACAGTTGGTACGTCTAGTTAGTTACTAGTAGAATATTTACTCGTATCTGAACGTTTAGTGATTTCACTTACAGATTTCGAGAGCTTTCGAGAAGAGAGCGAGCGGTCGATCCGAGTGAGTACAGTTCGCGCCAAACTTCTAGTTAGTTATGAAGTCGAAGCGAGTAGCGTCGCAGTGTGAAAAATGGGTATCAGATGATCGAGAGAAAGTGAGCCCCACACCTGCTCAAAACGCACTCGCGTTAGTTCAGAGCGAACTATAAGTTCGGCGCGAGCTGTATATTATCTTTACGATAAATAGGAGGCGGTACGTTGCGGGAAAGGAGGCTCACCGGTAAACGAGCGTGGCTTTTATATACCCACACAATTACCACAAATTTACAACAAGACATCGATATCGCCAATTGAGAATTTTGATTGTATGAGTGAACCAAGAATGTTTTTGCAAATCTATTCTAGATTGTAAATAGTGATAAGTGTAAAATATGTATGCCAATAGAAGAAATATTGATTTTTTTTTTACAAAAAAGATTACTTCCCTGCACTTCGGCATTGACCTTGATTTGTCTCGAACATTCGCATCACGAACTCGTGACTTTCGATCTGGCGGCGGTTGCGATTTCTGACAGTTAATAAATCAATCATAAATAAGGTATACCTGAGTAATTTTCAAATAGATAAGTAATTAGTAAATATCATGGTTGTTCAATACATATATATCCATCCCACAAAAACTCACGGAATTATTATAATTAACCTTGTAAATATGTTTTTATGTTTATGTATTTATGAACCTACGTATCGTACGTTAAAACCATGTAAAAACTAAGTGAACTAGCGCTTAGTAAGAAAGATGTTCTACATAAAGTCCTCTATTTTGTCTTTGGTCCTCTCATATAGGTTTATTATCAAAATCGGGCGATCGAGCTTCGCTTGGGTTTTGCTTTTTTTATTCTTTTGTTTCTTTCTTGCCGGTTCTTCTCCTTCTAGTTTTGGAACCGGTACCTTATCACCTAATCAATACATTTTGACGTTCAATAAGTGTGTGTAAACATCTTATATTGAATAAAAACTTTTTGATTTTGATTTTTGCACAGTTAGACTTGTCCTTACTTTTAAGTGATACTAATGGAATGCAAAAAACCGCGTAGAGATCTATCCAGCCGTTTTAGAAAAATTATTGCATCTATCTATTGCAGCGCCCCTCGGTGGCAACGACCACATACCTTATCTAAAAACATGCTCTTAGATGATATCTAAATAACGCCAAACACCACGCCAAGATCCTCACAACCATTTTACAAAAACATATCTAATATACAGCGCCCCCTGGTAGCCCATAACCGCAAACATTATCTAAGGAACCTGCTTTTAGATGATATCTATTCTATACTAGCGGCCCGTCCCGGCTTCGCACGGGTAGTATTCGTTCATCATGAGAATCACTTTTTTTATCTCAATCTTATCTCATTCCCGTTCATCATTTCCCGTTTTCATTCCCATCGCAAAAATACTTTATTGTTTCCGTTCTTGGCCCTGGTGTCGTTTCGTTTTCGTTTCCATTCTCATCAAGAAAAACTTTTTATCTCAGTCGTAACTCATTCCGGTTCATCAATTCCCCGTTTTCGTTCTCGCGGCACAAATGCTTCATCTCCTCAATTTCTGTTACTCGTAACTCATTCCCGTTCTTCCCCTTCCCGTTAATTAAAATTAATTAAATGAATTACACTTTCGCGCCGTACATTTTTATATAATATAGCGGAGCCGACAGACTTCGTTCTGTCAAAAGGATTTGGAATGTGGCAGTTTTTTGTTCCTACTCATTTTATAGTTTGCTCAAAAAATTCTCCCGAACAGAACCGTCACCCTCATGTTAGGGCGGTGTGTGTGTGTGTGTGTATGTATGTGTGTGTGTGTGTGTGTGTGTGTGTGTGTGTGTGTGTGTGTGTGTGTGTGTGTGTGTGTGTGTGTGTGTGTGTGTGTGAATAGCAATAATGTTCAAATTGACTCTACATTTTAGTCAGAAAACGTTTGTATGGGAAAAAGAAAAGGGCTGTTTTTAGGGTTTTCCCGGAAATTATTGGAATTTTCTCGCCGTAAAAACCATCCTTGGACTTCAACGAACATTTTAAAAAAAAGAATTGGTAAAATTGGTCCAGACGTTGTTGAGTTATGCGTTTACCAACACATTTTGCGATTTATTTTTATATTATATAAGATAACGCCAAAAACCTTGATATCATTTTTTAAGACCTATCGTTTGGTACCTCTCGCGTTTAATATACGATGATTTTTTTTTCGTACTTCAGTTACATGTATGGCGACTTATCCTAAAAAAAAATTCTTAATTTCACTCCTGCGTTGTGTAGCGCTTCATAGATTACACCTACCTTCCAAATTTCATCTATATATTGCCAATAGTTTCCGAGAAAAAACACAGACAGACAGACGGACGGACGGACATGGCGAAACTATAAGGGTTCCTTTTTTGCCATTTGGCTACGGAACCCTAAAAAGGAGAATGATCGCGGAATGACAAAAAATTGTTTTAATTTTTTTTGATTAAGACTCAAAAAATCTGCATTAGATTTTTTTAAATGGCAGTGATAGTGTTATTTAGAAACCCATTTTAGATATATTTTTCTTGAAAGTCAATTTATCTTTTGGCTTTAAATAATTATAAAACTTTAAGCTGTCGTCGTGATAGCCATTGCTAGATAGATAGATAGTAGATATTATTGTGATAGATAGAGATAGGTGGCGAGTCCGCTTCCTGTTTAGAAGATCGTGGTTCGCATCACAGAAACCGGCATGTACCAATGACTTTTTTCTGACTCAAGTACATAATTTATCACTGACTCCGTGCCTGTCGTTAAAATCCACCAACCCGCACTGGAGCCGGTGAACGACTGCAGCAGCGTGGTGGATTAAGCTCCAAACACCCTCATCCCGAGGGAAAGCCAAAGCTCCTGAAATGAAGCATAATGGGCTGATATAGTGTGATATGGTAAAAAATTTAATAATTAACGATAAAATTACTTTATTGATGATAAATATGGAGTGTACTTTATCTACGAAATTCACAGTTAGTTGATAATTTTAGTGGTCTATATTGGCACATTATTTATCATCGATTCAGCCCATTTTTAAATTAACCTATTAACTTGTCGTCAGTCATTATCAATCAATTGACCTTGAACCTAACCCAAAATTTGTTAATGGTTAAATACAGTTAAATAGGTGAGAAAAGACCTAAGAGGAGACATTCGTGTATCCGCCGGGGATTTAGGAGGAAGAAAAACTATTCAAGGATCCCCCACTGGACCGAAGTGGAGGAAAAGTGTCCATAGATCCAATACGGGAGCCAGACGGTAGATCCAAGACATTTTCCTGTGTGTTTGTTCGTAAAACGTAATGATACAGTTTGGCCAATGAAACATGACCTCGATTTACTGTGTTTTGTCTTTTTTTTTATGCAATAGTACTACTGGAACATAGAAGAACAAAAACAGTCAATCAGGGTCACGATGCATTGGCCAGACTATGAATATAATTTAATTAACTGGATAATTAAAATTAAATAATTCTTAATTAATAATAATATAATAATAATACATGAGACTTCCCACACAGCGTCATCCAGTCCCAAAGTAAGCAAGTATTATGCTTGTGTTCTGGGTTACTAGACAACTGATATACATACTTAAATATTCTTTATAATACATATATAAATAATTTTGCGAAGACACCACACACATATAACAACCAAGACCCGGTACCAGTATCAATATTCATCATATTAATACTGATCCGACCTGGGATTCGAACCCGGGACTTCCAGCTTCGTAGGCAGGATCGCTACCCACAAAGCTAAGCGGTCTTCATGGCAATTGATCATAATCAATTGGTAATCAATCAATCAATCAATAGATCCTGTTGCTAAACAGGATCTAAAACTTGATCGGTAGAAGTGTTACATAATATATGATGTGCCAAGTCGACCTTCGCTGTGCAGATAACATAATATGTCGTATCGTAATCGTAAAATGGTAAATTATCAGATCTGTATTCTTAATACTTAAATGCTGAACATATGGACATAAAAGTTGGCTGTGACGATGTTCAACCTGCATGAAACTGCACTGAGAAAAATTTCAGCATGAAAAAAGGATATTGTAAACTTAAACCGTGGTGTTATTTGATTTAGCGTAGCGGACAAGTCTAGATGTATCCGTATTAATGTTGTTATTGTACGTATTTTAGTCTAAAGTATGCGTTAACTCTCAGAACGTTGACTGTATATTTCTGAAAGATACGTTCGTCTTTGCGAAGGATTTCTTTCAGTGTGACTGTCCTCTTTATCTAGCAAAAAAATAGTGTGCCAGCAGCGCTCGAGAAAGAACGCTGCTAGAGATAGAAAGAACTTGGCCACGGTGTCTCTATACAAGTTAGCTGTATTCAGAGGTTGCTTTTGTTATACAGCATCGAAACGTTGGAACGATTTGCCGCCTCCAGCAAGAAATGTGACTACGTTGACCAATATTGCGGGGTTAACTATAAGTACTTATATTGACTTATATGACTGGCCGGGTGGTTAGAGACCCTAACGACGGAGCCGAGGGTCATAGGTTCGATTCGCGCTCACGATAAATATTTGTGTGCATTAACATGTCTATTTGTTCCGTGTCTGGGTGAAAAAAATAAATAAAAAGTGTCTATATATGTCTATATTATATTAAAAAAATATTTAAGTAAGTATGTATATCAGTTGAGTAGTATCCCATAATACAAGCATAATACTTGCTTACTTTGAGACTAGATGGCGCTGTGTGGGATGTCCCGGACATTATTATTTATTCGATAGCTCTCGTTGAGCTGCTGTATTTGAATAACCCACCGCCGCCAGTGTGTAGATTTGCGTTTGTGTGCTTTTTGGAATAATATTCAGGAATCATTCGTGTTCTTGTTTGTTACACATGTAGAAGTGCGATTTACATTTGCGAGACAGCCGCTTGTGGTAATCACCTAAGGTCCTGACTGATAACCAGCTTATTTTTTGTCTCATGAGGCTAGAATATACAGAAACTTTTATTATTATATTTTATTATTATTATATAGCATATTTTTATTTATTTATTATTATTATAATACATAGTATATTTTTATTGTACTTTCTACATAGAGTAAATAAATTTGAGAGCAGTCAGAGATGTCACTTTACAGTATCGAAAATGTCAAACGCGATTTCGTGGGGGTGAAAACCGGCGCACGGCGGTGACCTCGCGGATTAGAACTCGCCATCTTGCACCAGCTAGTTAGGACAGGACTATGACTATGTGTCTAATATGTATGAGTAGTTAGACGGTAAACGCAGCGGCCGCCGAGCGCGACGCAAATCGAATTTTCCCTCGTTACTGAAGTTATTCTTAACGATAGCTACACGCTGAAATAAACAAAGTGTATGTTTTACCGCCCCATTTTTTAAAGAACTGTTCAGAATGAGATTTCTTATCGACTAATTCCGATTTGTTAACTGACCACTAATAACTGCCCATTCAGTCTTATCCATTACTTATCTTTACCACTTATCCATTTTACAATACACAACTGTCGCTTTAAATCAGTGTCGAATATATTTCTATCAAAAACAAAAATGACAAAATACGCTAGCCTGAAAGCTAGTTAAAATAAAATTCGTACCTACTATCTGTTTGGAGATTACTGAAACTGCAACCTATAGGAAATAATATGTTTTACCAGGATAATAATATGTTATTACCAAGGAAGCAGAAACTGAATGTCCTTCATTCAACGTTACAGAATTTAACTAACATCTAAGAATCTGTAACGACGCCTTTTAAAGTCTTAGCACGCACCCTGAACTAGGGCTAGCTCGCCATGAATGATGTAACACTGGATTAACCGCGGTACAAATAAATTGACTGTAGTCTATTTTGCGTGCATGTTTTATGGTGTATCGAGAATTAATAACAAATATTAGAATCTAAAATGGATGATACCGTATCGAATTTGTTTTATGAGCGACGGCAGCGCTATCTCTGTTCAAATGAATAAAATTCGATAATTCTTAATAGATTAAATGAGAATGCCCGCGCATATTTTATATAACGTCAATAGAAATTCAATATGGCGTAGGTACACTAAGATGCAATAATGATCTGAACGACCGATATCCCCACTGTCTGTTAATCAAAATGTATGCATCATATATAGACATGTAATAACTTTTAGAATAACAATATGAAAGTAAAAAATTGTTACCTAGTTTTTTTTTGTTCTTGTTGTTGTTAAAAAATGTGTGTTGTTAAAAATTTAAATTAAAATATTTAAAAACACGGGTATTGTAAAAACTCATTATAAAGTAAAATCTGTAAATAGTAAGTAAATAAAACACTAAAAGGTTAAAAACAATAATTCAAGATATGTTTCTTGATCATTCGTCTCTTTTACAAAACCTAAGCCGAAGTCGAATGCTCTCACAGGGCGTGGAATGCGAATCGTGATGTTTGGTCATCAATCCCGATCTCCTACATTTGATTTGAAGTTCCTAACATTATAAAGGAATATTGACTCTGGCTTAGGTTTTGTACAGTTTTAATGTAACAGAAAGGAAAAGTATTTCTAAAGAAATGGTGTATTTTCAATTCTAGTTTTTTTTTTTATTTTTAATGTTTTTTGGAGTTCCGCAGCTAAATGGCAAAGATGAAACCCTTATCCTTCCTGTCCTTTCCTTCTATACGTCTTTCACGGACTTATATCTGCGCCATCTTTCCATCAATCTTCATATTTCAGAGGCACAGAATTCCGTACAGGAATAATGAAAATTAAATAATTTGGGTGTGGCGTTTCATACACTGAACTAAGAAAAAGGAAGGGATTCGTACACTTTATCGTGTAGGATATCATTAGAGAGATTATAGAAAATGTGATGAAGCGTTTTTAAGTAATTTTTTTTATTAACGTGAAAATTGTTTTCAAAATCGTTTATAACGTGTTTCTCTCTTTCAACCTTTCAAACTGTGAGATCAAAAAATCAGGAAAAAATCAAGGAAATGGCACTTAACAAAAAATTTCAAAAAAAAGTTTTAAATGGGATAAGTTAACAAGTTTTTGAGATAAGTAAGTAGTATACTCAATTTTCAGTTCAGTTCAGTTACCAACAAAATTTTTGTATAACCTGTGATTATAAAGTTATTATTTGTAGTACCTATTTGCTACTGATTCCCAACTTGGGGATACTAAGTATCTATAAATTTTACTTGTTTTATAGTGAAGTTTTTTATATGATCAGAATTCTAGATTTTAATTAAATTAAAATGCTATCCAAAAATTTACTTTTTCAAATATGTTTCAAGTATTTCTATTTTTCGTTACCTATTAGTAGTTACAAACAATAATTTAATTACAAACGACATTATTTGTTAATATTGTTTCATATTGAATCAAGACTATCTATAGTTAATTTATGAAATTATATTTGTTTACCATAGGCCTATCCAAATGGTCATACCATCAACGACGTCATTAGAAACAAACTACAAGCTTACGTGGCTTTAATTTTAATTTGTACAGCTAATTTCTGGTGCTACATTATGGAGTTAATATACGAATAAAATACTAAATCAAAAACCATCGATGTCATTATAATAATGATAATACCTGGGATATCCCACACTATGTCATCTCGTCCCAAACTAAGCAAAGCTTGTATTATGAGTACTCTGGTACTCAGTCAGTTTAGTCAGATGTCTGCATCTGCTTAAACTAGACACTTATCAGAAAATAATTGTGAAGATAGGTACCACGGTCAATGCCGCGTGTCTTACCTAGTAAACCTACTTCGATCGATCGAAAACTAAGCGCGAATACCCATAGATGTTCATAGAGACACCGCGTTGTAATAATAAAAATGTGAGAAAAAATGTATACTTACACAAACCAACTATACCTACCTACACCAATTGATGTTTGAAAATTTTGTGTGACACACATGTAAAATTCGTAGGTACTGAAATAGAGAATAAAGATTCTAAAATCACAACTCATTTGTAACTGTTTGTAGCTTATCAAAAGGTTTGTTTATAACAATTTTAATGACGTAAGGCCTGCCTAATCAATAGGTCTGACATTTTCTCACGTTTTCGATCGTTTCAAAGTTGCTTCGAAATATGAAACGCTTCATCTTGATTGTTATGCTATCTAAGGCAAAACTTCAACATGATGCGATGAAAGGTGTTACGTCATAATTATTCTCTTTTTTACTCTAAGGTAGGTACCTACCTAATACGTAAAGGCGGTAGAGAAAATGATAATATCGAAATAGTTTGAGAAAAGAGTAAAATGCAAGGCTCCTGGGTGTGCTTTTGAAAAAACCGTATTGGCGGTGTAATTTTGGAGACGAGGCGAGCTGAAGCGAGGTGAATTGAGACGTTGGTGAATTGACGTGAGGCTAGAAGAGTGAGGTAAATGAAGTCAAGTACCTACCTATAAAAATGAAGTATAAGTATTAATCGAACATATTTAATTATTAATCAGTCGGAGTCGAGTTTACATAGAGCGCTATTTACAACATTCTTCATTGTATACTAATGTAGAACAAAGAACGCAAAAAAATACGATTTCGCTGGGCAAAACAAAACAACGTATACTAACTTCCTACTTTGAGGCCGGCACGGCCGGCAGCGCGCATAGCGACGTGGCCGAACGTTCAGAGGTGTGCCGAAGAGCCAGCCGCAAAATGTGATTATGTCTGGCGTTCAAGTGAGACAGGATTACAATAATAAACCAAATAGCTGACGAATAGGCACACAAGTAAAGTAAATACCTACCTACTAAATTTGTCTAATTGCAAAATTTTTAGAACCCGACAGGTCTACTTACTGATATTTATTTATTTATTTATTTATTGTTATAAAGTAAGCTTACAGCTGTAAATAGTTTGCAAAATTAAAATTTGACAATATTACATTTTACAAAGCCAATGACAAGCCTACCTAAATTAAATTTTCTATAAAATGATATACTCAATTATTGGATATATTGGATAAAGTAATAGGTAAGTAATAAGGTAATCGTAATTTTTCTTTCTATCATACAAAATAAACATATCTATGCAACGGACAATGGAAAATCTATACTTAGATTATCTAAACGCATGCGTTATAATTATACGTAGGTATATATATTTCAGTATCTACCTACTCTTTAGTTCACATTTTGTCAATAAGAAGTTATGCAATATTGTAGATATAAGGTAAAGAGAAAAATCGCTTGACCCGTTAACCCTGCAGGCCATCCCTGAAACTTCCCGCTATTTTCGAGATCAAAGCGATCGAAAATGTCCCTAATATAAAAAGCTATTGAGCTTGAAAGCTATTGATCAAGCTCAAAATATCGATGTTCATGGTTTTTTGAGCTCTTCGAGCTCACAATATTTATTTTCTGAGCTCTCCAAGCTCAAAAATAGAATTTCCATAAATTTAGAGTTCTTCGAGCTCAAAAACCAGGGACATATTAAAAAAAACGTTACTTTGGAAATTTTTGACCTGCGATATCTCTTGAACGCTTCGTTTTATTTCAACACAATTTACGACATTCTATGCAATTTTGTAAGCATAAATTTTTGTGTAAAGTCAAAAATCGATTGGTCATGAAATATCAAATTAGTGTTAAAAAAACACATTTTCGGAAATTCATAGACTGCAATATTTTTTGAACGCGTCGTTCAATTTTAATTTTTTTTTTTTTGACGGCATTCAACGCAGTTTTTTATGCACAAAAACGTATAGAAAATTTCAAGTAGATCGGTTGGAAAATCTCAAAGTTATCTAAAAAAACGTTTAAAAAATTTTTTTTTTATTTTTTGAATATTTTTGAAACAGCTCGACCGATTGACTTCACAATCTAATCTGATCTAAATCTCGATAAACCCTTTCAAACGCCGTATAGTGGGTGTTATGTTAATTGGTTGATCCGTTCTCAAGATATCGTACGACAAAAAAGTTACACACACACACACACACACCCACACACACACACACACACACACACACACAAATACGAACGTCCAGCCGAAAATAGTTAGAATGGCTTCCCAGGACTTCAAAACGTGGAGATCTATTGAAAATTCGATTTTCGAAAATCGGACCCAAACCAAGTTAAAAAGCAAAGGTGACAGATTAGTATCATTTAAATAATTGCCGCGTCAGTGTGATCCTAACTATATATTGTCAAACGAGTGTTCATAGCGAACTTACAAATTATCAAAACGTGCCTTGAAATTTTTTTGTCTGAATGTACTCTAGTAACCGATAACATTATTTACATTAAGATAAAGCCAAAAATATATCATCGTAATCACTCGTAGTTATTTAAAATTTCCATGTTACGTACTCAATTATGTCGTGTGAAATGTTAAAAAAAGTTGCTGTAGTTACAGGGGCTAACAAAGGTATTGGTTACGCTATAGTTAAAGCATTATGTGAAAAATTCAAAGGTACAGTGTATTTGACAGCAAGAAACAAATCCAGAGGCTTAGAAGCCGTGAAGAAATTGAATGAAGTAGGTTTGCATCCTGAATTTCATTTACTAGACTTAACTGATGCAATAAGTGTTAAAGAATTTGCAGATTATATTCAAACTATTCACGGAGGATTAGATGTGTTAGTAAATAATGCAGGAATTTTGGAATGGAATCAAGTGTACCCCACATACGAAGCGGCGGAAAGGAACATCGTTACAAATTATAGAAGTCTCTTAAAAGTTGAAGAATATCTGTATCCTCTATTAAAGAAAGGTGCGAAAGTTGTAAACGTCTCCAGCGCTTGTGGACATCTATCAAATTTACGAAACGAGAATTGGATAAAAACTCTACAAAATAAAGATTTAACTGTTGATGCGCTAAACAAATTCGTTGATGATTATTTAGAATCAATAAAAAATTGCACTTTTGATAAAAGTAATTTTGCAGATGACGGTAGACATGCTGAACACAGAGTTTCGAAAATAGCTTTGACGGCATTAACTATGATACAGCAAAAAAAATATTATTCAAGAGATATATCGATAAATGTTGTACATCCTGGTCATGTCAAAACTGATATGGCTCAAGGAGGTGGATTAATAAGTCCTGATGAGGCAGCAAAGTTACCACTGTATTTTATTTTTGATGCGCCAAATCTAAAAGGCACTTTTTTATGGTACGATGGTAGTGTTATTGATTGGTACGACGCTAGTGGAGACTTTTATTATCGTCATGATTAAACACATTATAAGTTTATATAAAAAACCTTCATGTAAATTAAATTGCTCGTTAAGGCAATAATTCTGTGACCGAAACGGAACGTGGGTATATTAAGTGTTGATTAACTTAACTGCAGTGTGACCACTTAGTACACTTTTCTCATTAGTTTGTTTTTTGACTCGGGTATTAAAAATATTTTTCATAGATTTCTAAAGCCATTGCAGGTGGAGAATAGATTAGAATAACAATAAATAAACACAAACCCCTAAAAAAGAAGTATCTGAGTATTATTTACTTTAAAAAAGGTTGCCGCCTTGAATATCATTCACACGGGCAAAAAAACATACGTAATAAAAACATTACCGCTCCGTTTGTTTGTATAGTAGGACAATCAAAATAAGCAAAAAGGACTTGTAGTTTCCTTTCATCCGTGCTTTACTTGCATAAATACGACCCCAAAGTATGATAAATAAACAAATAAATTCAGTAAGTATACATGTATAACCTCAAAACTACAAAAAATATTTTTTTTATTTTTGTTGGGATTGAGTGTTGCCGCTCGCCAATCAACGTGCAATTATCCCGCTCCTTATGAAATAAAATCTTGAATAAAGAATGGTATTCCTGCAAAAGAATGTACTATAAAAAACGAAAAGGGTTTTTGATATAAAAGTGGACTAGTTTACAAAAATTTTGTATATTTATTTAATCATCAATATTACGCAGTACCGAGTTTCATTTCAAAAATCCTTACTCTTGCCCATAGCCCTAGCGACCGGATTTTTGAAACGGAACGTATTCGGCGTTACTTCGGTGTCGTGAAAAGTCAGTTTAAGACGTATAAGACCACTGCTGTCGCGGTCGTCCCGTCTCGCCGCGCCAACTGCCCTCACCGCCCCTTGCCCATTATTTTGATGTATGCGCAAGTATCTGGTGCTAATTTGAGAGCCTTTTACTTTTGTGGCAAGTATAGTACGTGACGCTGGCATAAAGCTCAATACAATAACTCTCTACATACATTAAAATCATGGAACTAATAAGTACTTTTTTTTTTAATCACCAGTTTACGTATGACCATGCTACTACGTACAACTGGAATGTCATCTCATGTTAAAGAGATGACAGTAAGTAAATAAGTATGAAAAGGAAGTGACCGTGTGCAACTCTTTCTACACCTCTTCTGTGTGGCTAGCATAAAATATTGTACCACTACACTGGGAAAAGTACAATGGTGAATTTAGATTTTATTACGAGGGAACCGAAGAATAAAAAACTATGCGTCATCATAATTACGTTACAGGACCTATAATTCCCGCTGACGCATTATTTTTTCCTCTCCATATTTTTCGTTTTTTATTATGAGGGTCATCCATTGCTCGACTGCTGATGAAAATTTTTCTTAGGGTAGGTAATTACTGGCCTACAAAAGTTAGATGCAATGATCGCTGTCGTCGCGTTCTAATATCACTTCTGAAAATATTTGGATTCAATTCAATGGGACCCTGTACATGTATGTTTGGCCGTTAATATCTGTGAAAGGTCTGAATCCATTTTGATGATTTTTGTGTTTGGTCATTATTTTTCAATCTAAAGCGCGACTGTTGTCGCGCTTTACCGCCTTGCGTTGTGCATAAAGTCTACTTTAAATTGTAAACCGCAAGGAGGCAAAATGAGTTTGTAGGAGATAGTTACTAGAGAATCACTTTGTCCCATTCTAACACTTGCCATTAGAAAAAAATATTTAATCTACTAGGTTCATTATCGATTTTATGAATATCTTGTATTATATATGAATACTCCTCTAATATCTGTTTTCTGTGACTTCTGGTTTTTAATATGTCTTGGTATTTGAATGATAATTATATTTTATAAAGTTCTTACGTTACATTTTACAAACTTATAAAAATTTTCAATTATTTTATAAAAGGGTATTTTAATTTATGGTTTTACACTGACAACTAAAACGAGAATTTGGAGAATTTTAACGTGTGTATTGTCAAAGTTGAAGTTTTTGACGTCATATTACTAAGGTGGTCATAATGTTTTCGTAAGTTAGTAGGAATTCTTGAAAATTTAAAAAAAAAGTGATAATGGGTTCAAAATATCTAGGATTTTTTTGCAGTGCTAATTTAAAATACTATCTTAAAAACAAAAATATTCTGATATAGTAAAAAATACGTTTAAATTTATAGAATAGCATAGTACTTACGCACAAAATACCAATGGAGCATCAGACGGAAAATCTAAAATGTCTAACTACGTGAGTGCGAAAAGGAGTCAGCACCAGGAATCAGTCCAGCGTGGGCAAATGTTTCAGCGTAGAATGATATAGAAACACATAGATAATAAAAAATACAAAGGAACATTGATTATATAGATAGATGACCCACCATAAATAGAACGGTGAACATTCAACCGATCGCGGCATGTAGTACGATTTGTTTCCCTTCACGAAATTTATCACGGTTGTTACATAAATAATATGCGATTCGACTTATTATATTGATATCGTATGATTACGATGGATCAAAACGTTCACCGTCCCAAATGTGACCAAAAACCTTACGCATTAGCACTAGCCCTAGCACTAATGTGGCCTAAAACGCATTAGCAGTTACATTAAAAAGTATTACTTTTGGTTTTATTAGTTAGTAAGCTAAAATCTACTTGGCAATTAAATTACTGGCTTCGTGGAAATTTCTGCTGCATTGGTTTTTTTGATTTAAATTTTTAATATATACTTCGTCTCTCCATTAAAAAATTGTTAAAAAGTGTTGTTTAATATACTGTGGAAGAGAATCAGTAGGTGGTTGTGGCAAATTTTTTGACAGGTAATTTCAAATATAGTATAAAAAAACTGGTCAGTAATAAATCTTACATTGTGGAATTTAAAGCATTCTCGAGGAGAAAACCAAGAACAAGTTTTTGACAGGTTTCTAAAAATAAATTGCAATCTGCTTGTAATTCATAAAATAAAAGTTGTGCGTCATTCTTCATCGGCCCATTTTTACCCTATTGCAAGGGCTTAGGCCTCCCCCTGGGTGGGGGGGGGGGCCTTTGAGTTTAAATCCACCGCACTGCTCCACTGCGGGTTAAGGATTGTAACTATCACGACTTATTTACGTCATTACGAAAACTGTATTCTCCCTTAGTTAAATGCAAGACAAGTAATAACTCCATATTCCATATACATAAAATCGTAGTGTTCTCCGAAACAGTTGATCCGATTTAAATGAAACTTTGCAGACATAAATAGGGCGTTGTCAGGAGTAACGTTGGCTACTTTTTATCACGATACTTCTTTTCCCACCTAAGAAATATTTCTTATCTCTGAGTCCCGCACCAGCAGACAAGTGGAAGACATTTTTGCTCTCGAAATACTGCTTCGGATGTTTGAGTATTATAAATTAGTTTCTATCCGCCTGATCAATAGGGATTTTAGGGATTGTTGGTTTTTTTTTTTAAAGGAAAGGAGCTGGTGACCTGTACAAAGTTATATTTTTAGGTTCCCACGTTCGCATAAGGCAGTAAAGGGTGACAAAATTTATGAAAAATATATTTTAAACATTGATATTTAGATAATTCCCAATCTTTTGTGTGGCGTGTTTAGACACAATTCTTTTAACGAGAGATTTCCTAAGTGATGGGTCCTGGGAACCCGGGCGTGCAAAAATACGCAACTTGTCGTGCTTGGCTTCGTACTCATTTGGGACTTAACTACTTTGTAAATAGAGGCGATCAGCCATCTAATTATTAATCACAATCTAGATACCTTTATTCTGTGATCGAATGGGAGATTTGTATTCAAACTAATATTGTATATAAGGGGAGCCTGTCGCTAGTTTATGAAGGTGATTAAGGTATCTTTGAAGCTTTGATTTTTAAGAGTTCTGAGAAACTGTTTCACAATTTATTTTGGAGGTGATAATCCTCCGCCGACGGATCATATTTTAATACAGGTTGCCGCTTTTAGTGACTAGCTTTCTTGAACTATGTTTTGAAGAATATAAAAAGTTTCCTTATTATAATAGAAGGTAGCGTAGATACTATATACAAAAACTTATGACGAACCAAAATCAAAAGTTTGATCATTGTTATTTTTTATTAGTTATTGATTTCTGATTCTTTTCTGCATTACGCGCTCGACTTGACTTGATGCACTTTTTGATAACTTTGTGAATAATTTTTATTTTTTGTATGCACGCAATTATTGTTAATTGGCAGTTTTTTAAAGTGTCAGCAATTTTATTTTAGTTTAAATTTTTGTCTTATCTTTCACTTTCTTTAATTTTTAAAAATCTTTCTTTACCTGTCAACTTTTCCATTACGCATATCCGCTATTTAGACATTTGTCATCTTTTCTCGTTTATTCGTTCTTTTTAAATAAACTTGTTATTATAGAGCACTCGCAACAAAAGTCAAGATGAAAGAAGATAAAAATAAAAATAAATTATTGTCACCCTAGAAGAAAAGAGACAAAGGGACTTGGACCTTGCTATTTCATCTTCATGTTTTGCTAAGCCAAGTGCACTGTCCTGAACCTAGTATTACGTCTATGCACCACACCATGGACGTAATATACCTCCTACGTAACGTACAAACATTGAAAAAAAAACTGCAAATGTCAATTTGAGTTTGACAATTGTTCTATTAACAGCAGTTGACAGTGGTTGACAGCAGCACACCGTGCGTGACAGCAAATGACAGTTCTATACAGTTCTAAATGTTCCGTTTGTGGGTGTGTTAATTCAATTTTTATTAGTAAAATTACGAAAAATTTAATTTCACCTAACAAATAAAAATTTTAATTCAGATTTGCTTTAAAAGCTATAATTTAACCAGTCTTCCAACCACTCTGTTAGGTAAGTTATATTAAATTCTTAGGTTTAATATTATAAAATACTTCAATAACATTACTTGAGAGTAAAGGAATAGTTGGTTTCGTAATACTGTTTGTAAATAATACTCTATTTTCTAGTGTCATAAAGTTGTACAGTTAGTTACCTAGATATCCTAAAATAGAAAATGGGCCACCTTGACCTGTCTAATCCATTACCATTTTGAGTGGATACAAAGTGTCGCATAGATATACAAACATCTATATTAAAATCTATTATATAAGTTTTTTATAGTGGAAATGTACTCCTTATTGGAGAAATATAATATGTGAGAAATAACCAATTTCATTGATTAATAAATATGTGCAATGTTTAAAGAACTATTAAATAATTAGAATTTGAAAAGATTTTTTTATACAAAAGTAGCAAAATTATGAATATAAATATATTTTCTAACAGAACTAAATCTCAGTTGTGAATTTCTCCCAAAATATTCAAATTAGTTAGACTCTCATAGGAATTAAATTTGGTGAAATGAGATAGTCCGAACAAGTCAGTTAAGTCTAAAATGCTACCAGTGCTTCGCGGTATGGCGTCGTTCGCGGCGCAAGCAGCTCTCCGTTCCCGTTGGAGCAGTCTCATCGAGTCCACCAGTGTTGACGTTCCTGGAGAAGTCACTGATGGAGTCCGTTCAGTCGTCGGGTGGCTTAAACAGGCACGGATTTATAGGGTGTCATAGCAACTGCTTTCGTTTTTTATGTGCAATACAAACATGGCAAAACAACTTTACAATCAGCACTATGTAGTCCTTTTAAATTATCTTGTTCAATAACATATCTAAGTCTTAATTAAAGATTTTGTATTAATATCACCATGATAAAAATCATAATCTAATTAATGACTTTAATCTTTATTGTCACGTTGAGAGTTTTGCTATGTTTATATGTAGTTTAGATGTTAGTGTGCGGCTAAAAGAGAACATTTTTTTTATTTTGATGTAAATATACAATGTGTCATTTGAATGATTTGGCCAAAAGTTTTAAAAATAAAAGATCTTACCCATTTTTGTATGTGAGTTAAGTCCCATTTTGGCAGTCATTGATGAAATATACTTCAATAAATAGATTTTATTTTGTAGACATAGACTCCATGGATGAATTTATTATTGTCCATATTGAAAAATCACTATGGACGACAATAACTTTGTCCATGGAGTAACTAATTAACTCAACCCTGATTAGTTACAGACTTATAAAATGTTTAGTATATAGTGGTAACTACTTGTATACATTATAACAATTTAGACAACCGCTTAGCCTAGTGGGTAGCGACCCTGCCTATGAAGCTAGAGGTCCCGGGTTCAAATCCCAGGTTGTGTCAGTGTTTATATGATAAATATTGATACTGGTACCGGGTCTTTGTTGTTATATGTATGTGGTGTCTTCTCTTGGTACCCAAAACACAAGCTAATGCTTAGTTTGGGGCCTAGACATTGTAATGTATATGTTATTATTATTATTATTATTTATTTTTATAGAGATTTTAGTATATTTTAATCATAAAAAAATGGTACTAAAACCTTAAACGAAAATGTACCAAAATGGACAAAATCAACTAATCAACTCTACTAAAAAGATATGAAAATTTACTTATAAACATTTTAATCTAGTAACGCATACAAGTAAATAGGCTGATTAAGTAGGTATTTTATATGTCTGTAACTATAGTTAGTTACTCCATGGATGAAATCTATTAGGGTAATTGACTATATTTTTTTAAAATCATTTTACATGAATGAGTTTTCTAAATATATAATTGCAGTGACATATTTAAAAAAACCATATAAATCAAAGTTATGAATGTTTAATTAAAATAATGTTAAACTTCTTTTTTCCAGAAAAAAACAAAGATAAACTTTTAACAGCTAATAATTCCATACTCTTCAAACGAATATAATGTTGTTCATAAATTTTGTTATCGTATAAAGTCTATATTTTCATGTTAAATATAAGATTGTCATTATTAGTGAAATACCTTTTTATTAACGTATATTTAATAAACAGTTGCCAGCCGAACCTGTTATGGGTAAGGTCTTTTATAACATTTAATATTTATAAAATGAATTTAAATTCTTCTTCAGCAGTGTGTACTTCTCCACCTATGTAAGAACGGTGATGCAGTGGTTGTATTGCAAAGACTGAAACTTAATGAAAATAAAAAGAATTGAATTGTATTACTAAGAAAATATTCAAATTAGTTAAAGCTCAGATAAACTTTTACAAACATTTTGGGTTAGGAAATTTCATCTACCAAGCTAAACACAATGAGCACTATTCTTGTAATGAATGTTTAAATTGAGACTTGAGGGAAATGTTTGAGACTTTCTTTCACGTTTTCGTGCCTTTTAATGAGATATAATTTATAAAATCGATACAAGTGTTTGTATACACTATATCATGTTATCCATATTCTTTTTTTAAATGTAGGCATCACTTTGTTTTTACCAAATCTCATTTTGGTCGGATGCGAAGAAAGAGCACATTCTGAGATTATTAATATAATATTAGTGCATGTTAGCACAAAAGTTGATTTTTACACATAGCTTATTTCACTGCAAAATATGATTTTGAATTTACATGTGAATATTAATTTAATATACCTAAAATACATTATATCTAAAACATTTTTTTTTTTAAGTTAATGTGACTATCATATACCTGGTGCTCGGCTGAACATAGCCCAAACTTAAAGAGTGTGTAGAGCTTAAAACGTTTGAAAAAAATTTATAAAAAAAATGAAACTTTAAAATTTCTTTATCTCGGTAACCGTTAGTTTGCGCTATCTGCTCATTTGAAACTTTTTATTAGTTTGGTAAGCTCTATACACTATAAGTTGGATACGTTCATCCGAAAACCGCATATACATATTTAATGCCTTTGAACACATTTCAGAGCCAAATTCAGTTTAAAACTAAATATGTTCAAATATAATGTCCATTATGACACCTCACGTTTCAGTGGTGCTGCCCTGATGGCAAAGCATCCAATCGAAGGCCTCATTCTCTGATCTATGACAACAAATCGATTTGTTGATTGAAAAGAGGGATACAGTAGCTTCATAGAGTCATTTTGTTTTTATAGATTTTTTTAGAATTATAAAGCTTTTAAAACTTTTGAGTGCATATCAGAGCTTTGCATTGAATCTTGTGTGGGCTGAGCTGATGATATGATGCCCATAAATAAGTAATAATATTATGTGTTTAAAATGTTCCTTGTGAGGTACCTATTGTACAAATAAATTGCAAATAATTATTTAAATAAAAATATGTATTAATAATAAAAGTATCTATTAATAGCAGAAAATAATTTCATTGTTTTTATTTTTCTATTCAATTTTCACATTTACTTAGCATTTTGAATTCTTATAGGTATAGTTACAATCAAACTTTATGGCGGATCTGAAAGTATGCGCAAGTCGCGTAGCAGTAACCAGTTTTAGGTGTAGCTGGACGCAGTGAGCGAGGGGTAAAAGACTGTACCTGCGCAAGCACGCTCATAGCTTTGTATTCAGATCCGCCATAAAGATTGACGCCATCTGTATCTTGAACTAAAATATGTTTAATTGCCCCGAAAAGCATGACTGAATTTTCTTCTTTGTTGCTTTATTTACACAAAAAAGTTTTTTCGTCATCATTAATGGATAGTGGATAACAGCGTCTAATCAAAGTTGTCTTATTTTACGTAATTTTGTTTGGTTATTGTTATATATTTGCAATTTATCCAAAAATGGAAAACAATAAATTTATTTCTATACAAAAATCTTTTACTACCAAATATGACTAATCAATGAAGAGCTGTAAAACTAACTGTGTTAAATATTCCATTCATGACAACTTTGAGCAGAGAAAAAGCACATTATTCTTTTTATTTAAAGAAAGGCTGATACCCAATTATGCAATTTTCTGAAAAATCATAGAATGTGAAAATGAGCAACAGGTATGTGTATGATTCGCAAAAAAATGTTATCGAAAAAAATATTTGTTAGAATTTGTTTTGTCAATGATTTTTTGTTATGGACAATCTTATACCTATTGGTTTTTTTAATCAATTCAAAATCATCAAAAATTTACTATGACCTTTCTTAAACACATCCATAGATTTAAATAAATAGATGTTTTTTGCTTATGTCATAGTTGTTGTTTTAAATGTTGTATACAAATTGCACTAGCTATGTGTATTGCACCATATACTGAGCCTATAGTGAATGCAATGAATTGCTCAAAGACATTGGACATATTACGAAGAGCGACTACTAGCGAAACTACCTTCATTTTGTACATCTCATTTTCAATGATGTCGCCATTTAATTCCGCTGCTGCTGTATTGACCAATTAAGTTGACGTCTGGCCCATCATATAAGATTACATTCCTATAGTAATGTTTACGAACATTGGCCACAACAGCTACAAAAAAAAAATTGCCCATTACACGATACGCAATCGACCCAAGTTATTATGTAACTATAAGTTGCATCGTAGTGAAACATTTTTCATTGAAAAACTCGTGTCTTTCGAAAAGTTTTATTAAAATAATATTTCAAGAAAGCAGGGTTTTGCAGTTGAATGTTTTTACCATCAGCCCATTAATGCCCCACAGCAGACGCTTAGGCCTTCCATCGGAATGAGGGGACTTGGAGCTTGATCTATTACGATACCCCAGTGCGGATTGGTGGGTTTTAATGACTGGAATCTGTTGATGCCAACTGGGACCGACGGCTTAACGTGCTCTGCGAGGCACTGAGTCAGTGATAGTTATGTATACAAGTCAGAAAAAACTCATTGGTACATACATGCCGTGGGATTCGAACCACGGCCCTCTAGATATGAAGCGGGCTCGCTTCCACTCGGCTATTGCGACGTGAATGTTTTTTTTAAGCAATACATATTTTTTTGAAATGATGTATGTCGTAGTCAATATACTTCTATATATAAATACGTGAAGGAAAAGCTTTCAATCCCTTATTAAGCATATTATACTATGCGCACAGAGAAGTGTGAGATTGGGCATGGTTAAAGTTTGTAGAATAATGATTGCATGAGTGAATGATTTCGCTGCTTCTGTTTGATGTTTGATCAGCACTTTTGGTACTTTTTTTCAGTGTTTATTAAGCGCTGTTAAAATCACAAAAATTATATCAGAAGAACTTTGGCGATACTTTATTTTTGATGCAGATTTTCTTAAAAAGGGGTTTCCTGCGTGATACAACACTTTTTAACGATAACGACATTATAGGCATTTTAATCTTGGATTGTTTTGAATTTTTTGGGTTAGACCTAAGTTTGTATAGGACCAAAACTTCTATAAACATTTTAGTTATAGAAATTGCGAATATAACTATTGCGAAATTTCTATAACTAGGATGTTTATGAAAGTTTTGAAGATTTGGTTTTATATAAACCTAGTTCTAACCCAAATAAGACTATAATTCAAAGCATTCCAACATTTAAACGCGTAGATATTAACGTTGTTATCGTTTAAGAGCGTTTGTATGGGCTGTTACTACTTTTTTGTAATACATACAGCTAAATTTATAATATCAGCGTCTTAACTGGTTTTTTTTACGACCGCTTAGCCCAATAGGTAACGACTCTACCTACGAAGGTATGGGTCGCGTGTTCGAATCCCAGGTCGGGTCAGTATTTGTATGATGAATATTGATACTGGTACCGGGTCTTGGTTGTTATATGTACGTAGTGTCTTCGCTTGGTACTCAAAACGCAAGCTAATGTTTAGTTTGGGGCCTAGACGTTGTTGTGATGTATACGTATACGTTATTCCCAGGCTTCGCTCGAAGTACGTCAAGTCGGAAGGCGAGCGGTGAGTCAGTTGGCTGGGCGCGGCATGCCCGACGACTGTGTCCTCATTGTGCACTACAACGATGTGTACAACATCGAACCAACGACAAGTGAGTACCCAAAATTATATCTCAAGATTCACCATTTAAGGGGCTGCTACACCCCTAGCACATAACACAAAAAAAAGTTTAAAAATGTGGTCTCAAGCGGGAATGGTACGAAAACCGATCTCAAAAAAACTGTTAAAAAAATAAAGAAAAGTAAAAAAATACCTATCATACTGACTAATTTTTGTTATCAGCATTTGAACGATAATAATTGTAACAGTTGTTAAAATATATCAACTTTAATTTCGAGTATATACCGTTTTAAGGAATACACTTCTTTTACGGATATTCCGACATCTAACACGAACTAGTAATAGTTTACTGGAGCCATGTTGTGTATAATGTTCTTCTGAATGAATAAAAAAAAAAATCTATTGTATATTTTCGACTGTGAGTTTTTATCCAATGTGTATCTTGCGTATTATCCCAATTCTTTTTACATCGACAAAAAAAAAGGAGGAGGTTCTGAATTAGTTTGTATTTGTGTATATTTTTTTTTGTCTCGGTGTCCCATTTAATTGAGTCTTTTTTATTGGGTAATATATCTTTTAATTGATCCCATTTAAAGTGGCAAAAAAACACTCCTAAAGGTAGAAAACAATGAAAGTATTTATAGTGTAGTCCGCTTTGGATTATTATTTTTTTTATTAAATAGAGTATACCTAAAAGCATAGAGTAAATAAATTTGACAGCAACGTTCGGTTTTCATAGAGTAAGAAATGTCAGTTCACAGTATCGAAAATGTCAAAAGCAATTTCACGAGGGTGAAAACCGGCGCGCGGGGATTTCGCGGGGGAAGTCCGGCGCGGAGACCTCACAAACTAAAACTCGCCATCTGGCACCAGCTAGCTAGAGTATGAGTGGTTAGACAGTAAACGTAGAAGAAGGCTTCTAGTCAATTCGTATTTTTATGCCTAAAAGTTATAACGAATAACAAATCAAACCGACTAAAATAGAAACTGAAAAACGAAATATAACACTTATAACTAAACTCTTAACCTAATATAACTGATTTTGAGTCGGCGCCAAACAAAGAAGCAAATTACGTAGTTAAATATATAATGACAGCAACGGGATGCGCGGTTCAATAATTTAATAATCTTTGTTGATTGTTTGATGCAGACTCAAAATTAGTTACTTATGTAACTAAAAAAGTAAAAATCTTTCAGTTTCTTTATTTATGTTGGTTTAATTTTTTGCAATAAAGTTTTTTAATATCATTTTTGCATACAATAATTGGCTATACGAACATACTCGACTGTAATAAAATTAAGTCGCGTGCAACCCGCACTAGCTGCGACAGTCAAAATAGATTTTTTTTTGTATTGGAGTAATTTTATAATCAAGTTTATTTGGATTATATTAGAGGCGTACGATAAAAGTTCCCATACAGGTAATTACCTGAAAATAATTTCACACCTGTCAGATATAAACATAACTTTCATGTCGGTGTATAAATCTGCAGATTGCCAAATGATCATCTGCATATGCACTCTGTCGATAACATATCCTGTAGATGATAGAAGCTCTCAATTCTTTCAGACACGGAACCGATTGGTGGTGCGCTGCGTTTCTCGTCGGCAGTCAAGACACTTCACAACCCCCTGGTTTTGTTCAGCGGAGACGTCTTTTCACCCAGCATGTGTATGTCTATTTTCCAATACAATCGTAAAATCGATAAAATTATAGTTTTACTAGATAAACCTTAAGAGCAGTTGTTCGTTTTGCGAGACCGCGATGCGCGACTGGCATACTTAAATTGGGGGCTGAAAACCCACTTTTATATGATTATGTTTTAGAACGTCCCGCGATTTTAGTATCAAACTTGTTAGCTATCAAGATATTAAGTATACTTGTAGATCGCAATAAAAATGAATGCAACAAAAAAAAATCCAATCTAAATATATACTGCAGTTTCTGCAGATTCAGATTCTACAGAAAAACATTCGTCAATTGACGGACGTATAATTCATGTAATACTATATCAATAATATTTCTGTTTTACAGAAGAGGGCAATTCGCGCTGTGTATAAAATGGGCCATAAAAAATTACTTAGAGATAAATTCAAAGAAGTCTATATAATAACAGTGTAGTCAGTATATTTATGACATATATTGTTTATAAAAATAATAACAAATTTATAAAGAATAGTAATATCATCATCAGCCCATTTTACCTCACTGCAAGGGCTTAGGCCTCCCCCAGGGTGAGGAGGGGGGTTTGGAGCTTAAATCCACCACGCTACTCCACTGCCGGTTGGGGATTGAACGACCGCCATCTATTGACAGCGTCCGGGACCGACTGCTTAACGTGCTCTCCGAGGCACGGAGTCAGTGATAGTTAATGTACTTTAGTTAGAAATACTCTTCGTACACGCCCGGATTCGAACCACGGTCACATGGCCTTATATAAAATTATATATAATAGTGATATACACAATGTTAATGCTAGGAATAAACATAAACTCGAAATACCCACTACTGGGCTCCATAAAATAAGTAATTCATTCAAAGATAATTGTGTAAGATTTTATAATTAACTTTGAAGCAATAGTATAGAGTTATCTATAAATAAATTCAAGGATTATGTAAAACGACAACATATGTCTGAAGCAGATTAAAATTAAAAAAAAAAATGCTTGGGATTAAATAGCTCTAATCCACATAGTTTTAAAGACAATGGTTTGTAGTGCTGTCACTAAAAACAAAAAAAAAAACAAGCCACTTAAGTTTCTAAGATTTAGTTATAGGACGTTCAAAAATGTCAGAAGAGTTTCCTACTTGGAAATAAGTGGGATTTTATTTTAAAATTATAAACAGCATTATTTTTCATATATTTAAATTTTTGTTTTTTCTATATTGCCCTTGAATGTCAATCACAATAAAACGTACGACTCTGGTTTTACTAGTAAAATTAAAATTTTACTGCAACATCTATAATCTGTAATATAGAATTTTTAGACTTGAAGGTTGTCAATCTAGAAAGTGCGATTTATGGAGTGCTATCTAGCCCACAAACTATACAAAGTACAACTCCAAAAAAGCCTAAATTATGCAGCAATTGTCTTTATAAAAGTTTTAGGTGTTCTAAGTTAGTTAAACTAGTTATTGTACAGCTACCGTACAGCTATAACTACTACTACAACTATAACTACTGTACAACTCTTTATTTTTTTACATCTACTGAATAATTATATTTTATGTAGCTACTGTGCAACTCATAACTGTTTTCTGTAGCTCCTATACAAATCTATTTTTACTACAACTCTATTTTTTGCAGTTACTGTTTCATTCTATTTTTACAGCCACTGTACAGGTTATTATATGACAAAGGTTGTATAATTCAGGCTACACCTGCATTCAAAAATGCCTTATCGTATAGTAAATGACCGACTTATCAAATCGAAGAAACAATTTCTAAATACAAATAACATTACTAACAATGCTATATTTCCCGCGTTAATTCTTTTTTTTTATCATTTCAGTGAGTACGTATACCAAAGGGGAACAAATGGTGCCAGTATTAAATGAAGTCGGAACCCACTGCGCTGTGTTCGGAAACCACGATTTTGGTATGTTTATTTTACAGTTATTATAATACATAGCGTAGAATGCCGAAAACTGTGTCGCAAAAAGAGGTGACTGACCATGTTTGAGGCCTGAATGAGCTTTAACAAAACAGGTCGCGTCGACTTGACTTCGGTTTATTCGTAACCATTTCTATGTGTTTTATTCTCATTTACCATTTATCATCCTAAATAGTTAATATAGTTGCCTATAACAGAATTTAAAAAATCGAATGTTAGATAGAAGTTTCGATATGCTGTAGGGTGTGGATTTCGGCGTCTATATAAGGAGACCGGCGCGACGTCGTGAATCAGTGTTTCAGAGATGAGTCAAGAGCGAACAACTGCGAATCTGATAAAAGTGTGATAACAGTTTGTGATTTTGTTTCGTAATAAAGAATAAATACTACTTAAATCGGTGTTTTCGTGCACCTAACAATATCTGGACCACCAGCCCTTAACAGTATCTACAATAATCTAAGAATTAACCGTACGTCTTTTCAGTGTATATAGGGTTTTTTTTCTTTTTCAGATTTTGGCCTAGAAACCCTTTCTGGCCTAGTGGCCCAATGCAACTTCCCATGGCTCATGTCCAACGTAATAGACAACGAAACAGGCAGGCCGCTTGGCGACGGCAAAATCACGCATGCGCTTGTATGCAACGGCCATAAGATCGGACTGATCGGATTGGTTGAACAAGTACGATTTCTATATTTATGTGCTTTAAGTGTTATTTTCGGCTGACATAGTCACCAAGTGACTAAATGTCGTCAAAAAAATTAGTAAAAAATTATACTTCTTTCAATTATTTTCAGGATATTTAATGGCGTTTATCGCCAATATAACTATGTGCTCACAAAAGTACACACATGGTTTTTTTTTGTGCTACAGGAATGGCTGGACACATTAGCAACGATAAACCCCGAAGAAGTGACCTTCATAGATTTTCTACAAGCTGGCAACAAACTCGCCTCGCAGTTAAAACAAGAGGTGAACATAAATGCTCTGAAAATTTTGTCAATAACACCTACGCCGATAAGAAAAGGAATCATAAATGGCGCTGTTTTGATAGCGCAATAAGTGTGAATGTGACGTGAATATACGTCTAAAAGAAAAAAACGGGAACGGTCGCCATTTATATATATACTAGCGGTCGTACCGCTTATTCATTGGATTCCACATAGATCGTAATAAAATACCAAGTACCAACTACAGCGCGTTTATACTTAGCCGGCTCATTAGTTCTGTCGCGTTTGTTTTACGAAATGATTTACGCATATTAGTATTCACATTAAAGTTTTATATATGAAGTGAAAGGCATTTAAAACACAGCAGTACGCACGACATCCATGTCAACATCAGTTGCTGCTTTCAGGTTTAATATGAAAATATTAACATTTTACGAGAAAGATTTGCATCCATTCCATCAGCCCATTATACCCCACTGCAGGGGCTGAGGCCTCCCCCCGGGGTGAAGGGGCTTAGAGCTTAAATCCACCACGCTACTCCAGTGCGGGTTGGTGCGGGAAACATTTGCGTAATTCACTATAAAAAAAAACGGTTGTAATTTTTCAGATATATCTATGTCGCCCTAATATAATACAAACAATACGACAATGCAGTAACGTACCTGCAAATCTAATTTACGATATTATTATTATACAATTATTTGATAAAGTAATCTAGTGATGAGATACACCGACAGTCGACGTCTAATGTGTGTGCATCATAATATTATGGATTACTTTGGTAATATTATCTATATATTTATATTATAAAAAAAGAATATATATAATATATGCCAGTTGTCTAGTACCCCATATTTCAAGCATAATACTTGCTTACTTTGGGACTAGATGGCGCTGTGTGGGATGTCCCAAGTATGTTATATATTAATACAGTTCTTTTTTTCAGGGTTGTGAATATGTTATTGCCTTGACGCACATGCGTACGCCCAACGACATAAAATTAGCGGAAGGATGCAACGAAATAGATTTAATACTGGGTGGCCATGATCACGTTTACGAAGTTATCGAGGTCAGTATTTTATCAACTGGCTGAATGGGTGGTTGGAAGTAATGTGCTAAAAATGCAGCATATGTATGTGATGGGAGGATCGGTAAGGGGTGCCCTAAAATTGCGTGTGGACCAAATTGAGCATTCCCAAATTTTTGAACTAAAGTCCGTTATATTTTATGTCGAAAGAATAGGCAATTTTTAGAAACTAATTTGGAAATTTTTGTTTTTAGATCGGTATTTACGTAAAGATATATTGAAAATTCATATAGAGTGACATCACCAGATAGAATTATGAGTTTAGCCATTGCCTTTGCAAATTTATAAAAGCAATGTCAGTCTCAAAACTGTCAATAGTAATAGTGTCATTAATTTTATAAAGATGGAACGGCAATGGCTAAACGCATAATTCCACCAGATGACGTCACGCTATAATAATTTTCAATATACCTACGTAAATACCGATCTTAAAACAAAAATTTTCAAATTAGTTTCTTTAAATTGCTTATTTCGAAAAAAAAAAACGGACTTTAGAGTAAAAATTTGTGAATGGTCAATTGGCAACATCTTAAAGAAGGGTCCATTTTTAAACACCCAAAATCGACGAGTCGCTCAAACGTATAGGTAGTATTGGGCACTCTACCTACCCTTTGTGAAAACATATGTGAGATTATGTATTTTGTTGGAAATGTATCATAATCTGATACATATGTTGCAGATAAATAACAAATACATAGTAAAAAGTGGTACAGACTTCAGACAGTTCTCGAAGATAATGATATGTTTCGAGAATGAAACCACTAGAGTCGACATCCACGACATACATGTCACTAGTTCTTACCCAGAAGACCCAGTGTTGAAAGCGAAGGTGGACAAATATTCTTGTAAGTGTAAAATTTTTGGTATATATATGAAATTGCCGTTTCATACGAGAAACAATTAATTAGTAATTGATAACCGGTTGCCCGAGTGGTTAGACACCCTAACTGCGGAGGCAAGGGTCGCGGGTTCGAGTCCCGCCCGAGACAAATATTTGCGTGCATGAACATGTCTATTTGTTCCATCATCATCATCAACACATTTTTACCCCACTGCAGGGGCTTAGACCTCCCCCAGGGTGAGGAGGGGGGCTTGGAGCTTAAGTCCACCACGCTGCTCCACTGCGGGTTGGGAACTGTAACGACCGCCATCTATTGACAGCATCCGGGACCGACTGCTTAACGTGCCCTCCGAAGCACGGTGTCAATGATATTGTGTACTTAAGTCAGAAAAACTCATTGGTACACGCCCGGATTCGAACCATGGCCCTATGGGGCCGTATAAATTTGAGACAGGTTCGTTGCTCTCTCGGCTATCACGACACTCCATTTGTTCCATGTCTGGGTGTAAAAAAAATTTTTTTATGTAAATATTATAAATATTTAAGTATTTATGTCAGTCGTCTGGTATCCATAATACAAGCTTTGCTTAATTTGGAATAAGATGGCACTGTGTGGTATGTCCGAGGTGTATAGTAATCAGTATAGAAAAGTATATAGTGATATGTTACAAAATATATCGTGCCGTGATAGCCCAGAACGCAACGAACCTGTCTCAAATTTATAAGGCCATAGGTCTATGGTTCGAATCCGGGCGTGTACCAATGAGTTTTTCTGACTTAAGTACATAACTATCACTGACTCCGTGCCTCGGAGAGCACGTTAAGCTGTCGGTCCCGGCTGCTGTCAATAGATGGCGGTCGTTACAATCCCCAACTCGCAGTGGAGCAGCGTGGTGGATTAATCAATCAATCAAATATGCATTCTGAAATAATATTCTTTTACAGCAATGATTGAAGGCAAAATGGACGAAGTGTTGGGCAAATTCTGCGTGCCCCTAGAAGGCAGATTTTCGTCGATACGCCGCGCAGAATCGAATCTTGGCAACTGGGTTTGCGACGTGCTATTGGCCGCCACGGGAGCGGATCTCGTCGTTGTAAATTCTGGAACTTTCAGATCCGATCAGGTTAGTAGAGAAGCAGCTGACTCGACCTATTACGGTAAGAGATACACGGACCGCTCCAAGCAGCGACTGCGTATCAACATGAAATTGTAATAGAAAAGGTTACAGCGACTCACATGGATGATAATTTTTTTCATGTGGTATAGAAAGACTAATGAAACCATAGAGTAAATAAATTTGACAGCAGCGTTTGGTTTTAATAGGGTCATAAATGTCACTTCACAGTATCGAAAACGTCAAACGCAATTCCGCGGAGGTGAAGACCGGCGCGTGGGACCTCGCGAACTAAAACTTGCCATCTTGCACCAGCTAGCTAGAGTATGAGTGATTAGACGGTAAACGCAGAAGAGGGTTTCTTAGTCAATTCGTACTTTTATGAATGAAACGCTACACTAAGTGTATTCATAGGCAAGGAGACTATGTCAAAAAATAAAATATATATTTTTAAAGGTTACTTCCTTTTGGATTATGGATACTTTCTGATCAACCCTCGTAATGACTATACAATAACTAGAAAAGAGTGAAATGGACAATTCACATAAATCGAATCCTGTATTGATATTTTCATTGACATACTAGGTAACTTACATCACGTTGCTGTTTTTAAAAATTGACCAGAAAAAAATAAAAGATTAGTCTCGCGCTGAGCAGGATTTAGTCCACTGTGCTTGGCTATACTAACATGTCCCTAAATGCCGATTATTTATTTATTATTTCATATCAAGTATAGTTCGCCTCAAACTTTATGGCGGATCGGAATACAACGCTATAAGCGTACTTGCGCAGGTACAGTCATATACAGTCGCTCCATTGCGTCCCACTACACCTAAAATTGGTTCCTGCGACGCGACTTGTGCCGATGTTCACATCCGCCATAAAGTTTGACTGGAACTGTGACAAAGACTCATTTGTTAGTAAAACACATTTCAACCTAAATGTTAATAACATAATATGATAGTCAAAATTAAAACAAACTACAAATCACAAATTAACATCAAATTGTAAAAATTAACTAAATCATACACAAGATGTCCATACTATATCTACCCTATATGAAATGATTATCCGAGAAAGGACACAACTCATAATTCTCACGAAATTTAGTAAGTGATGCTATCCTTTTAATGGACCCGTGCCCTCTTCCAAACGACCAATACACCTTTTTAAAAAAATGTGAAAATGTTATCTGAAATGCCATAACATAATTTTTTTGTCCTTTTACGTTGGTTAATCGTACCACCGTTTTCTTCGTATCGTTTTAAAGTTTTGTTTATAAACGATACGGCCTATATACTGCGTTTTAACCATTAAAAATTAAAACTTTCTATGGCTGTCATTTTACTTTGAGTTTTTCAAAGCAGTGGCACAATACAGACGCATATATATTTATATAGTATCCAATCCTACACACTAGATATCTTTTCCTACGGATTATTCTGAAGATACTATGCATTATGATTGATTGACCGTTTCCTCGTGGTCCTACCGATTTGTCCTACTAATAGGACCATGAAGAACTAGGCTTTGTCGTGGTCCTATTACAGAGTAAAATAATTAAATGATTTTTTTTGTGATCCCGTATGTATCCCACCCTTAACTTAATTTTTAGTGTCCTGGTACTTTCAGTTTTCATACAGGCAGCAGATTAATAATTATAGGACCACGAGTAACTAGGCTTCCTCGTGGTCCTACTGGTAGGACAAATTAGTAGGACCATGAGGAAACGCCCGATTGTTAGAATAAATAAATATGTTTTTATTACTTCCATTGAAGAAAATTTTTATAAGTATATAAATGCTTCTCTCCACTGAGCTTCTCTTTCGATTTAGGTGGCAAGTGGCTTTTATATGCTACTTGTGTTTCTTGAAGGATCTCATCCGACGTTGAATCTAACAATTCATCACTAGAACTAGACATTTTATTATTTCCACTTGTAAAATAAACATTTGAATTTTATTTCGTATTTACGTGAACACACAAAAGTAATTCAGATAAAAACGAATTGGCGGGTTTTCGAGATGACGTCAATTCGACCAATCAGAGCCACTTGCGCGCGCAGTACAGTCTGCGCAAAGTAAGTTGTTTTTTGGGCAAAGGTCGCTTTCTGTAACCAAGCCTAGGCACAGAAAGTGACACTTTCTGTGCATACGCATTGTATATAATTGATATTGTATTTTGTAGGTTCATCCAGCAGGAGACTTCACTTTAAGAGATCTATCTTCTATATTGCCTATGAGAGATCCTCTAGTCGTGGTGGAGGCGTCCGGTGAAACTATACTGAAATTATTAGAAAATGCAGTCAGCAAATATCCTAGTTTAGAGGGTAGATTTCCACAGGTAAGGTCAACAACAAAATAGATTGTTATGATGTACGCTAACAAGCGCCGAAAACCACTGAAACGTGAATATGATATGAAAGTATTAGAATTTTTCGCAGTATTCTTTTTAAAGTAGATATTTATAGTGTAAAACAGCGATGTTTTATAAAAATGGTCGTATTTACCATTAAATATAATATATACCACACTAATAGCTCATTAATGCCCCACGCAGGGGCTCAGTCCTTCCACATTAGGATGAGAGGGTTTGGAGCTTAATCCACCAAGCTGCTCCAGTGCGAGTTGGTGAGTTTTAACGACTGCCATTTATTAGGCAACTGGCAGCCGGGACCGACGGCTTAACGTGCTCTCCGAGGCACAGAGTCAGTGATAGTTATGTACATAGGTCAGAAAAAACTCATTGGTACATGCCCTGGGATTCGAACCACGGCCTTCTAAATAAGAAGTGGACTCGCTGCCACTCGGCTATCATGACACTACACTCTATATTAGGTTTCGCCCGCGTGGTCATTATGACGTCGCTATCTTGGTATCCTATAAGTAGCTTACACCAGAATTACCAGTAGCTTATGTTACTCTTCATCCCTTCAACTTCTTTGGTGTAAAAAAACTGATTTCGTTGCTCCGTTACCACAGAAACCAATGACATAGATGGAAACTGTCAAATTTCACAAAAACCAGTTTGACGGTTTAGCCGTAAAAACGTAACAGCAACAAACAGACAGACTTTCACATTTATTATATTAGGCTCTGTGAAGACCCTTCAAAAACATATTTTTCGCTATAGGTCGGTGGAATATCTTTCGCATTCGATCCATCGAAACCGCCAGGGCAAAGAGTCGCCGAACAAGTAGTGAAAATAGGCGACGAATATCTGCAACCTAAACAGATGTACAGATTGGCTATCAAGAAGTATCTGTATCAAGGCAACGATGGATTTACTATGCTGCCGCCGTGTAAGGAATTGGTGAGTGTTTTTGAAGTAAAATTTCTTGTGACTTAAAAACTTAAAGGAAACGTGAATGTTTGACCAATACATTCACCAGAACATATTTATTTCATAGATGTTGTAACGCCATTTATATCCTATAGTAAAGGCCTTTATATCATGTAGTAAGGCGTTTTATTATTCTTACAAAATTATTTTGTTCAGGGGCATAAACTTGACGGTGTGCTGAAATTAAAAAGCGATAGATTTATGAACTCCACGATTAAACTTTTTCTGCACTCTGTGAACTCTCCGATTCCGCCATGTCAAAAAACCTAGCATCCCGGGCTCGTGTTCCAAACATATACATAATTTGAATTAATTCAAATTTGATTGAATTAATTCAAACTTATTTAAATTCCATTAAATTTATTTTAATTCATTCAAATTTAAATTGTGTATTTTAAATCAAGCATTTGGCTTACAACTAGCGATCTCTACTATATTTATAGTTATTGACCGAAATTAATGTTGGTAGGCTCAAATGAAGTTTGATATTGTTATAAAAATCTCAATGTATAAAATTTAATATGTTTTTAGTAGTCCATCATCATCAGCCTAGGATCATATCGTTGTCCGTCCATCTGTCTGATATACGACCCTTTTTCTCACGAACGCCGCTTGAAGGTATCAATTTGAAAATGATATCTAGTACTGTAAGTCGGCGTTCCCTTGGAGCTGTAAAAAAACCAAGCTTCGAAATCAAACCAATTCAAAAATAGGGCCATGTCTACTGCATATTTTGATACTCGCTAGTAAAGAAAAAAACAAGAAGTATTTCCTGCCCTGGAATCATGAAATTTGCCAAGGAGCAAGGCCTTACAGCATAAATAAAGGCATGAATCTGAAAATGGTTTATTTAAAAAAAAAAAAAATTGTTGTTTTTAAATATGTGTTGCATTGTAGCGGCGAGTTACAATAAACAAGTCAATATACGGTTACACGAGGGCTTCTATTTACGAATCCGGAACTGGCCACTTGCATAAAAATATTTAAAAAGAAATTAGAAAATTTAAAAATCGAACTCAATTTTTGCTGTGGCTTATGATTGTGGCTGTGGAATACAGTTTGTTTCATATAACTGTCAATTGTTATTTCACTATGGCGTCATTATGAAAAATGCGTGTCTTCATTACTGTAGATTTAACTCGTGAACATTTTCGTGCGATGATCTATTACTTTTTTTGACGTGAGCCAACTCTAAAACAGTGCGTCGATCAACTGACTTTGACTTTTAGGGATGAACCACCATCGAAGACCACTGTGTATCACTGGTTCTGTGAGTTTCATCGTGAGCGATCAACGGACGAATATAAAGAAGGTCGCCCCAACACACGACACAGGGAATCCTAGTGTGGGGACTAGGGCCCATTTGATGTTTTATTAACCTAAGTATTTAGTTATTTCATTGTCATGGCTATCCTTTTGTTAATGTACCATTTCTTTTCGTGTTTTAGTTTTTATGGTTTTAAACAGTTTGTGAATTCTTATAGTTTCTAAATAAGTTATTTATTTATTTATCAATAATAAAGCCAACCAAGAATAATAAAGCCTAAATCATTGGTCGTACCACAAAGTATCGATGCTGTGCTAGAACTAATAATGCAAGATTCTCATGATACATATCCTGAGATAGAGGCGCCCAGATATAAGTTTTACGAGCATACATAAGTATTACATGAATATTTGGCTGTAAAAATAATGCGTTCGTTTTGAATTCCGCACAATAATTGATCAAAATCAGGCTCATGTCGAATGGTGCAAAACTTAAAAAAAACCAAGTACCCATGAAGTCAGTTGATCGATGCACTGTCTTTGATTAAGCCACGTCGAAAATCGCAATCATCGCACGAAAATATTCACTAGTCAAATCCATGCATGGTGATGAAGATGCGTAATTTTTTAAATGACGCCACAATGGAATGATAATTATTAACGGTTATATGAAAACTGTATTCTACAGCCAAAGAGTTCCATTTTTAAATGTTGTAATTACTTTTAAAACATTTTTTGTAAGTGGCCAGTTCTGGATTTATAACTATCAGCCCATGTAAAACAGTATGGAACCCTAAGACTCGCATCTGGCTGGATTTTTATATATATAATTACAAAGTGTCAATTTTTCCAAAATTCGCTTTATTCTTTTTTTTTAGGTAATTTCGTATGCCTTCTTTAGATGAACGTGTTAACACCACAAACGCATTTTATCAGCCCATTATTACTCCACCGCGGGGGCTTAGGCCTCCCCCAGGGTGGGGAAAAGGCTTGGAGCTTAAATCCACCACGCTGCTCCAATGCGGGTTGGAGGATTGTAACGACCGCCATCTATTGACAGCGCCCGGGACCGACTGCTTAACGTGCTCTCCGAGGCACGGAATCAGTGATAGTTAATGTACTTAAGTCAGAAAAACTCATTGGTACACGCCCGGATTTTTGTTTTTTTTTTTTTACACAAACACGTTACGCTTTCGAATAAATAAAAAAAATCAAGATGCTATTTATTGTTAAAACGCCACAAGTGTAGAGCAGAAACCTTAAATGATTGATAAAACAACACATTCACTTATAAAAGTTTCATTTGTATCAATTGTACAGTTTTATTTAGCCATATTTTTACAAAAAATAAAAACTATAATATTAAATTTGATGTAAAAACACCGTAAGCAACACCTTTAGTGTAAGAAAACCTACACCAGAAAAAAAATTATAGATACCTACTGAAAAATGTCTTTCACAAAATATATTATTAGGCTCTTTAAAACTTCTTTGCGTCTCTATTAGTAACTAAAGTGATAAAATATTCTCTTTCTCCTGTAAAGTTTTACTTTTGTTACTTATGTTATTTTAACAATCACCTATTCAAATATAGGTAAATAATAATAATAATAATGACGAATATATCACAACACTAGGCCCCAAACTAAGCATTAGCTTGTATTTTAGGTACCAAGCGAAGACACCACATACATATAACAACCAAGACCCCCGGTACCAGTATCAATATTCATCATATAAATACTGACCCGACCTAGGATTCGAACCCGGGACCTCCAGCTTCATGGGCAGGGTCGCTACCCACTAGACTAAGCGGTCGTCAATGGTCTTGCCTTAATTGTCCCAATTAGACAATTCCTTCGCTACGCGAACTTAACTTGTTTTCGAAATCAGCTGACCGAGTGAACAGGTATTTGGTAATAAAATACCTGTGGCCCGCTTGTTTTTTTATTGTAATAATAATATTATGCTTGTATTATGGGATACTAAAACATACTTAAATATTTGTTTATTATATATACGTATATGGATACTTTAAATTCAGACACAGAAAAAATAGACATGTTCATCCACACAAATATTTGTCCCGGGCGGGAATCGAATCCGCGACCCTTGGCTCCGCAGTTAGGGTCTTTAATCACTCGGCGAATAGGTCAGTTTTTTATGATTTAACAAACATGTATAATTTATTCCCTATCTGTGAGCTAGACCGCTATTCCTTCAAGTAATGAAACAACAAGCAACTCATGCGATCAGGTTAGGGTATGTCCGACGATGAGATGTTGTGTGACGGAAGTCCTTGCATTTGCAAAGAATGTCGTTCTTGTTTAATCCTCTTGATGGAATTTAAAATGTCCAACTGTAGCTGTATCCTTTCGCATTCCGTCATATCAGTTATGTATGGTAGAAAAGAAGAGAAGAAATATACGTTGTTCTCCTGCTGGTCCGGATCGGGTGGATCGCGTGATTTATTAACTCTTTTTATATCTTGCGCCATTCCTGTTTCTTCTACGTCTAATTGTCGTTTAAGATTACATGCTCGAGGTACATTCTTTATCGGTGTTAGTTCCGATTTCATGTTGAAATCCACGGGTCGTGGAGATGTGGATCCATTGGAAGATTCTTCTGTGTATTCTTTATCCGAATCATACTCCATTTTTAGGTGTAGCGTATCAGAATCTGTAGTGGTTTTGATTCGTGAGTTTAATAAAAACTGTAAATTATCGCTGTATAAATACTTCTTTTTCGCAGGCTGACCCTTTTTTGTTTTTAACGATCTTATGAAAGCGTCTCTTATGTTGGTCCATTTCTGCATAATCGTGATTACTGAAAATAAAAGTATCTATTAGAATACCACGCGTAAGAATTACATAGAGATAAGGACGTCGTTTTAACATGCCGCACCGTATGGAGTAAGCATAAACAAAATTTATATAAAAACCAAAATGTCCCAAACGGGTGGAGTATGCATTCGGGTACGAGAAGAGGTTGAGTCAGTTGTCATGAAATGTCACGATTGAGAGTCAAATGTCTATGCCTAAAATTGGCGCCTTTTTGCTTTCATACGATCGTCAACTAAACCGTGGGAGTTTTTTTCAAAATAGCGCACGTGGAACGTCGAGGTTTCTGGCGATATTTTGAAAAAGCTCCATAATAACCGTACTACGCTGCCTATTCTTGTTATTTTTTTTTTTTAAATACGAACAGAATACTCGACTCTGGCGAAATTGCTTTAAATGCAGGGAACGCCATATCTAAGAAGAAGAAGAACTAAACCTTGTTATTTTATTTCTAAATAATGTAACAGACAAAACTGATTATGATATATATGTCGCTGAAATTAGTCCGAAAAGAGTTTTATGTTACATAGTGGCGTGCAGCTAGAAACGTAAGCTCGACCGTAACAACAGTTAGGCAGGGAAAAACAAGCTAACCTTATGCATTTGAACGTGCTTGAAATAAGCAAATGATTGCTTTTGTTTTTCTTACGCACGTGTTAATACATAGGTATAATTAAATCGCTTGTACCAGCTTTCCTTGGAATATGTTTATATAGTATTCGATATTTTATACGAAACTTATTCGTTGTAACGTCTCAACCCTTCTTCACTTCACTTCATCAACCCATTTTTACCCCACTGCAGGGGCTTAGGCCTCCCCCAGGGTGAGGAAGGGGGCTTGGAGCTTAAATCCACCACGCTGCTCCACTGCGGGTTGGGGACTGTAACGACCGCCATCTATTGACAGCGTCCGGGACCGGTTGCTTAACGTGCCCTCCGAAGCAGGGAGTCAGTGATTGTTGCGTACTTAAGTCAGAAAAACTCATTGGTACACGCCCGGATTCGAACCATGGCCCTATGGAGCCTTATAAATTTGTGACAGGTTCGTTGCGCTTTGGGCTATCACGACACGTCTCAACCCTCCATCACTCTTATTGTTTGACCACGTTTAATCTGTAAAACAGGCCTCACGTTACAGAATCACCCCTTAGTGAACGTAAAATTTTTATCCCTCATTCATACGGGAATCTTGTGTCGAACTGGCACAAGATTCCCAAAGAATCACCGAACGTGACCGAAGCCGACTAACGCGTTCTCATTCCGGAAAAGCCGGGAAAGTTTAATGTAATACTCTTTCTGTGTTGATCCGATGTTTAGAATTCGATCCATCTTTAACCATCACCGCACCGCAACTAACGCATCTATTTACTAGTAATAATTATTAATCTAAGATTTTTCTGTGTCGAATTCAACTTCAAAGGGCGACGCCCGCTACATATTTACTTGTATAATTATTTGAAAACAATAATATTCTCTTTATTTTATTTTATAAATCCAATTTAAAAAAAATACTGACATTTTCTGATAGTTATTTGAAAATATGTACATCAGTTTTTTTTATTAAATTGTACGCGCACTTTTTTGCGCTAAATATAGTCTACACTGCATTGCATGCTGCTTTGAAAATAAATCGAAAAGTTAATAAATTACTAATAAAAAAAATTATTACTTATTATCTTATAATACAACTCACGTGTTTTCTTTTGATTCTCTATAGACATGATTTTGTACCGGTCTTCCAAAGATTCGACAATCTGTATCCAAGAATTATCTTTGATTGCCTTATTTTTATAATCCTCGGTGCCTCTGTCCCATATACAGGGCTTTGATTCTATCAATTCCAATAACTTAACGACGTCGTATTTGAAATTTGTCATCTTAGTATATTAATAGTTTTGGACTAATATAAAGTTATAAATAAATATTTGATACGTCAAATGGCGGAGCACAATTGAACTGAACTGAACTGAGCGACGAGCCGTTGTAGTGACGAAACACGAGTATACATACCATAGTACATACGGTTGGTGTACACACACTAAGATATTAGGTTGTAAGCATAAACTGCATACGTGTGTGAGCGAGGCGCGCGCAACGGTATTCCGTTATCGTTATCGTAGAGGAGGAGCGGGTGATTGCGGACACTTATTGGTTCCCGTTTATCTGATAACTGATAACATACAGGTTGGTCCTTTGAGACGGGGCAGTAAGATCGGCTCCTTAAACCATTATAGCTGCAGGAAAACGTCTATAAGAGATGTTACACGTCGATAAGAGATGTTACTGTTAGTGAATGTATAAGGTAAATTCAGTTACTGTGTCTGCATTCGCTAATTCAAAAAATGCTACAGATAGCAAAAAAAGGAATTATTCTCCCATTATCTTTCATGGCGTCAATCGATACTGTTTATTATAAAGATTAACTGATTATTCTTTCTCATAACTGAGGTGAGAGTACTGGAATCATCTTTTTTTAATTCTTTTTTTTTTCTCAGATATTTAGTATGTTGTTTAAAATGGTTTTCTGTCTCTTGTTTTATTCTTATAATAATTGTTCTTTTGTTCTTATAATATTTTTTATTTCTATTGTGTTAACTTATTCGCTACTCATTAACCATATTTGGTCAGATTGAAGGTCACGACCCATTTAATTAACAGAGACGATTGATAATGATGAATGACTAGTTAAAAAGTTAATGTTATACATTTATTTTCTTAACTGTGGCTACCGTAAAAATATATATAAAATTGTAGAAATTATAAAATAAATGCAAATATTAGCCTAAAACTCAAACTAATGTTAAATACTGTCATTGTTGTCATTACCTAATAATATTAATTTCAAAACTTATTAAAATCACTCTAATCGAGCCTTTTTTTATTTCTTTCCCGATACTCCTCGGCATATTGCTCTGCCTGATCGCGTATGGTTTTTAATTTTACTAGGCTTCTATGTCCACATTACCGGTATTCTGTGAATTTAAGTTCTGTTTGGCCGTGCGCCAAAAGGGAGCTCCATGTCGAAGCCGTGATTTGTGTGTCGATCACAAATTCAAATTGCAAGTTTTTGGCGATAAACATCACTCACTCGTTCAGGAATTGCCTATAGTTTGCCAAACGTTATGGGAGGAAACGGAGTTAGGATTGCCGCGACGCCTAAATCAGTAAATATAAGACGCGTTTCCGCCGTGTCCAGTCCATATTAGTGTTCTCCAATACAACACGCCTAATTTACTGATTATTTTGTAAGCATGGCGTATTTATGTGCAGCACATTTTCATGACTCTTCTTTTGGGGCCCCCACGTATTCTTTTGGTCAAGTTTGCAATGTCCATTGGTGAATCGGTCGTCTAGCGATTGATAATAGAATTATGTCATAATCGGCAGTTCCTTTAAGTGAAAGGTGGCTTACTGGGCGAGTTTATCGGCTCTCTCATTGCCAGTTGTACCGATATGAGCTTATGGTACAGCTGGGTACCCAAGATAAACTATTTCTGAACGTCGTTCACCACGAGATTCGTGAAATTAATCCCAAAAGTTAAGGACGATTCCTTAAGAACATTATCCTATAGCTACAAAGACTTAGACTGCTGCCTTTAGTGTTTGGTCTTAAGTTCGCATTCCATGTATTATTTACAGAAATAATATAGGTACATACCTGTATAAAATAAAAGAAAATTATAAATACATGAGTAAACAGCGTTAAATATAAACATTTCAGTTCATTATTGATCAATAACAATATTTCTATACTAATATAAAAATGAAGTTTTTTTTTTCAAACAGTATAGTAAAGTGATACGGCTAATCACAAAAATATCTTTAATAATAAAGAACATAATTTTGTCTATTTTTGGTCAACAGCATGGAAAATAAACTTTAAAATAATGTTTGAATTATAAATTTTCATGAAGAATTACGAAAAATCTGGCATTGACAGAAACAACACCCCTGAGAAAGAATATATACGGGATCTTCGCTTTAATGTAATCCAAACTTATAGAGCGTGTAGACATTACCAAACCAAACTAAAAGTTTAATGTGAGCAAATGGCGCCAACTAACGGTTACCGAAAAAAAACACGTTAATTGTTTCATTTTTTTTATCACTTATTTAATTCTTTTAAACTTTTGTTTAGTTCGGTAAGCTCTACACGCACCGTAGATATTAAAAGTATTAAAAGTAATCCATATAATATATAAATGTATAATTAATTTAACTATTATATAATTTATGTAATTTTTATTATCTTAGGAAAACGAACAGTTTCACAATACTTATAATAATAACATATAATCTAATAAAAAATAATACAGTAATAGTAATAACATTCTTAATAATAATATGATTAATACAATAATGATAATATTATTAATCGCGCACAGTTCTTTCGTAAAAAAAAAATTATACAATTTATTCGTTAGATGAGTGGTCGACGCAACCCGCTTTTCCCCTAATCGTTATCCTTGAACGGCACGACCGACGCGACGTTGTGTGGGGAAATGTACGACATACTTATATATAGATATCGCGTGCGCTAATCTTATTAGAGCCGTTCCACGTCATCCGATACGACAATCGTTATCGGACTCCGATCCAATATCGGAATACGTAAAATGTATGAAATAAGTACTTGCCTTTGTTGTTATCAGCAACGATAGAATACATTTTATTTTACGTATTCCTATCGGATCTGAGGTAGATATCGATATTGTAGGTATCGGTTAATGTGGAAACGCTCTTATCGTATTAGTCTTATAATGTTGTTGTCTGTTCGTTTATATATTTACTAGCGACACGCCCCGGCTTTGCATTTTTTTCTGTCGTACTGTCCTAACAGCTTGTTTCGTCGAATGTAACATCTTACTTGGAGTATTTTTAAAGTAACAATTCTGCTAATATTTAAAAAAATATAGAACATATATATAAAAACAAACTAATATATTTCTTTATATATAAAATTGATTCCTTCTGCCTATTAATTACGTAGGTTACGCGTAACGCGTCGATGTAGAACCGCTTGAAATTATTTTACCGCGTAACAGTTTTAATTTTGCGATAACTCCTAAGATATTAATTGAAATTGTATGGTGTAAAGGGCAATTATAATGTGCATGAAATGCTTCATCATCATCATCATCATCATCAGCCCATTTTTACCCCACTGTAGGGGCTTATGCCTATTTAATTGCTTAATGATAAAAATGAAATGCTTAAGGTAACTAAAGTATTTAATTTCATGAAGTTAATATCGTACCTGTTTAAATGAGTTATAAACGCAGTGCATGAAAAGTAGGTAAGATGCCACTGCTGTAGTAATGTCTAACACGTCAATTGACTATGAAGCAGATTGCCTAGATTGTATCGTGACCATAAATCCTAAATGCCTAAGATCCAGATTACCTATAATGTAAAGTATAATGTTGATTGACAAGTATTAATTTTATATCTTTAAATAATGTAGTTTAAATATGAAATTGTCATTTAAACCTGACTTTTTAAAATACGAAATATCTGTCAGTCTCAGTATGACTGGATTTACAATATACAATAATTTGTCTTTTCTTTTTCAAATTCCAGTAGGTTTCTAGCAATAGTTTTTATGTATTTTTCAGAAACGCTAACATAGGTTTATAGGTAACTGGTGTTCGTTGATCATGATTTATGGTATAATCGAGTTACAACAAAAGAGTTTCCAAATAAATTGGCACCTTGGACATTGGAGAGACACTGCTGTTTAAACATTTCGATTTACGGAATTATTTCGCATCGAGTAACCTTTAGGGGTCTCCCGACATCTTCGCGCCGGCGACACCCTAGTGTGCCTCCTGGCCGCTTCGAAGAAGTCGTTGGAGCTTTCGGGCTAACGACACGCATCCCTATTATGCTTCAGGTGGTTGTTAGTGGGTGCGACTTCCACATACCGTTTAGACGACTTTAACTGTAGTTTAACTATAGACGTTTATTTGCCTTCCCTTCGTATGGGTAGAAAAAAAACAGTTCGTTTTATAGACGAAATAACATATAGCCAATTACAATGTTTAGGCACTGACGGTTAGGAAATCTGCTGCAGTGGCATGGCATCTTACATTTTAGACACTGTACTTATAACTCGTTTAAATAGCTTTCCAATTACCACATTATATGTGATTTTTTTTTTAAACATTATAATAGGTATAGTGAGCTATCCTTAAAAGATAGACATATGTCATTGCGGACTTTTCTTATAAAAGAGGAACGATTCCACTATACATTGTTTTGTTCTGTCTTACAGGAATTAGACGGCGTTTTCAATGAAAGCTCCCACCCAGGTTTGATTTTTTCCGACATCTTCAACAATCATCGTTAAATTGGGTTACATTACTGTAATTTTTGTAGGTATCACTAACTTTGTTTTTTTAAATAAAGAACAGCGCATGTTACTCGCTGATAAACACAGACAAGTCAACCTTATAGACCACGCTTTGACAGGGAGTAGCATTCGCCAAGGCTATGTAGTGACACTACATAACTACGTCACTAGTGAGCCGTCAGTTGGAAGCACGTCGGACGCCATTAAATTGTCAATTTTGAACGAGCCAATGAAAACTAGCCGACCTCTCCCCGCACCCCGCCACTTTTTGGCGATTTCGTTTTCGTACTGACGTTTATTAAAGCGTGGTCTATAGGTTGACTGGTCTGTGCTGATAAACTAGTTTTCTAAAGGCCACATAATTTTTAAAATCAGTTCAATAGTTCTGAGTTTATCCGTGACAAGCAAACATACGAAACATCAAATCATTTCTCTTTATGACAGTAGTTCAGATATGTACCATAATGTAGCTATTTTTAAGAATAGAATAAGAATAGTACGTTATGAATGTAAGTACGGTAAGCTGCATATTATAGTCGAGGTGTTTGTAGGCACGAGGCGAAGCCGATGACTATAATAGCCAGCTTACTGAGTGCGAGCAACATACGTTTTATTTCGGTAGATACTTCAAATGTAGATAATAATGGCGGGCGCTAAGGGCGCGAGCGGGTTGCGTTTCGCGGTTCACGTGTGCGTTACAAACAGAATGCTCGCTTGTGATTGGCGTAAAGTAAGAAGGCTTAGTACTGTAAAATACAACATTACGATACAAGTTTCGATGTCATAAAGACCGCATTAATAGCAAATGTATTGAAAAATAATATAAAATTTTTACCTTCTAGAGAAAGGAAGATTATGTTGCAAAGCACCGTGATTATTACGTATACATTTAAATATAAATTAAGTAAACGAAATTAAAAACAAATTGATAAAATTATTTTTTTTACCATTTTTTTGGTACTGTTTACCAATAGAAATCAAATGTAATAAGTATTTAGTAAACCGGCTAAGTGCGAGTTCTGTACCACCACACAACATATTTGTGTTATGTATTTACCAAAAACATTGTTTTTTTTTCTCTCGCTATTCACCGATTTTTATTATTTGTTTTTAGTTTTTACGGTAGACCAAAAACAAAAAAAACACGTCGAAAGAAACACGTTTCTTCTATGAGAACCCCCCACTTACTGTTTTTTTTGTTATTATTAGTTATTACGATGTTCCCCATAATAACGTATTGTGTGAGAATTTTAATCTGATACCTTTTACGGTTCAAAAGATATAGCACTTTAAAAATAGAATAGACAAACAGACACCATGAGGTTAGTAATAGAGCGCCATTGGAACGCTTTGGACACGGAACTCTAAATAAAAGATGCTCGTAGATGTAATAGTACTGCCGTACTAGCTGGAGAATGGAAAATATAATTATAGTAATTACGCACGCAGGCAAAGCTGTGGGCAAATGTTACTCTTTGGGTATCAATTGACTGACGGATTGACCGAGTTCGATTGGTTACAGTTCCTAACTGCAGAACCACGCGCGGTCACGAGTTCGATTCCCGCTCGACACAAATATTTGTGTACATGAATGCGTCTATTTGTTCCGTGTCCGGATGCGAAATATCTACATAGGTATCTATTATAAAAAATATATTTAAGGATGTATCAGTTGTCTTGTACCCATAATACAAGGTCTGCTTATTTTGCGACTAGATGGCGCTGTATGAAATGTATGAAGTATTATTATCAGTATGTATTCAGACGAAAGTGTTTTGCAGGTATCAGACGACATGTGTCCCGAAATGGGCCTGGCAGTACAAAACCATTTCGCAGCGATCGCAGTGAGGCAGGGGCGCGCGCGGCCATCCAAGCACCGACAGTCGCTGGTCACGCTGAGCAGAAGGTACCATAATCTGTCAACTTTACGCAGGGCTGGCGATAAGGGGGGTGTAAGTGTAGTAGTACCACCAGGGCCCGAACTAAGAAACGGGGGCCCGGTTAATTGATTTTTTTTTTCAAATTAAGGTGGGCTGGGCCCCGCAATGTTTTACACCCGGGGCCCGATCTGGTTCTCGCCGGGCCTTACTTTACGATTCTGCAACAAGTGGTCACAGCTGAATTATCGATCAGACTGCGGTACATCGATGTTTAAAGATGAGCCATTGCCATAGTAAAGATGCTCGGAAAATTAACCTGAATTTTTTTATGCGTAAAGTCCCTAAATTCTGCCATTTTTCTTTTCAATGTTTAAGAATTGATACGTTTCTAAAGATATAGGACCTAAAATATTTAACAATATACAAGTTTCTTTCATAATAATCAACCATAATCATTTTCACATAACTTCGATGTATCTTTAACTTAAAAATTTTCCTTCGAAGAGTTTTCCTCACAGTTTTCCAAACAAACATGTGGGGTCCTAATGTATATTTTTATAAAGATCTCACACGAGTAAGTTGAAAAATTATCTATAAGAAAACTTTTTCCTCCTAAAATCCATGTTTGATAGCTATATATCGACAGACCGTTTGCCGAGTGGTTAGAGATCCTAACTGCGGAACCAAGGGTTGCGAGTTCGATTCCCGCCCGGGACAAATATTTGTGTGCATGAACATGTCTATTTGTTCCGTGTCTGGTAGTAAAATATGTATATTATAAAAAAGAATATTTAAGTATGTATACCAGTTGTCTAGTACCCCATAATACATGCATGATACTTACTTTGGGACTAGAAGGCGCCGTGAGGAATGTCCCAGATATTATTATTATTATTATTATATATCCAACTATAGGATCATTCTACAGTAGTGACCCCTGATGGCACCAAGGGCAAAATGGTAGTTCTTATCCCCATTAGTATATGGCTGTGTGTCAATATGGGTTCATAAGAAAAGTATATCATGTTTATGTCTGTTTTATTAGACATAGTCTGGTGAAAATGTTGGACGCCACCGACCTGGACGGGCCGCCGCCGCTACGCCGAGCTTCAAGCTCCGCGGAACCGCCGCACCATCCTCATCACAGGTAATGCCAAGTTTGCTAGGCCATATGCAAACCTGAACGAACGAGGCTCTTTATGAGTGATCTAGAGGTCTGGGAAATCTTCGAGAATTCGGGATATACGCGCCCCCTGTTTTGCGTAGGGCGGGTTTTAGAGCACTTATGCGTGTTTAAACAGTATCATCCCCGCGTGCCATTTACATACTATTTTCGATAGCGCGAAAACTATCCACAACACCATACCACCACTTTTGATCAGATTCTGCCAGATACTGTATTTTAATTTTTAGGGTTACGGATCAAAAAGCCAAATAAAAAATCAAGCCTTATGGTTTTGTCGTGTCTGTCCGTTTGGCCTATCTGTCACATCTCATTTCTCTATTTATAGACATTATGGAGATACTCCTACTGACCTCATCTCAAATGCGTGAACAGTAAAACACTTTTCACGTTATATTAATAACGTAAATCTTAACCGGAGGCCCACGCCAACAGAATTATTTCGCATCAGGTAACTCTTAAGAGTTTCTCGACATCTTCACGCCGGTGACACCCTAGTGGCACACTAGTGGCACTCCTGGTCACTTCAATGAATTCGTTGGAGCTTTCGGGCTAACGACACGCGTCCTTATTCTGCTTCAGGCGGTTGTTTAGTGGATGCACTTCCCACATACCCCGCGTGCCCGGGCGTGCGGAAACTGTAGAGTGTAATCCACCTTCCCACCGCATAGAAAAAAAAAATATGGCGATCTTATTAGTCGTCAAAAAATGAATTTCAATCTTTTTTTTAATTATCTCCCCTACAGCGAACTGGGAATAAGAATCTTGTGGGGTATAATTAGAAAGGTATTTTAAAATGAAAAGAGATCCCATAGACCATTTTTTATTTCAGTCTTATTAGGTTTCTGAAATCGGCTCCAAATTAGTTTTTCTCATTTGTGTATCCCCCTGTATTTTTTGAAAAAAACATTTAAAAATCTGCTAAAACCGAAAAAAAACGTATATGCATATAACCGTAGCTGCTGCCCACGGAATCCTACACTGCGAGTGATCCAATAAGCGCATGGTCGATTTTTATTTTAACAACAAAACAGCGATTGTCTAAGTTGTTCGTTAAATGTTCTCAGCTACACATTTTTACACAAGTTTTTACGACTTTAAAGAACAAAGCTCAGTATTGACCCATACGCTATTATTTGTCTGAACCACCCGAACTTATAAAGACAAAATATTTGACTTTTTGTACGTTTATTTGTAACAGATAAAATCGAAAATTACGTAACTGATCTAAAAAAAAAAACCTACAAACCTCCTACACCTACAAAATGGGACATCATCAGCGAGTAACACGGGCTGTATTTTATTTTCAAAAAAATTTGAGTTGCCAACCAAAATTATAGTATTGTAACCCAATGTAACATATCAAAAATTTGCATTTAATAAAAATCATTGTTTAGCTTGCGCTGCGTAAACTACTGATGATACCTAAAATAACGTACTGCGTTTAGAGTATTTATCATTCATTACCACAAAAATAAAAACCACGAGGATATATGTCTAACTATTGTAGTTATTATTACTAGTATAGTTAAATATTATAGTCCAAGCAGTTGGTCCCGGTTGCTGTCAATAGATTGCGGTCGTTACAATCCGCCAACCCGCATTGGAGCAGCGTGGTGGATTTAAGCTCCAAGCTCCCCTCATCTTGAGGGGAGGCCTAAGCCCCTGCAGTGGGGTATAAAAAGGACTGATGGAATGAAATGGAATTATAGTTAGTCTATTGATTATCTACACATTTTATTTTTTGTAAGCTAAAAACAATTGAATAGCAGTTTGTAATTTTAATTATATTTTTACAAGCTTTCCGCTTGCGGTTCTGCTCGCGTGGACTACACAGTTGTACCGGGACCGCTGTGGTTTTTTGCATGGATATAGTTTATAAGCTGACGAGTAACATAGGCTACTTCTTATTCCAGAAAAAGAGGTCCCCGTACAACTGTGTAGTCCACGCGACCAAAGAGCGAGCGGAAGGCTACTGTTAACATAAAAAGAATGTGTTTTATGAAAATCAGTATCAAAAATAAAGTTATGCGAAAATACCTTTAACTTCGGTTTTGTGATATTCCATTTGACGGCGTTTCAATAGACATTAGTTGCTATACTTTACCATAGATGGCGTTATATCGAATCGATAACTAGTTATAATTATTAACAACAGATGGCGCTATTATAGTTTGATTTTTAACAAGAAATATACCACCTCGTTTCCACCAAGTATAATACACTGTATGATACAGTGATACAGTATGGATATGACAGTATAATACAGTGTATTATACTTGGTGGAAACGAGGTGAGCTTTCAAGCACGTATTACTTCGGATAAATACGTATCACTTGAAATAAAAACATTCGAATGCAGCTGTGTAACCTAAAGGAATGGCATTATACGTATATGTTTTAATATATAGGTATAATATTTCGGTGGCGCCGTTTTCTTGAAAATATATTTTCGGTAATAATTTTCAAAAAATACGAGTTTCTCAAGGGCATGTGTTTTAATTTGACGTATGCATATATATTTCGTCAAGCTTAGTCCTATAATTATTTTTTTTATTTTTAAATGTACTTAATATTTATTCACATGATAAAAAAAAAGTATAGATGATTGTACTATATCACAATTTTTAAAAACAATTACTATAATTTTCAGGTTAACACGCCGCGCCTCGTTAGATGATTTGGAACAACAGTCGTGCGAGCTCGCCCCCAAAATCGAGAATCGGATCGTGGTGCTTGATAAACCAGAAGTGAGTTTCTAGAACAGTTTTATTCTTTTGAAGGTACAGACGTTTCACATAAAACGTATGCCATCGGAAATACTAGGATAAAAATACGTGAGACATCCTACGCAGCATAATCTAGTCCCAAAGTAAGCAAGTATTATGCTTGTACTGTGGGTACTACACAACTGATATACATGCTTAAATATTTTTTATAATAGATATTTTACACCCAGATATAGAACAAATAGACATGTTCATGCACACAAATATTTGTCTCGGGCGGGAATCGAACCTGCGACCTTTGGATGTGCAGTTAGGGTCTCTAACCACTCGGCCAACCAAAAGATACAGCAAGCATCCAAGCCTATGTACTATCGGTTATCGGTTGGTCATATATGCCGGGAACTAGGGGGGCACCATCGTTCGCAGGGCCTTGGGCACTTGTCCAAATCGGCCGATAGAAAAGTAGTCAGTGGCTTCAACAAGATAAACAGTCTATGTCCCTCTCTGTCCTTTTAACTATGTTCATACATAAACTCTCATCGTTTCGTTGCTCCGTTACGACATGAAGAAAAGACGAACAAATTTACGTATTTATAGCATTAATACGGATATTGTTTGTCGATTTCAGAAACTTAGCGAACTACTGGCGGAGAGAGCTCGATGGGAGTCGGACACTGTTATACGGGAAGTCGACGATGAAGGCTCGCCCTAATTGGACTAATTAAGACTACATCTTTTTCGAGAAACCTTCCGTACCATAAGTATTCTATCTATAAGTTTTTTTTATACGGCCTGTATAAGAATTAAGGTTGCACAACATTCTCCGTTAAATATACTTGTCTATGGGTCGAACTGTATTCCATGACCGCATAATGTGTGCCATACGTTCATATAGCAATACTAATATCCATATCAGCCCATTATGCCCCACTGCAGAGACTTAGGCCTCCCCTCCGGATGTGGGTGCGTGGAGCTTAATCCACCATGCTGCTCCAATGCGGGTTGGTGGATGTTAACAACTGTCGTCTGTTGATTGCGACAGGGATCCACGGATTGACGTGCTCTCCAAAGCACGGAGTTAGTGATAGCTATGTACTTATTGCAAAAAAAAATCATTGGTACATGCCCTGGATTCGACCCCCCGGCCTTCTAAAGAAAAAGCGTGCTCCCCACCACTCGGCTATCACGACATGTGACACGCGAATGTGTCTGTAGTAATAATTATGTAAAATATCAGTATTTCTCTATTTTTGAAAAAATGTAACTACAAAGGTGGTGGTCGTGGAGCTAAGCTTCTAACCTACCTAAGTCCAATTTGGATTTGTTTTAAGTTTATCTACCAATAAGAGAATTATTAAATTTAATAGAATCATTCTAAAAAAAGATAATATTATTCAAATTGATTTAATTGTCCATCAGATTATAAATTTTACTAACTTTACAGCAACTTTAATATACACACGGACCACAGACAAGTCAACCTTATAGACCACACTTTGACAGGGAGTAGCATTCGCCAAGGGTATGTAGTGACACTACATAACTACGTCACTAGTGAGCCGTCAGTTGGAAGCACGTCGGAAGCCATTAAATTGTCAATTTTGAACGAGCCAATGAAAACTAGCCGACCTCTCCCCGCACCCCGCCACTTTTTGGCGATTTCGTTTTCGTACTGACGTTTATTAAAGCGTGGTCTATAGGTTGACTGGTCTGTGACACGGACGTACAATCAACCTCTACACAAATATGTGGCGACCATGCCATGATATTGTTTGTATCCTATTTATACTTGAGCTATAGTTTTGTATCGATGCATTTGTTTAAAAAATATTCTCGATCAAAAATAATCTTATTAAAATGCTTGTATATACGTAGACGTTTTATCTATGGTTGTGAAATCTGAAAAAATATGTCTATAATGTGTATATTTTCATCGCTAATATGATACTGTTATTAGGCTGTATCAGAAATTATTTGATTATTACAATGCAATATATCCGAATTTCGGAGTAGGATATATAAGGAGGAGAATGATGTGTTATTTCAAAATGTCAACACTAATCGGCGCAAAACACGTATTATGAACGAGATAAACGGTGCTTATTGAAAATGTATCACTACAACAAATAGTTACTGAGTTATCATGGCATTAGAATTCTATGAAGTCATGCTGAGTGGTAAACTCGATTTCGTTTAACCCTCCCTTTTTCTTCACAAAGGTACAGATCGCGTCAAACTTTATGGCGGATCTGAATACGACGCTATGAGCGTGCTTGCGCAGGTACAGTCATACACCACTCGCGCCACTGCGTCCCGCTACATCTAAAACTGTTTATTGCGAGGCGACTTGTGCTTACTTTCGGATTCGTTCGATTGTAACTATATTATTAGTTTGTACGTTAAATATTAATTAAATATCAGTGTTTTTAATTAATTAAAATATTAACGCTTTCGGTAATAATTTATATTAATTATCCACTTTTTGATAGAGACAATAATAAATAACAAAACTTGTTCCGCCATTTAGATACTTTTGATTTAACCCTCAAAGGCAACATTCTTAATTAAAAATATCGCATCAATTTTAAGATCTAGACATTTAGATATATGCACCTAACGAAGCGACGACGCATAGTTGAATTGTTTGTCTGGTTTAATAATATATTAGATAGTAGTTTTTAAGTGCCATGTATAATAAAAAACAATTTAATAATTTCACTTGATTTTAAATAATATTATTAAAATTACATTTTGTTGGTTTCAAATTAGAAACATGTTTACATGTACATACATTTTCGGATGGTTTTCGACTGAAAGTTGATTCACACGAACGGGCCCCGGAAAACACAATGTTTATGAAAGAGATTTGTCCGCTATGGTTTACCCTATCAATTGGTGTCATAAAAAACATATATTTTTCTGCATGTGGCGATTTGATTCCCGGCTTAGATTAGTCGTTTTGAAAAATTCCATGAATGTAGTTTCTTTAAAAAAGTTCTTCTAAGTAAATTTGATAACTTATTTACGGTACTTTAACTCCAGGGCCCGTTAGCTTGTCACATCCTCTGTAAGTCACTTTTTATAGTATGGAGAATGTTATGTATCCTCGATTCTTAGGGTCTTTAATAGAGCTTTAACATAGATTTATAATTCACAGATCGAATCTGCTACACTGTAAATGGATACACAGAATTTCACTTTTAATTCATTGAACTATTTAACTTCATTTGCTGAGAAGTAATTTTTTTAGTGGTGTATATACCTAATTTCACGTACTTAAAGATTGCTATATCCGCGTTAATAATACATAAATCTAAATAAATAGATAAGGGAAATAGTCTGAGAGTTCGTGACCATAAATGGATTGGATTCGATCAGCACGCGGTACAGTGGGTTGAAAATTGTCTTTTGAACACATCGAAATTTTCAAATTTCGATTTTTTTGCTGGAAATAGCTTTCACCCACCTGTACTAAGTTGGAATAAGTCATCAGTGTTCATTTGCTAAGAAAACAATTAACTTATAGCTTAAAAAAAAAGAAAAAAACTAGTATGGAACTGGAATTAAAAGTCCGTATATCTATGGAACGCAAAGAAGTGAACAGTATGTAAAAATTAAAAGAATAGCATTAAAAATAAAAAGAATAACAAGTTTTTCTTTACTAGTTTTTATCTTAGATAGCATAATAATCGAGATGAAGCGTGTCATACTTTAAAACGATCGAAAACGTGAGCATAATATAGGATTCGGTGATTAGACAGACGATACGTCTTTGTCATTGCTTTAGACAAATATTTTGTTAAATTACACACGAAAAACTATTTAAGAATTTTTCTTTTCCAATACGAATTTTATATGTGAATCATACAAAATTCTACTACACAGTAAATATTACAAAACGTCAGGTGGCGTATAATTGGTGTTCGACGTATATTTTTTTGCACACATTTTTGTAGTTACAACGCGATATCTCTTTGTACATCCATGGTTTTTACATAAGTAAACAAAGAATGTGCTACCAGCCGGTCCACCATATCTTGGGTGTTCAGAGGGTCAACAGCGATACAATATGTACTGAAAACCAGTCGGATCGCGCTTGGAGTAGGGTTTCGTAGCGAATCCATCCTCTTGGATACATTGGTTGGCTCCATTGATGTATTCTAGTACTTTTTTTCTCCACTTGAATCCACTCAGAAATGCACTTTGATCCTTTTTTTTTTGTTATATTATATATACTAGCGACGATCGTTACTTTTGGGCCTGAGTAGAGCGGGGCGTCGAGCGTTTGGCGGGGTGTGCTAAGGTGCGTGCACAATAAACAAATGTGAATAAATGATAGTGTCCTTAGTAAAGCGGTGGTGAGGCGGTGGTGGACAGGCGTGTACGCCGCTTCTCTGCCCGCACGCCCCGCAAAACGGCACGCCTTACACCGGTTCCATACGTTGGCCCAATGCTACTTGTCCAACGTGTGGATCGAGGTTTTCTACCTTGGCGCCAACATTGGCTATTGGCCGTCGCGTGTCGTTTTTTTCAAAAGAATCCGCGCGCCAAAGTTGGCGATCCATCCACACGTTGACGATTCGCTCAGTCGTGTTGCAACATGCATTGAGTTCGTATGTCGAGTATGGTCGAACGAGAATGTTATTTTCATTTATACCGTCGCTATCCACAAGGATAAATGAAAAAGTCATTGAATTTCTAAAACTTATTTAAAAATTTTTTTTTACTTTTTATTTTATTTTTAGAAAGCGCTTAGAGCGAGTTCAATTTTTGTATCGAACGTCTTCACTTTGGCTCTGACGGGACAGTACTAGTTTAAGAGCCAACGTGTGTATGCTTCGCCAATTACACAGCCAAACGTTGGTCACCAATGGTGTGGCCAACGTCTGGTGCCGACGTACCAGCGTATGGAGCCGGCGTTATTGGATTCAAAACGTTTGACCACCTGTGTGCATTTACACTGCGCACACGTAGACATTTGATGCATACACTTATCGTATGGCGAATGTGGTAACCGGTCAAAGTAGACGTATCGTTTCTAGTATGTATTTATTCAGATTTTTCTGGTTGATAACTTTTAATAGGTATTAGAATCAATAGTATTGTATTGCAGTGCATAAAATATATGTGTCAGCTAATTTATCGTGTACAAGTTTATGTTTAACTATGATTTGGTAATGAAGGGGCGTTAAAGTATTACAAATCTTCAGCTCAGCGAGAGTACGTTTTAGGTGTGCACGGGGCGAGGAAAATATCTGAACACCGTAACAAAACCCCAGGAATTATTTCAAGATAGTCGATACAACGCAACTGTATTTACGATGCGAGAATCTTAACATCTTTTTTTTTTCGTTTGCAACATTTTTATTGCGTTTTAGCAATTAAAAAAATGTGTCAAAAAAGTAATACCCCAATTTTAGTCTTGAAGTTTTACACAACATAATTAAGGGCGTTTGTGCATCATTCACAAATGATTTTAAAAAGTTTCGATTATAATAATAACGTATACATGACAACAACGTCTAGGCCCCAAACTAAGTATTAGCTTGTGTTTTGGGTACCAAGCGAAGACACCACATACATATAACAAATAAGACCCGGTACCAGTATCGATATTCATCATATAAATACTGACCCGACCTGGGATTCGAACCGGGGACCTCTAGCTTCGTAGGCAGGGTCGCTACCCACTAGGCTAAGCGGGCTATTAATCTATCTAACCACTCCTATTTTTCAATCTGAAAAAAATGTAAATATGAATTAAATATGTCGCTCATTGGGTTTGTAGTGTTTATAGAAATATATGTGAAATTTGAGAAAAATAATCTTAGCATACCGGCCGATCGCGATTCATCCTGAGATAAAATGTTATAAGATGATCACCACGCGGCGCCACTTGTAACTCAAGTATACGTATCCGTCAAATTTGTACGTTTGTTTGTTTTCGGTGATATTTCGTACAGTTTTATGCCATATGTGTATTTTGAGATTAGAGTAAAATAGTTGTCAAAAATGTAAATAAGCGTACGGAGGAACTTAAACGAAAAAAAAAGGTCAAGTACGAGTCGGACCCGCATACAAAGGGTTCCCGTACCAACGTATAATTATAAAAAACGATGCGTAAAACGTAAAAGTTTTTTTTTTTTTCATGTTGTTCAATCGTATAATTTGTATCGTATAAAATATTCAAAACTGTTATTTTTGCAGGATCTTCGATGTATTATACACATCTGTGCGTTTTCTTTCTCTTTTTTTTTTAATTCAAAGATTTTAATAGACTTTCATCTCTTGTGAAATATGTCAGCCTCGTTGGTAGCTATTCTGATATATGCCTTCAGTAATCGAGTCCGCAGTTCTTCTATCTTCTTCTTCTTAGCTAATGACGTTTTCTGCTTATAGCAATTTCGCCATTCTTCTATCTCTTATTTTGAAATTTGTGATTGCCATAATGTCATTTTTTCACCAGTATGGTTTTTTGTACATACTGTTGATGTCAATAAATGAATAGAACATTTCAGAGCTTGAAACGCGAATACATTACTGTGTATTCTTCGGAGAAGAAATAGCCTTTTTTCTAATGCGCCCTTGTGGTCTTCCCAAAAAGTAATCGTTCTCTAATTAAAGATTTTGTTACATAACTATGGAACAAAGATATTTGGTTTAATTAATAAGTCTATAGTTATAATTTCGACAAGAACTTGAGTTACATGTGGCACAATTGGAAGCTATTTTGGCGTCCCATAACACCGTGTATATGATTCTCAGTTAAAATCTCCCCCCCCCCCCCCCCCCCTTCGCCCTGTGTTCCGCAAACCTAAGGCGTAATCTCTTATATCTACACAATCAGTACATAATTATTTTAGGTAAAGTTATTTTTCCTTTTTTTTTCTTACTGAAAATAACTCATAAGATTTTTATCACACCAAAGTTATACATGCAGAGTTCTAATGTTGGGGTTGCTTTCAAATATAAAATTAAGAATTATTTAATAAATTGTCAATACTATAAAAGCTTGTTATATTTTAAAGTGTTATAAAATATATGTTGGTATATAATACCGAACGTTGTGATATTTTCTTTTAATGATTTTTTTTTAGTGCCATTATTTAATATTATTATTACATTTGGATTGTGAAAAGTAAAAATAATTGGCTATAACCACTTTTTCTAACATACCGTTTTTATAATTTGTATCGAAAATATGGTTCAAAATAAAAAAACTTATCACGTGATAGATAAAACCGGATGTGACGACATATTTACGCTTTCATAGAGTGTATAGAATTATAATAGATTCTACACTACTGATTGACAACTGCTTGGCTAGAGATTTTTTAAATTGGCGCATGTGGAGTGTCATTGTGAAGAAAATTATATTATATTATAAAGAATCTTATGAATATAAAGAAAATATGTTAGTGTTTCTTCACTAATAAGAAAAGGCACTGTTGTGCATTTAATATAAAGATTTTTTAAAAATAATTTGAGAAACTAGACAAGCAGTTGTCAATCGGTGGTATAGAACTTATTCAACTCTACATTCTCCATGAAAACGTAAATATGTCGACGTATCCGGTCTTGTTCATCACCATTTTCAAAAAAAAATTACCTACAACTAAAAATCTTATCACTCATCTTTTTAAATTAAAAGTACTAATTTTTTTTCTTTTAATTTTGAACCATAATTTTGATAGGAAACATAAAAACGTTATATTATGAAAAGCGGTCATACTCGAATTGTTTTATTATTTATTTATTTGATATAAACTAAGCTAACTTACTTCTACATATTGAAATATATTTTGTGACTTGAAATTTGTAACAATGTATAAATCAAAATTAAATGCCTAATGATAACAGCTTAAATAAATACTAAAAGTACTATTTAAAAAAGATTCTAATGCTGAAATAAGTTGCAAGCAGATCAGCACTGAACATCTGAATCTGAACAGTTCCCAACCCGCAGTGGAGCAGCGTGGTGGACTTAAGCTCCAAGCCCCCCACCTCACCCTGGGGGAGGCCCAAGCCCCTGCATTGGGGTAAAAATGGGCTGATGATGATGATGAGATCTGCACTGTAATAATAGATAATAACTAAAGTGAGCCAACACTCACGTGACACGGCTTAAACCCCGACCGTATTTTATTTATGGTCAAACCGTCAAAACATTAACTTACGCCACCATCTTTTATGTATAATTGACATGTCAAAAAAAAATTTAATAGTTTTACCATAAACAAAATATGATCGGGATCTCAGCAATGTGACATGGTTGTTGTATCTACGTTGTTATTTGCCAACAGACAGGTTTACGAGCAATATAACAAAGCAGTGTTTAAGAATTGTCTATGGCGATAATATGTAGCGTTCTGATTGGCTTGGCGCTTGTGTGCGTTTTGCAAGGGATGTGGGAGTAAATTTCCATCTTTCCATGGTCTGTACTTAGAGCGAAGTTTTATATGTATTGTTTAAATAGCATTTAAAATGTGAAAATATTTTTTTATCATTAAGTGCTCTTAACGCTTGTATATTCGCGCTTTACGTAATACATATCATTTTTGTGGATATTAAAATACTTGTTGAAATTTTGTTATTATTTATAATTGAAAAATTTAATGTATAAAAATTATTATTAATATTGAAGAGTACATTAATTTTACTTGTAAACATTATAAAAACTTGCTGTGGATGTTTGACGTAAGCAATAGAGTGTAATAGTGTAGATGACAATTATTTTTTTTCAATTGTTTCATATGAAAGAATTCTCTAAATAGATAACAGTAAAGAATTTAAAAAAAAAATCATTATTAACAAAGTCATGAATGTTTAAAATGTCCTGTTAGACAGAGAGGGCAATACCGCACGGCGTACTTAGCTGTGACGTCAGGTCATTTAAAATAACGTTAAATTTCGTTTTGCGAGAAAGAGACACAAATAAAATTTTAATAGCGTATAAGTTTCATATTCTTCAAGCGAATATAATTCAGTTTATAAATTTTGTTATCGTATAAAGTCTATTTTTATATGCATTATCTTTATAAATATATTTTCAAAATAAGTCACACGCCCTATTGTAGGGTTGTCACAGTCAATATACGAAATGTTTATCTTAAAACAATAAAGAAGGAAAAGATACACTAGTGCATATTGACATTAATCGAGCTTGCCGGTGTGTCCATTTCTTTTTCTGTTTATGGACTATTTTAGGCTTGCACCAGGGAACGTTAAATACACCACGAGGACTTGGTAAATCTTGGACTTTTTGCGTTCATTTAATAGATAGGTTAGTGTTGTTCGTGGGGAATGGGAGGAATGAAACGAAGCTAACCCAAATAGAAAGCATTATAAACTCGTTCTAGCCCAAGTTGTAATTTATAAATTATTGGCCTTTTGTAGCTATTATGTCTATCAATAAGTTAATTGTACTGTCGGTTATCTATACAAATAAAATAAAATAAATTTTTACGCCATCGATTCATATGAGGAATTAAAAATTTAATTTAAAAGTTGTATACATTTTTGTTACATATCACTATTTTGTAATGAGAACAGAAGTTTTTTTTTATTATTAAAATTAATTAGATCCAATTCTAAACCAATGTTGGTTCAATAATTTAATTTTTTCGCTAATCAGGCTGTCTTCAATGTTTCTAGTATTGGAACACAAAATATCCACTCTATTTTTCCCTATAGGTACTTATTTCAGTCGGGTAACTATTCTTCTCATCGTACAAGATTCCAACATATCTTGTGAGCTCCTCATATTTTCCCAGGCGAAATACTGTTCGTGTACTATAATAGTACATTATGATGCAAGTACGGTAAGCTGCATACTATAGTCGAGGTGTTTATAGGCACGAGGCGAAGCCGAGTGCTTATAATGAACAGATGACTATAATAGACAGCTTACTGAGTACGAGCATCATACGACGTCTTTCAATACATTTGCGATTAAAATTAGGTAGATACTTCAAATGTTATAATGGCGGGAACTAAGGGCACGACGGGTTGCTTTTCGCGGTTTACGCATACATTACAAACAGAATGCTCGTTTATGATTGGTGTAAAGTAAAAAAGCCTAGTACTGTAAAATACAACATTACGGTACAAGTTTCGATGTCATAAACACCGTATTAATAGCAAATGTATTAATATTAAATTAAATATATTAATAAACATTACTTAGGAAAGTTGACACCCTAAATTCGGTCCAGACTTTATCAATATTTTTTTTTTATAATAAGAACAATTCTTTTCCCGTATACCTTTTTGTACTAAAAGTTATTGCATGCTCTAAAACGTGTAACTTCAAAGGTATATTCGTAATCCAGCAAAAGTATTGATTATTATTATTGTTTTAATGGGAATCAAAGTTTGATTTTACCAGAACTTATTTATTTATTTTATAAATTCTTGAATTTGATAATTTTTTTGATATTCTAATATATAAATTACTTTTATTTTTATATGTTAAAAATATTTTAATAATATTAGTTAAAAAATAACTTGGACTAAATTTAGGCTGCCAGCCCCTCTTAGTAATGTTTATTAATATATTTTATGATATATATGAACAATATTTTGCCTGGGCAAAGAATGAGCGGTTCACAAGATAGATCGGGCTCTTAGACTAGCAATAGAAAACTAGATTAAGCTTTTTGATGTTATTCAATAAATCTTATTTCATAGAATTTTAGTATCTAAATACTACGCCATAAGTATTCATTATTATTGTTGAATTTGTTTTATAAACAACAGCATTTGTTAATATTTAATTGTTGTTCTATTGGATATATAACATCTTGTGATTTTTACAATTTAAATATGCAATACAAACGAAACGTGTTGTTTTTAAAATAGTAGATATAAAAGAGTACAATATTTTTTATGTAAATTTGAAACACTTTTTTATTTATTTTTATATGAGTAATTCTTGAGAAAACATTAGTTGTGAAATATTTTTCATTTACATGTAAACAGATTGTTACCAAGTCATCGAAATTTCAAGGCCTGACTAAAACTTTCTGTCAAGATAGAGCATTATAATTGAATATAAGCATTATAATCAAGTCAGAACAACTCATAGGTACTCTGAAATGATTGAATACATGAGAAAAATGTTAAACTCAGCGGTTAGTTTAATACGTCATTATCATTGTTTTAAAACAAACACTGTTAAATTGCACATGAAATGTAATTTCAGTATCTTTTTCTTTTTCGGTACGAATTTTATATTGGGTCACACAAAATTCTACTTTACAGCAAATATTTCAGAACGTCAAGTGGCGTATAATTGGCTTGCGGCGTATATATTATTTTGCTCACATTTTTGTTTTAACAACGCGGTATCTTTACGAACATCCATGGCTGTAATTTAGAAATGTGTAAGTAATCAAAAATATACTACTTATCAACTCCGTTTTTTTTTTTCTATAATACATTTTTTTAAATTTAAAAATTGTAAGTAGTTTGTGTACTTGCAATGGAAAAAATACTAATTTTTATTTAACTAAAATTTTCATTTTAGTTAAATAAAAGTTTGTATTCTTGACATTATTGATATTTTAATAATGGCACCCAATCGTTTGCTCAATGAACAAAAAAGAATCAAATAGAACCTTGTCAACTTAACTGTGAATATAGATCAAAGATAAATACAGTTGCATATTTAAACAAACGTTATTTTTTTTTTAATATCTTCGTTTTATACATGGAGCTATGACAGTTTTCGCGCCGCGTCTGGAGGCAGCATAAATAAACTCCCAAAATCAATTAGCCTCAGTGAGTTCAGTTTCGAACCATATTAAGAAGTCACTACTGGAAAAGCATCCTATAAAGCTGCGCTATAAAGTTACTGACTTTATTTGTATATTTTAAGTACACTATCTTAAGCTGGAAATTATAATCACAATATGCTAGTTTATTAAGTTGATTATTGTAAAGACAGTTTCGAATGTTTTTATTTTATTTTTTTTAAGTTTATTTCAATAACAGTATCCACAGCCCTTAAAATACTTAAATTTAAACTTATATTACTTATTTTATTAATAGTATACCTACCTACTAGCTAAAAGTTTTTTTTCTTGTTTAAGCTGTCATAAAACGTCCTGACCGTAAGCATTCTGTTTCACCATTAATGCTTGCTTTATGGGGGCGGCGCGTGAAAACGTTGTTAATACCTCCATGCTTTTATATATAAATACAGATCTATCAGAAAAGTAATGTGACTGGACGTATCTGCAATTTGCAAGACAATTTGAACCAAATATATTTGCTACTAAAGTTGTTTTTACAGTATTTTTGTTATAATTTATAACTTTCTCTTATTAAAATTATATCATTGGATAACTTCGAGCAATTGGCGTCCGATGTTAACCGATTCCTATTAATTTTCTGATACATATGTGAGGGATGTAAAATTTAGAAGTTTGGTTGTCATTGTTGTGATTTTAGTTCCCAAATATGCTGTACAAAATAGCTAATAGACAATTTCCTGTAAGAATGTCTTGAATTCTTTGTGATATTAAGGTTATGTTGCTAAATATATATTTTGTTTTATAAATAAACTGAATGTCACTTAATTGTGTTTTAATTTTTTACCCTTCAAGCGTCAGCTCATACAGTATTGATCACATCTTAAATTAAGATACAATTCCAATCAAACTTTATGGCGTATGTGAACAGAGGCACAAGTCGCGTCGCAGTAACCAGTTTGTGGAGTGGAGCGAGGGTTATATGACTGTACCTGCGCAAGCATGCGTTGTATTTCGATCCGCCATAAAGTTTGAGGCGAACTATACTGTTGTCTATTCGTCCAATAGCCTATAGATGATACGGAATCACTCCGCACCGCACAGTAAAAGCTATTGGTATGTCTTGTTTTATTTGCTTTATTTACTCAGAAAAAATACTAAGAAAGTTAACTTTGACAATATACAATGCGATCGTTTAATTCGTTGACACTAGCGACATCTATGTTCGTATGATTTTATAGTTTCTATTTTTAGTAATAGATGGTTGTAAGCTGTGATCACCGAGCTTTGAATTAGTTCAATAGAGGCGTAACACTGGCCGTTTAGTTCAAGAACCAAAGTTATCACATTTGAATCATAAGATGAGGAAGGGACACGGGTGGAACGCGTATATGGCCCACGCGATTGGTTACCTATATGCTATGTTTTTGCGTATTACATGGCACAACTAGATCCATACTATTGAATAAAAGGCAGTTCTCGGTTAAAAAAAAAATATTAAATAAACTCGACAAAAGTTTAGCATGCGTGCGCCTTCTAGTCTGCTATTTTCAAAGTTCGGTGGCTGTGACAAAAGCTCCTACTACATCAGCCCATTATGTCCCACTGCAGGGGCTTAGGCCTCCCCTCGGGATGAGGATGCTTAGAGCTTAATCCACCACGTTGCTCAATTAAAGCTTAATAGTGAAATTACATTTATTTGTCAACCTTTTGGAATCTGTCAAAATTTTACTGGCCAGTTTTATTTAATTTAAATCAACTTTGGTGTCGTGATAGTCCAAAGCGAAACGAACCTGTCTCAAATTTATAAGGCCATAGGACCATGGTTGGAATCCGGGCGTGTACCGATGAGTTTTTCTGACTTAAGTACATAACTGTCACATCGGTCCCGGGTGCTGTCAATAGATGGCGGTCGTTACAATCCCCAACCTGCAGTGAAGCAGCGTGGTGGATTTAAACTCCAAGCCTCCCCTCACCCTGGGGAGGCCTAAGCCCCTGCAGTGGGGTAAAAATGGACTGATGAAGTTTTGGTAAGCATTTTAGAAGTCGATATAACTGCAAACCCTTTTTTCTTATTAGCTTCCAAAAGTAATATAATAATAATAATTAAAATATATGTGATGTGATGTGAAACAAATTAAAAAACAGTTTAATTGTTAAAGTTTATTATAAATTACATAATCACAGGTATCTACAATGTACATAATTTACAAGTTTATAGCATTTGAAGAATTACAGAATAATACAATGTGAACAGAATTCATATTTACGTCGACAGTATTTGATTTTATCCTTCTATTCTGTGGTGTACCTAGTACATGTACCTAGTCCAAAATGTAAAAACTTCAAACAAAAAGCTGTCAGAGATGACTATTAAAATCATTGTATAGGAATACTTTTTCCTTTCTGTTACATCAATTTGTTTACCTATTTATTTCAAAACACATTTCTTGTATGGAGACTTCCTTAATTTTTCTTTTTTTAATAATTGTGAGGATATTCGACACAGTAACACATTTAAAAAAAAAAAAATTGCTATAACTTTTGAATAATTCAGTATAAAATTAAATAACATAATCAGCAAATCGCCTAACATTCTATTTTGTTTAGACAATGACTTCAGGTGAAATAAATGTTTATCAGTATTTCTATGTTTGTAATTTAACATAACAGTTTTTTACAGTCGTCTGCAGAATCCAATGAACAGATGCCTGCTCTCATAACTGACCACCATCCAAAACGGTCGATGGGTAAACAGAGAAGTGTATCAGAAGTCTACCATTCTCGCCCTGCACTTTGCTTACAGCAGACAGTCTCCCCACCTTTACGCAGAGAAGGGCACGCGCGGTTTTCACGATTTTAGGTGCTATTTGCAAGTGATCAAAATACTAAGTGTTCAGATTTGAGTGCAGACATCTGTACTTACAAATTGAAGTTAAAAGTCACTCATTAAAGCTGCAAGTCGCGAGCCACAAACTCCGGACTAGAATGTCCATACAATAATGTAAGGTCTTAACGCAGACCTGTGGACAGACAGTGGTCACCAAGGAGCTATGAAAGTTCTCGCATTGCGCCCTCTGAAGGCAGAGTAAAATTAATTTTGTATCAAAACACTATTGCCAACCTCCGCAGGGGTGAAGTATGCGTTCAGTGGGTGCGACAAAACAAGACAGCTGTCACAGAAGTCACAATTTAAAGTTAAATTTGACTTGTTCGACCGCACCAAACTTATTTCATGGCCCCATAATGTTCATCTAATGGCCAACCATTTGAATAATTGTAAATGGCCCGTTTGTGAGGTCTCTTCTTTATTTAATTGATTAATAGGGCGCTTGAAAATGCCCGACAATTTTGAGATACATGCGTACTTTGTAAACTCGAATCTTTTGGTATATATGCCTAAATGATTGATTTGACAAATGACACTCAGCCTGTCATTTAAAGTTCTACTATTGTAATAATCAAATGAAAATTGATACAATAAATAGATTTTAATGTGATGAGTTGTTGACGCTGACACTGGCAGATCGTATTGTTAGACTTTTGTTGCTGACAGGACAATAAAATCGCATCTATACAACATAGTCTGTGGAGTCAATCCCTTAGTTTACTGCGGTAGACCCGCTGCGTTAAATACATTACACTACCTGTAAAATTAAAACTTCCTACTTCCAGGTCGTCCAACACACCTTGCACTCATAAGTCCACTTTGATGTTACCCAAAGGTATAGCTTGTAGTTCTGTCCGTAGGCACAGGAACTCTGCAGTGACACAAGTCACGGCGGCACACGCCACGTTTAACGTCCACCATGAAAAAGTTGTTGGGAATGTGCCATTATATATCCAACATATGATTAAATGTAAGCCGTGGTAAGTACAACTGAAATGAAAAAATTTCAAAATATTAACCCAATGTCTTTTACAATTCATTTAATTTTGTTTTGAAGGTTCCATACCCAAAGGGTACCAATGGGAACTCTATTACTAAGCCTTAACTGTTTGTCCGTTCGTGTGCCGCAGGGCAGGATATCTTATGAACTGTAATAGCTTAGACATATAATTTTTTTACAAATTGTGTATTACTATGGCCGCTACAACAATAAATAATAAAAATGAAATAGAGTTAAAATTTAAAGGGGGTTCCCATATAACAAATAGGTTTTTTTGAGGTTTTTTGTGATTAGTGGTTGTGAGATTATTGCTTACACTTGAAAATTTCATGGAGTATGTACTACTATGGCCGCTACAAATAATAAAAATAAAATAAAGTTAAAATTTAAAAGCCCCCCCCCCCACACACACACACACACAAAAAAAAATTTTTTTTTCGAGGTTTTTGTTGATTGGTGGTTGTGTTTTTTCAACAAACAAAAACATGTTTTTTTTTATAATGTACGGTGGTACAGAAGTTGTATGTATATATTTATAATGTATACTGTTCTTCACAATTAATTGGTTTCTGAATTATAAGCAGTTTTCGGTGCAGCTGCGAAAGCTAATGTGGCTATGAAAATATCCCAAAGCCAATTTAGGGCCGTTCATACCTAAAGCTAATATTTCTAGATCACCTGAAATCTAAGCACAATTTAGTCCTTCCCACGATGATCCAAAGAGCAAAGGCTCCGATTACAGCATTTAATACATATGCAAGTATTACTGAGAGACCCTCAATGTCTCGGACGTGGATTTCCTGAAATACACGGTTTAGAACACTGTACAAATGTTGTTAGTTTTATTTTAGGCAAATTATGGCTATGTATGGGGATGTATTAAACATCCTTATAATTTATGTTTTCTTATACCCGTTCCCGCAGTCCTACCACTTATTAGGTGTCATATTTTAAGTATTACATTTTGTTGGAAGTAAGAAATTTAATTTTTCCTTGTCCTCCTAATCCTAACCTAAAATTTAAAAGTTGTGGACCATCAACCTATCTTGGCCAAATTTCAAACAGGTCAAAAAGCTTCTGGGTGGCTTGCCACATGCTTTTAAAAAACCCAACCCAAATTCGGTTCTGACATCCATCCTACAAGTAAAACAATCAAGTTTGTGTCGAGCCTGTCTACTTCTATATATGGTGAAAATCATAAAGGTATATATACTAGCGTAAGAGAGGAACACAGTGTGCGAATGACATCCAGCTCTTTGCGGAAATCCTACATGCGAGAAAGAAATGCAAGAAAATCTGACATAAAACCTCTTTGAACACATTTAGTCTTCATTACTCACTTGTCAAAATAAGGTCCAGCTTTGTTTTCTATTTTGTGTTATAATCGTTTTGAATTCTACAAAAATTAATTCTTGTGATAAAAATGGTGTAGTGTTCAGTTTTAAATTGCACTGTAACATATGTTAATAATCCAAATAAAGAGACATTTCACCGGTAAGTACTGCCAATAACATACTGTTATCTTAATGCTTATTTTTATAAAAAGCAATCCTAAATTTACTTGGTTATACATCAGTAGTATACGGTAAATACTTTATTTTGTAAATAATTTGTTATTTTAAACAATTATGTGTACGATACAAAAATATTGTGTAAAATTACAATCAAACAATGAAGCATAGGGATTGCACAAAATGTATCGATATGTCGATATTTTCAAATATAAATATTTTGTAAATTTGATATTACCTAATTGCACCTGTTTCACTGGAATGATGTCGTTAACTGTTTTTAAACATATTGTGAGGTTTATTTAGCCTAGCAGCACATTGTAAGGGAAAGTATGACATCTATACATATATACTACACATAGGGTATATATGTAAATACAAGACTTTTTCAAATGAAAATATAAGATATATACACAATTAATTTTAATCGTTATTTATTTATGATTTAAAATCTGATGCTCTATTTAATTTTAATCGTTATTTATTTATGATTTAAAGTCTGACGTTCTATCTGTTCTCTGATTATGAACGTCGTAAATAATTTAAATTTGAATGACAAAACTACTGTATACAATAGTTTAACCTCATTTTCCTCCAAGAAACTGCGGTGTTAAAAAATGCTTCCTGATAATGATGACTATTTCATAATATCCAGGTTTCCTGTAAACACGGTTAGCATAGAACAATGGAAAAAAATGTTAAATAGAACAGGTGGGACTCCTCGAAAACATTCTTTGGTTTGCAGTAGACATTTTACGGATAACTGTTTTGTCTAACTAAATCACCGACGACTTTTGAAGAAAGGATCTATACCTACTGAATTTGTGCCGTTAGGGGTTTCTTTTTTTTTCATATGTGCTTACTAAGTATATTAAGTAATATACTAATAATACTTAATATCTAAAGTCAGAGCATTTATGCCAACTGTAATTTCTGTACAGGTCAATCTGAAGACCAAGCGATCAGTGTCAGCGTACGTTTACCGGGATATATCACCAAGACCTTCAACTTTAGAGCCTAAACCTTTATTTCAGCACTAATATAAAATGGATTTGAAGAGAAGTCCATCACAGTGAAAATATCAATTTTAGGCAAATTATCACTTTGTCTTTTACAAAAACTTGTTCCTTTATATTCAAATAAAACTTAATTACCTATTACACAAAGAAACAAAAGATATTATAGACTAGTCCAAGGCATCCAAGGCATAATTTGTGGTGTAGTGAGACGACGCGACACTCAATCGAGTAGACAATGTGACGTCATGGGCAGTAAGAATCCACCAGTCAAACCGCACGAAAATACATAATAATAATAATAATAACGTGCACATTACAACGTCGTGGCCCCAAACTAAGCATTAGCTTGTGTTTTGCGTACCAAGCGAAGACATCACATACATATAACAACCAAGACCCGGTACCAGTATCGATATTCATCATATAAATACTGACCCGACCTGGGATTCGAACCCGGGACCTCCAGCTTCGTAGGCAGGGTCGCTACCCACTAGGCTAAGCGGTCGTCAAATTAATAAATACCAATAATTTATTTCTCAGTCATTTATTGACGAATTTGAAAAAAACTTTCACTGTTTTATTAGTTTTGGTTTATCTTTCAATTCTATCGAGTTAAATTGTATATTTTGAACATCATGAACTTCTCTATTGTAAATGTTTTTGTTTTGTACATTCTCATTTTTTTGTTTACAAAGAGTTAAAATTTTGTTGTTATGCGTTGCAACGTGACGTATTGTAATTAAAAATAAAAATCGTTTATTTATATTGTTTTATTTATTACTTGGCTTGTATTCAACTAAATATTAACATTTCCATAATGATGTTAACGCTTTCTTTACTTCTGCAAATTTTTTATTATCAACTGTTAACAAAAAAAAATATTTATTGTAGTAAAGGAAATGGCATTTGAATTGAGTGATTGATGATTTGTCATTTTAAAAAACTAAAAGTTAGGAAAAGTAACTCAAAACAAAAATTATGTAGTATAGCAGATTCAAAATAATAAATAGGATTGCCGATTTCGACTTATGATATCGCGGTAAATTCAACGACACATTATCATGAAAGTACAACGTGCTATAATATAAAAAACACCCATGTACATCACTAAAACTGGCTCAACCACATGTGAATTTTGCACACATACTCATTTCCGTTTTGGTCATGCGATGTTTAGATGTCAGTTGGTCTCCTACGCTAGTATATATATGTCTATGGTGAAAATGCAGTGTGCAGAATAGTGGAAAAAACACTTTGATAGTAGATCGGTGGCAAAAGGTATTTGGTATAGAATAATCCAACACAAGCTGCCTTGGTTCCCGTGGTGGAGTTTGGTAAGAAGAATTAGTGTCAATCCCAGACACATTCCATTTAATGTGTTTGCATGCCTAATGAGAAAAGTCGAGTTGCTGAATTGCATTACATATGACAAAATACAGGATGTGTACTATGTTTTGATGCAGTGTGTACAGAACGAGCCTCAGAGGCAGACATTGGCAAAAGCCCTGCAAATTGATATGCTGGATGAGAATTCTCCAAACCTGCATCAGGAGAGGCAAAAAAACTGTTCCAACTATTAGAACAATATTAATTTTGTAAAATACCTAGTATTGAAGTATTTTTTGTAACCTCGATGAGCTGACATGGTCACTTAAGCAAACCATGTCAAAAGTTTGCGTGGAATTGGGATTGGCCAGCTTGGATCTAACATTTACCCTAGAAGTCAAACATTAGTTCTAAAATGAATCCAAGGCTGCCTAATTAGTTGATCAAAATATATTTTTGAAAATTTCTTTGGGTAAGATAGGTTGATAATTCACCATCATTTCTAAATTTATAACTTAGAGTAGGTTTGTGTGTATAATGCGAGGAGCAAAGCAGAGCGGTGTTATGAGCCACTAAGAAAATTAACATCACCCTATGGCTTCGCCCGTCTCATATTTTATACAATTACGAGGGGGAGTTTCAGAAAGATCTACCACAAATGGTTTAGTACTGACAATTTCTTTTTATTTCGTCTTTCATTAAATATATGTGAATAAAATTACATAGATAAGTGTGCTTATTCCCATAGCACTTTCCGTTGTAGCCTGCTGAAAAGTTACAAAACATTTAATCAGGCTTATCGGGGAGGGGTATAGGAACCTCATGCAATAAATATTTTCTTTAAGGAAATGAAAAAAATATATAAGGCTTATTAATGGCTCGTCTCTCCGCTCCGCTTCGCTTTTCGCATTATCACAAGCAAACCATAACCTAACCTATTTTTGTGAACACAATTTTCATCAGGCAGCATTGGAAATCCGACCCGTGATTTTGCCTCGATAGTATTATATATAAATCTATATACTTACATGGTACTGAAATAAATGATCTAAGGTCCTAGTAGCTCCATTTAGGTCCTGCATTATAGCTATCAGTAAACTCAATGATAGGTACAGAAGGGACTGCACTGCCACTATCTGAGATATAAGCAAACAAGGGTCCCATTGCGTGTATCGAAATGAGCCTGTTAACTTCTTCATTTTCGACATCTGAACTATCAAATTTTCCAAAAACTCGACAAAAATTATATTGCATCAGATGTCAAAGCATGTTTCCAGTGATATTATTTTCGCACAGTCGTTTCTAAAAATTTTATAATAGCTAATGGAATTCATCACATCGAAGCCTTTAACTTTAGAAGATTACGGAATTAATTTATGATTAATTTTATTAATTTCTTCAGTAAAATATGGCATATGGTCAGAACGGTTTGTTGTGATTGTGGGTGATTGACAATTTACTGTGATTGAGATTGACTGCAGAGTGGTATCTCTACTGGCCTGTGAGGTTTTCTAAGCTTAGTTGTTGGCGCTGAAAGTAGATGGCGTTGCAGTTCACCTCTATATGGATGTCACGGATATCAATGCCCATTACTTTGAATTCAATACCTATTCTCTTTGGTCTGCTTTTCAACTTTAAAATGTTTTAACACCAATATTTTATTTGATTAAAGTATTTTTTTTTGTATAGTTATATATTTCTACTTTTATTTTATTTATAAATAAAATCACCCATTGTCTCTTGCCTTTACTTTCTGTGCTCTTGATCTAGTAACGTGTCCGATCACTTCTATCTATCAAGCTACTTGGAACTATATACTTCTTAAATTAACTGTAGGAAAACCCTTCATTGTCAGCTATGTGGTCAGGTCCCTCAACATTTTGTGAATAACGCTATAAAGACAGATACATATTTTAATTTAACGATAAGTAACTATCATTTATTGAAAGTTTTATTAATTTATTTTTTGTCTCATTTTGTGATATCAGGTGATTTGTAATTCAGTATGGACCCTAGTCTATAATATAAAAATGAATCGCAAAATCTGTCGGTAAGCGCATAAGTCAACAACGCCTGGACAAACTTTTCCAATTCTTATTTTTTTAAATGTTCATTGAAGTCCAAGGATGGTTTTTACGGCGAGAAAAATTCGAATGATTTCCAGTAAAACCCTAAAAACAGCCCTTTTCTTTTTCCCATACAAACATTTTCTAACTATAATGTAGTCAATTTGAACTTTATTGCTATTTAATAAAGTTCATATTAAATTACAAGCACTCACTGTTGTCTAAGCAATGTAGGTGTGTTCCGAACGTCAAAGAGTCAATTTGCACTTTATTATCGCTTCACAAAGTTCAAATTCAATCATATCTATCAAAACATGTGTGCGTGTTTAATAACCCGTCTATCTCTATGTTATGTCATTGAGGCACACAATTTTTAAATATTTGTCACCTTTAGGTTCCCACTGTCCCTTTAGATTATTTTCCAATCAGGTTTGAACCCTAAGTTCGCCTCTTAGTTTGAAGCCCTCTAGCAGACATCCCAGTCAGGGTTTTTTAGTGGGTCACAGAAGGGTGGCCAAAGTTCGTGGAAGCGAAGATACTTTGGTCACCCGAGCTGAACTTCACACACCGCCCTAACATCAGGGTGACAGGTCTGTTTGGGAGAATTTTTTGAACAAACTATAAAATGGGTAGGAACAAAAAACTGCCACATTCCAAATCTTTTTGACAGAACGAAGTCTGTCGGGTCCGCTATATTATATAAATATGTACAGCGCGAAATTGTAATTCCTTTAATTAATTTTAATTAACGGGAAAGGTAAGAACGGAAATGAGTTAAGACAGATGATAAAAAGTTATTCTTGATGAGAATAGAAACGAATACGAAACGACACCAGGGCCAAGAACGGAAACAATATTTTTGCGATGGGAACGAAAACGGGAAAGGATGAACGGGAATGTGATAAGACTGAGATAAAAAAAAAGTGATTCTCATGATGAACGAATACTACCCGTGCGAAGCCGGGACGGGCCGCTAGTCTGAAATGTTTATTTATTTATTTATCGACTAAAGGGCGCCGCAAAACAATCTCGTTCTCTAAAGAGCTAGGGCGCTAAGGCTGTGGCTGGGTCCTCGCTAACTATTCAGATATGGGTAGAATAAATGGGAAAAAACTTAACTCTTTTCCACTGCACTGAGATATAGGTGATCAAGTAAAATGCTCTCGTCGGTGCACAAATGTTAGAAATGGATCAAATTAATTGAAAAAAAAAAACAAATCAACCAATTTAATTTATTTCTTTGTAATAAAATCAGAAATACCCCGTCATTCCGTCATTGAATTAAGGTTTCTCTAAATTCAACAACGAAGCATTTTTCGATTTCCTCTTTTCTTTCTTCAACTGTCCGGATTCTATGGCCTTTTTCATGGCTTGTAACGCATTTTCATCAGATTTAGGCGTCAATGCATCTGGATCGTTTAAAGTGGGATATTTAAACGAAAATCCCTTAGGATATATTGGTTTTTCTATGAGTGCGTCCAACCGTTTTTTCTTTGCTTGTAGAGTTTTACCTATACTATCGTCTTTACCCTTCCTCGGTCTGATATTTTAAGTTAAGGTCAAGTTCAAAATAATACTGCTCCATACACACAAACAAGATCTACTTGATCCATACATTTAAAAATGTGGTCTTAAACTTTTTATATAGCTAGCTAAATTCAAACAAAACATTCAAGTAACCTAAAGATATGAACAGTGTTACTTGCTTGTATGAAGATCAGGAACTGGAGTTATATTCAGAGTATGATTGGAAATCAAAGGTTACATGAAAAAAATATGTCAGAGATAACGTCTGATTAAGAATGGATCAATTTACAGAAATAAGAATTTAAAAATATATATTTAAGGGAGTACGCTGCCTGTATAGTATGGCTTTTTTATAATAGATGGAGCCACCATACAAAGACATGATTTTTATTTTTTCATGATCACATTTCTGCGTTTCAGTTAATTAAACATAACACGCGACTATAAAAAAATATTTTTCTTTAAAGTTTTTTACTAACATTATTGATGGTTTAAACAGTTTCTGAACGTTTGTACAAAAATCTATAATTTGTAGCAGTGAAAGAAATGTGACCATGAAAAAATATAAATAATTTCTTTGTATGGTGGCTCCATCTATTATTAAATAGCTGTACTAAATAGGCAGCGTCCCACCTTAAATTCTAAAAAAAAAACATGGTGTAGCTGTAGTGCAATAGAAGAGAAATATAAACACTAATTGTTCAATGCACTTTATATGTAAAACACAGTAGACTAGTTCACAAAATCACAGTTGGCAAACCAAAATTCAAAATGAGTACTTTTTGATTGTTTTTATTTATAAAAAAACTACTGACGTCACGTCTGTAAAGTTCTAAACGAAAAAAAATTATAACACAATGATGTGGTAAACAAATATATGGGATTTCCTTCTTTTTGTATTTTGTTTTACTACATCATTATATCAAATAAATGTCTGATTTCCGATTACACCCCGACATCTCTGAAATAGTTCGTAGTCACACGGCCAAACAAAGACTACAATACTATAATATCGTTAAATAACAATTTGAGAACAATAATTTATTATTGTGAAAAGGATACAAGAAATCTTCATCTATCAGTATATCCATGTCTTTAACAGCTTTGTCGATCCAGCCTTGTTCTTGTGCGGTACGTCTGTATTGTAACTGCAGTTTGTCCACCTCGCGAGCCAACGTCACCACGTCGCGCATTGACGACAGAGTGTGTGCGGGCACTGGGAATATTGGTAGCTCTGACTCTGTCAATAGAATAAATGGTCAATTCATCAAAGGTGAGTAATACATTGATGTATTATGTTACTCTGTTGACCGAATGGTCGAGTTGTTAGAGACCCTAACAGCGAACCAAAGTTCACCGGTTCGATTCCCGCCCAGGACAAATATTAGTGTGCATATGAACATGTTTATGTATTCATACATGTAACAATTCCATTCTATTCCATCAGCACTTTTTAAGCTTAAATCCACCACGCTGCTCCAATAGCTGCGGATTGGTGGATTGTAACGACCGCCGTCTATTGACAGCAACCGGGACCGACTGCTTAACGTGCTCTACGAGACACGGAGTCGGTGATAGTTAATGTACTTAAGTCAGAAAAGACTCATTGATACACGCCCGGATTCGAACCATGGACACATGGCTTTCTAGACTTGAAACAGGCTCGCTGCGTTCGGGCTACACGACACAATGATGGACGTAAAAAGTATGACTAAGTTTAGAAAAGTGAAAAGTCAGACATACTTTTATTTAGAGTCCTACAAAGTTTGGCATACAAATATGCCTCGCCGGGTTCAATCATCAATATGGTCAAGCCTTCCTTGGTCGCGCGCGCCGTTCGCCCGCTGCGATGCACGTAGTTCTGATGACACATAATTAAAAAAAAAAACATTAGGTCGGGGAGAAAGTTTCCTCGTATTTAGTATACCAAAACCAAAAAAGTTTAATTAGTGAGTGCAGTTTTTTTTTTTAAATGTTGATATTTTATCACATTTTGTTCTTAATACCTATGTTATTTTATGCAACTTAATTCTTTATTTAATTTTTTTATTCAATGAATATTGAACAAATATTAAGTCACATGACTGGCTGTTTGTTGCCTAAAAAAAAAAGTAGAACAGAAGATGTCATTATGCCATTGATGTCTCAACTGTCACATATCATTTTTATTGATTGGCGGAGTAAGTTGGATTCCAAGTCAGCCTATTTTCTGATATCAAAAAACCAAATAAAGATCAACAGTATTTTACTAAAAATACATACAATTTTAAACTTTTTTGATGCCTAACTAATAAAAAAAAGTATATTTTCATAAAAGGTCTCAAAACTGTTATATATTAATATCACTTTCTAAATATTTCATATACATAATTACATTAATATATGATTAAAATTTACTGTTTTGATTGATAATATGCTACCATCTCAATGTAGGGAAACAATCCTATTTTGCTGTAGAAATTTCGGCACTTTTGCCCAAAAAGTTGCAACAAGTAGTTTTGACAGTCCTCCATTGATCTCAACCTTACACTACCTATGAGTTTTAAAGTGACCGAAACAGGTGGAAATCTGAGGATGAAGGCTTGGCTATACGGTGGATGCATCAACACAATTGCTGAGTGGCTAAAAATGTCTGATTTGGCCATATCATGATGAAAGATTTTTACCAGCTCAGCGTTTTGTAGCAATTGCTTGCTTTAATCTCATCATTTGCTGGTAGTTGAGGTTTAGATCATTAGTTTTAGACTACAAATGTTATCTTTTTCGGACACTTATCGTAAGTGGTCTACTTTTCGTAACCCGTGATCAATCGCTTTCAAACATATCAGTTTCAATACTTTTTAACAAGAAATCGTAAATGATAACATGGTTTATGAAGTTTCTCGTCATGAGTTTGAGCTTTTTCTTGTACTCAGGCTTTTGCTTATTAAATACCCAGTTCCTCGTTGATATCGTAACCGCTAATAATGTGTTATTCTGAACTCACTTTTCATAGATGGCCTTGATTGTAATGGCGACAAGGCAAGCAAGCAAGCTACATCTTTCAAATTATAATCCCAAGTCTCAAAACGCTCGAACCAACTTTGTACTACCCTTAATGATACCTTGTCTATAAACAGCACCAATTTACATGCAGCTTATTTCTAATTTTTATAATAAAATTCATAAATTAACGAATTTTTCCTTCTTTTTTAGTTTTGTTGTATTTTTGTCAAGAATGTCTTTCAATCTTTAAATAGTATTAAAATAAAACTAGCCAGTCACAAAAAATAAAACCAAGACTAGATTACATCTTCAAACATACAAAAAGAGTTGCACACGCTTAACCAACTCTCTTATGGTGTGTTAATAGCACAGACCAATCAACCTATAGACCACGCTTTAATAAACGTCAGTATGAAAACCAAATCGCCAAAAAGTGGCGGGGTGCGGGGAGAGGTCGGCTAGTTTTCATTGGCTCGTTCAAAATTGACAATTTAATGGCTTCCGACGTGCTTCCAACTGACGGCTCACTAGTGACGTAGTTATGTAGTGTCACTACATAGCCTTGGCGAATGCTACTTCCTGTCAAAGCGTGGTCTATAAGGTTGACTTGTCTGTGGTTAATATGGAGCTCGCGCATTTACGTTGCATAATAAAATTTCACATTCGACGCGCTGAAGAATTACCACTTGATATAACCCACCTCCGCAGTTCTAGGCACTTGGTAATGAATAACATGATCTACGTTCGGTATGTCCAAACCGCGAGCCGCCACGTCAGTCGCGACCAAAACACCATACGGGTCGTCGCGAAACCTGAGTAACGATAAAATTAGTTAGTTTGATAAGCCTTATAAAAAAAGTCAGTCATATTCCTAATGTGTACCTGTATACGTTGAAGGTATAGAAACAAAATGTAAAAGTTCTGAAAAACAAACATTAAAAAGGTTACTATTGTTTTGAAAAGAGGAAAGAGGAGCGGGCAAGATATACAAGTTGAGTTTTTGAGATGGGCCTGTACGGCCAAATTCTAAACTATGAGAAATAGTGAAAAATGTTCTAAGGAGTTATGGGCTCGATTTTTGAGAAAAAAATACTACATATTCATATTTTTTAAAAATCTGTAACTTTAACCACGAATTGGATCACTTGATTTTGTAAAATATAACACCTTGTATTATTACACCCGTTGACATTGTTGCTAATAAGGATTAATTCTTGCAAAGGAATGTCATATGGAAAATTAAAGGAAACAGCTTTTTTAGAATTTCCTTCAATTATCATATGTACCAGTTAATGGTAAACAAACATACACACACAAACATACAAACGTATACCCAAACACATGTACCGTCTCCATCCCCTAGTGAGTAAAACGAATAGAGAAGTACAGATCAAGCAAAACGTTATGATCAATCCGAACGTAGCGTCGTGTAGCGTCATACGATTTAAAGCCGAAACAATATAAACGTGTTGCCACTCGCGCGTTCATCAATTTGTTATAACGTTTATAGCTCGCGCCAAATATCTTGTTCGCCCTGAAGTCGAAGCGGGTAGCGTCACAGTAAGAGTATCAAAGGGCCGGGCCCGGTACATTTTTAAAATGCACCTGCGTCAACTTCAAAGTGAACTAGCAGTTTTATGCGAGTTGTGCCTTACCATTACTGTAACCACTGGTTAGCCGAGTGGTTAGAGACCCTAACTGCGGAGCTAAGGTTCGCGGGTTTGATTCCCGCTCGGGACAAATATTTGTGTGCATGGACATCTCTATTTGTTCTGTGCGTGCGTGTAAAAATTAAAAAAAAAATCTATATATGTAAATGTTAAAAAGAATATTTAAGTATTTATATCAGTTGTCTGATATCCGTAGTGCAAGCTTTGCTTAGTTTGGAACTAGATGGCGCTGTGTGGTATGTCCGAGGTATTATTTTTATAATTTAAATGTAAAATTGGTGGTTCAGTGTAAGAAGTAAATGATGGTATCTTTAACAAAATATTAATATGCAAATTACCTCTCTAGGTTTTTCAATCTCTGTCTTTGTGGCATGCTAGCGTGCAACGGGAGAGGACGACATTTGAGTAACCCAAAAAGTTGTGCCAATCTGTGAATACGATGAAATAGTTATTATGGCGGTGAAGCAAAACAACTAATTTTATTTCAGATTAAGAAGCCCTGTAACTGTAAGTCGACCGTCGTCAACAAGGCCTTCGGGCACGATTGGACGCAGCGAGAATGTACATAGGCGTGTACATACATGAGTGTACATGACGACCGCTTAGCCTAGTGGGCAGCGACCCTGCCTGCGAAGCTGGAGTCCCGGGTTCGAATCCCAGGTCGGGTCAGTATTTATATGATTAATATTAATACTGGCACCGGGTCTTGGTTGTTATATGTATGTGGTGTCTTCGCTTGGTACCCAAAATACAAGCTAATGCTTAGTTTGGGACCTAGACGTTGTTGTCATTGTGTGTGTTATTATTATATTATTATTATAGGTTAATAGATAATTTTCGATATTTTATTACAGATAACAAACAAATATGGAACATAAATTTTAATTATTATAGGTTTTCATGTTATTTTCATTAAATTGTAACGCGTAGACAACGTTTTTGGACACGACTTTTTTGCATTTGCGGAACACAATTTTTTACAGTATCCATTTAAATAAATTTTAAGACAATTTGTCGTACACTTACTAATATACTATATGCCCAGTACGTATGTTTTTTTTTGTGATTAGTATTCGCTACCAGTTCCACAAAAAATCCTGAAAAATCTGATGTTTCGTGCTTACCCAAAGACGTACGTTTGAAATGACTTTTTCTTTACTTATATTGTGTTATCTAAATGAAATTTTGTAGATTTACTAGATAAATAGGTGATGTGTGACTATGCATTAAAAAAATATCGAATATCTTAATGGTTACTGAGAAATTTGACTTGAAAAAAATTTGTTTTTCGGTTTTCAGATTTCGAAATCAGTAGGAAATCTTAATTCGCATCAAAATCATCGCGATTTCACTACTTTTTTTTCAATTCTTATTAAAAGCGTTGAATAGACAATCACATAATCGAAATTAACTTTGTTTTTCTAATTGATTTTCTTAAGACGCAGTCTTTTTATTTTAAAAACAAATAATCAAAAATTGTGCGTGTCAATTAAGCTTTTTTCTTTTTAACTTCATCGCGTCCTCAGAATGTGTCCAAAGTAATATTACTTCAAAAATATATAATAATTATTTATTAAATCTTTATTTTATTTACACTCCTTAGAATTTGAAACAATAAAATATAAACACAACCTAAATTTTTCCATCATCATGAATATGGATTATTCATTTGTAATATACAAAGTCAAAGATTTTAACATCATTGATTTTATCGATGATTTTAAAACGAACCGCCATACATGTCTTCGCTTAGTACCCAAAACACAAGCCAATGCTTAGTTTGGGGCCTAGACGTTGTTGTGATGTATCTTCCGTCAGCCCTTTTTGTACCCCACTGCAGAGGCTTAGGTCTCCACTCAAGATGAGGGGGCTTGGAGCTTAAATCCACCACGCTGCAATGCGGGTTGGCGAATTGTAACGACCGCTATCTATTGACAGCAGCCGGAACCGACTGCTTAACGTGCTCTCCGAGGCACAGAGTCAGTGATAATTAATGTACTTAAGTCAGAAAAACTCATTGGTACACTCCCGAATTCGAACCATGGCCACATGGCCTTATAGATTTGAAACAGGTTCGCTGCGCTCGAGCTATCACGACACATTGTGATGTATACGATATTATTATTATTAATAATTAATAAGCTTGTATATCCTACCTCTTAACGCTTCCTATAGAGTTGCAAAATACTATGGCTCGTCCAGGATGCATTTTCAAAATATAGTACAAATAATAATCTTTCTGTTCTAACGAGCACGCTATACGACATTCCGTTAGAGTTTCTGCTGCTCCTGTGATAAACAAAAAAAACCTTGCTTTAAGAGGAATATTTATTGGTAAATTTCCATACAAACGGCGTTAAAAGTTGCACTTCATTAAATCTTAACTAATTGGCAGAAAATAAATATGTTTAAAGGTTTATATTTATCTTAAATATTTTGATACATCATAAGAAAAAACCGGCCAAGTGTGAGTCGGACTCGCGCACCAAGGGTTCCGTACAAACCTGCAGGTATATCAGTATAGGTAAGTTTGATTTTGTTACAGCTTAAAGGCCTGACCTGAATATTTGATATGAATTTCAATTTAATACCGTACCAAACGTACCGGACGTTGCTTCGTACCAAATTTCAAGATTCTGAGTTTACGGGAAGTACCCTGTAGGTTTTGATTCGCTTGCGAGTATAGAAAATTCGCAGCATAAACGGCTGTATCCTTTGCGTTGGCTTAGAAGTTTGATTTTTTCACAGCTCCAAGGGACAGTAGACTTGAGTATGATTTGATATGAATTTCAGCTTGATACCTCCAAGCGTTCCTGAGAAAAAGGGTCTTGACCCACAGACGGACAACAAAGTCATCCTATAAGGGTTCTGTATTTTCTTTTTGAAGTTCGGAAACCTAAAAGGAACTCAAATATGCAAAAGGTTTGTTTTTTTTTCATTTTTCACAACATGAAACTAATTACATTGTCACATGTGAAAAATTTTTAAAAATCGAATATTAGCCCCGCACATTCAAGTTTTTCGTTTCTTGTGAGGCATCAAAATATTTTAAAAATTAAAAACGTATGAACCTAGTTTTTGCGGAGCTGAATACCATATAATTTTTTTGTAACTTTAAAAGCTCATGTCTCGTGAATTCACATGCATATAGTTTGCCTCAAACTTTATGGCGGATCGGAATGCAACGCTATAAGCGTGCTTGCGCAGGTAAAGTCATATATATACCCCTCGCTTCACTGCGTCCCGCTACACCTAAAACTGGTTACTGCGACGCGACTTGTGCCTACGTTCGGATCCGCCATAAAGTTTGATTGTAACAGTACAAGTCACCAAAGAACCTTCATTGCATTTTAAAAAAATCTGTGCATTGATAACCCAGACAATGGTATGGAGTCATTACGATAATAGTGAATGTCATACTTTAGTGCTATGTATGAGAACCCACCTTTAAATACTTTAGTTATTTTAATTTATCTATAGGATTACATAAAAGTACATATAAGACATTTGCCTGTGAAATGCTCTTGAATAAAAATTTTTAACATAGTTTTTATATTTTTTTTTTTCAAAAATACAGATCAATACATACCTACTTTTTAAAATTAATATAGTTAAGTTTGTAATTTTCTTAGTAATTTTTCGTAAAAATTTAGTAATAAAATATACCTGTGACGCCATCTACGTAGAGATAGATGTTTACTATTTGAATTAAATTAAGTAAAGTCATACTATTTCTATTGATTCGTGAGGATCAAAATTTCATTTGACATTATCACCTTACCTTAATATTTTTTATTTAGTTTTGGCTTTACTTCTTTAATTTGGAATGCAGCGCTATAAGCTCAACCGCCCAGATGACGTCACAGGGACAATTTAAACATCAGACAAATTTTCATAAATATCTGACAAATTCGTCATCATCATCATGCCCATTTTTACCCCACTGCAGGGGCTTAGGCCTCCCCCAGGGTGAGGAGGGGGGCTTGGAGCTTAAGTCCACCACGCTGCTCCACTGCGGGTTGGGAACTGTAACGACCGCCATCTATTGACAGCGTCCGGGACCGACTGCTTAACGTGCCCTCCGAAGCACGGTGTCAGTGATATTGTGTACTTAAGTCAGAAAAACTCATTGGTACACGCCCGGATTCGAACCATGGCCCTGTGGGGCCTTGTAAATTTGAGACAGGTTCGTTGCGCTCTGGGCTATCACGACAAATTCGTAAATAGAAAAAAAAAAATTATATTTTGAGAGGTTATTCCAGAACCTTATTCCTTTCAATTTTAATGACCATCAGCGCAACTTTAAATGGTCCAAGCCCATTTCATCAGGGTTGATGGCAATATGGCGGAAATATAGACCTGTGACATGCAGACAGAGGAGCAAAACAAAACTATGAGGGGTCGATTTTTGCTTTGGCCAAAAACCCTAAAAAAAAGAAATTTCGAAAATCTTTTATTACCCAAATTATGAATAGTGATGTCCACCACCTTGGGATTCGTCATACCGATCATATCGACCAACTTTTTTATTTTCTGTTGAGGTGTCATTTTCTCAATCTTCCTGTTCAAAATTTTGCCTCTTTTTGTAATCTAAAACAAAAAACGGGTTAAGTGCGAATAGGACTTGTATATTATAATAATGATAATAATACGTGGGACAACCCACACAGCGCCATCTAGTCCCAAAGTAAGCAAGTATATGCTTGTGTTATGGGTTACTAGACAACTGATATACATACTTAAATATTCTTTTTTTTTTAATAATATATACTTAGATAAATATTTTATACCCAGACCTGGAACGAAATAAACATGTTCATACACACAAATATTTGTCCTGGACGGGAATCGAACCCGCGACCGTTTGCTCCGCAGTTAGGGTCTCTAACCACTCGGCAATTTGGTCGTCAATATTGAGAGTTCTCTGTGTTTTATTATCATAAAGCTTTGTACGTAGAAGCTTTATCCTTTATAAACTTTTTGCCATTCTGATTAAAAGAAGTGGCAATAATAAGCTTGTGAAGTAATAATTCCATACATAATTCAATATAAATCATTTTAGGTTTTTTATTTGTGGTATGAGAACTTGATTTGTACCGATTTTCAAGATTCTAGGTCAATCGAAAGTATCCTAGGTTTCAATGATCAGTCAGTCAGTTTTAAAAGACTGTACATTTTTATTAGTCTGGGTTATAAATTGAATGTTTTTCCTCACACTTTGTTACATTGTTATCCTTCTTTAAGTTCGTTGGAGAGAAAACATTCTGACACAAAACCTTAAAACCGACCGCGGGAACGAAGGGGCCGTAGAGCCGATTGCGGCGACAAGGCTCGCCACCCGTCACGCCTAGCCTCCGAAGGAAAAGTTAAATGGTTTACTTAATATCAAGTGGAGATCTACATCTGCCTACCATACCATAAAATATCAGCCCATTATGCGCCACTGCAGGGCTTAAGCTTTCCTTCGGGATGAGGGTGCTTGGAGCTTAATCCACTACACTGCTCCAGTGCGGGTTGGTGAATTTCAAGGACTGCTTCACGTGCTCTCCGAGGTACGGAGTCAGTGATATGTACGTAAGTCAGAAAAAAATTGGTACATGCCCATGTCTGGGATGCGAACGACGAATTTCTAAATAAAAGGCGAGCTCGCCACCACTCGGCTATCACAACTACCCCTTAAGGGGATAGGCTTTCTCTCCGCGGCATCACTATCTCCGTTTCAATACCTCTTCCCCGACCCGTTCCTGAGTGGCAGTGATGCCAAGAGCAAATTCCCAAAAATACTTATAAAATACTCGCCGAAACAGCTAGCGGGCCGAGTCTATTTCTACTCCTGACATTTAAATCTAAAACCAAAATTTGCAGCTTATTATGAAAGGCCGTCCCTAGCGCGGTGTGTTTTCCGTCCTTTTTTTAAATCGTATCAATATAGGATTTATGAACCATTATTTTCAGAACCAAAAACTTAAAGGAAATCATGTTTTTGTAAAATTTATTACAAAACAACTAAACGACATATCGGAAAAACAAAAACACACTGCCTAATAACCGAGTTTTTCCTATTACACATATTCTTCTGTAGAAAACGTGGAACAGACACGGGCTGGACACTCTTTTTTACGGGAAGCCTACCGCCTTAATAAAAATAGGTGTGAAGTATACATACCTATAGTTTTTGTCATATATATGCGCCTCTGAAGTTAGTCATAGAAACGTCGCAGTAACATAGTTTCATAGAGCCGTGAAGCGGGAAGTTTGGTGTACCTTCGCAATTGGGCATTCGCACCGTACTTCAGTGCCGCATGTATATATGGCAACAAGTATTGCACCGGCAACAAACACCATAAGACCATAAGGCAGTATATGTACGAAACAAATTAGCTATTTAGTAAGCTATAACAGCTAATTCGTTTCTTACGTATATTGTCTCGTAGTCTTATGAAACGTGTATTTAGTAAGCTATATCCATCAACCCGCAATGGAGCAGCGTGGTGGATCAAGCTCCAAGCACCCTCATCCCGAGGGGAGGCCTAAGTACTTGCAGTGGGGCATAATGAAATGATATGGAATAACAAGCTACAGTTATAAATTAGAGATGATTAAACTGGAGTTATCCTTTCAAATACCTATACATTTACCTTTTTCATTTTCATGTGTACAGGCAGGTCGTGAACTAAAGTCAAAGTCGCCGAGAACACGAAATTCTGTCTCGAACTTTTACGAACTTCGTCGGAATTCAATTTTTCTAACAGCGGATGCAATTCCTCAAAGTGATTCTTTTCGACCATTCTGTCTGTTTCGTCTATTGCGAGAAATCTGTGGAAAAAAAATATATTATTTTTAATTCTTCAATAAAAAAATGTTGGATACATCATATATCACTAAAAGACAATCCAAATAAGCTAACCGGGTTCCAATAATTTCGTTACCTAATACGATAAATAAACCTTTTACCTAATATTCATCTTAATCTTAATTAAATTTTAATCTATATAATAATAATTAATAATAATAATTAAAGTTTAATCGAATATTTTCTTATAAATCAATTTACTTTTTCTCTTAATACTGCTCACAACTTTATATTCACACTTATATAACAAAAATCAGGATTTCTTTAAAAATATTTTACTAAATTATATGAAACTGAACCTAACATTTACGAATGCCTTCACAAGTGACACAAGTTACTATTTATCACAAGATTTATCTCACAACGCTTACACTCATTTAGGTTTTCCATACAAATACAAACAGTTTCCATACAAATACAAACAGTTTTCACACAAAATGAAGAAAAAAATTATAAGGTCAAAGAAGAAGTAAAGATAACGATAGGGATGAACAGGAAAGTAAAAACATTTAAAATCATTCAGAATTGGGATCAAGATGGGATTGGGTTTGAGGTTGGGATGAATAGATTTAAAGGTAAGCCCGAAAAAAAAAACAGTAAAGTGCGTGTCGGGTCAGTTGACAACAACTGACAACAAAATGAAATGACATCAACAATAAACCTCATAAAACCAAATCATGAGACTATAGAGTTGAACTATACATCAACTTGATCGGCTATAGCTCGAGAACTAGTTGACCTTAGACAGTAGTGATCATGGATAGTAGTGGCATGCTATAAATATCTTCAACAGTTACATACACATCTATGTAGTGACAAATATGTATAACCATGCTAAATTTCAGCTTTTTAGCGCTCATAGTTCGTAAGTAAACTGGCTGTGATATACAGACAGACAGACATAGAGAAACTATAAAGGTTCCTCAGCGGCTTACAGAACTCTAATATGTTTTGACGTAATCCACTTCCACCAGCCCCTTTATGCCCCACTTCAGGGGCTTTGGCCTCCCCCCAGGGTGAGGGGGACTGGAACCTAATCTACCACGCTGCTCCAGTGCGGGTTGGTGGATTTTAACGACTGCCTTCTCTTGATGTCAACCTTGTCAACCAACCAACCGCCAACTTGACGTGCTCTACGAGGCACGGAGTCAATAAGTATGCGCTAATACGTATTTGTGTTAAAATCGAATAACACAATTGTTTAGACCACGCGGACCAAGCCGCCAGCGGCTGTTAGTTTGTATATAAAATTAAAATGTATTATTCATGTTTTTCCACTACAAGAGTTGAAAGACATATGGCAATGAATATTCACATAGATATAATCACTTGATATTATCCAGCTGTTGCAGATGCCTTTGTCCTTGCTGTATGAGCTCCCATAAACGGCCAGGAGTCGCCACCACGATTTCTGGACCTCGTGATAATACCCTCTCCTGTTTCACGTGCGCCATGCCACCGACTAGAGTTGCTATTTTTATGCCTGCAATATACAGAATTATTGGGTTGACATTATGTCGATTATCAACTTTTACCCGTTCTAGTTTTATTCTAGTTCATAGTAACAATAGTAAATCGCTACATTAATTTATTGGTAATTATTGTATTCTTACGTAGATAGACCACAGATTAATGTAAGCACCCATAGTTTACCTAGGTGGAGTACAAGCACAGACCAGTCAACCTATAGACCACGCTTAAATAAACGTCAGTATGAAAACGAAATCGCCAAAAAGTGGCGGGGTGCGGGGAGAAGTCGGCTAGTTTTCATTGGCTCGTTCAAAATTGACAATTTAATGGCTTCCGACGTGCTTACAACTGACCGCTCACAAGAGACGTAGTTATGTAGTGTCACTACTTAGCCTTGGCGAATGCTACTCCCTGTCAAAGCGTGGTCTATAAGGTTGACTTGTCTGTGAGTACATGTCACTGTCAATGCAAATTAATAAATAAAATACAAATTAAATTTAAATTTAATAACTTGAAGCTAGCTTTATTTATTACACAATATTTATTTGTGAAAAATTATTTCTATCCCTGTCCAGATGTCTTAACTTGTGTGATGTTTATATACATTGTATATCTTCAGGCTCCGGCTTTACTTAAGATTCTGAGCGTATTAAGAATAAATACGAGATTGAAAAGATTGTAAAAGAAGAGAATGTGGATGTCATGTATTGGATGGACAGATTTATTAGAATTGAAATCGAAACAGAAGTCATAATTTACAAGATCACCTGTGTATTTAGCAGCCGCTGTCAAATGCCTGCTCACCTGCAAGGCTAATTCTCTTGTAGGTGTCAAAATCAAAGAGTACAATGGCTTCCCAGTTTTTGTGAGAGTAGGTATTGGCAATTCTATGTCATCAATCACTTTTACACAACCTGTGACTGAAAATATAAAATTATATTACTTAAATTACATGAAACAATTAAAAAAAAAATACAAATTATACACAAATTATAATTTTTCATATATTGAAGATTTGAATACTGAGTTAAAACATAGAATTCTGTAAGTAGGAGCCTTTTATCAGCCCGCCCGAAGATCTGTTGTGTTGCAAATGGCCGCTGTGTTGTGGTCGTCAAGACTGCTGTGTACCGTCACAGATTTTATTTATAATTATAAAGTGCAGTCCCGTATGTATGTCTTGATAGTGTACACTAAGTGTGAATAAATGTTTTGGTTTGCTTGCACTTTGAAAATGAAGACAACTGTTTTAATGGGAATTGAATTAAGTAGTAGTCGAGTTTGCTAATAGTGTTCAAATGATGTTAGACACACCCGCGCTGCATGTTGAAAGTAGGCTTTCAAATACTCATGAACAATTCTAATGAACTGATGAAAATGATCAATAATAATGAAACGTGATATCGGTCTGAGAGAGGCCCGCTGGCTTTTATCGGATAGCGTGCCGCGCCGAATCGCTGACAGATACCACCCCCTCCGCTGCGCTCGAAGTGGTTAACAACTGGCACATGCGATCTTGTAGATTTTTTTAGATGATATATGTTTGTTTGGTTTTATGTTTGGAGAATGTAAGTAAGAAGAATGGCGCGAACACCATAATATTAAATTTGATTGCATTAAAACGAATCACTGGCCTAAAAATATATCTTGCACCTCATTACTTAAGAAATGTGAATGAATAGGAAAGAATCCTGAAATCTGTTTGTACAGTAATACGCACGGTTGTACAGTAATATGCACAGATCTTTGCCGCTGTGAAGTTATTTACAGAAAGCGTCGCAATAACTGACCGGATAGTCAGTTAGTCACCAATAGACTGACCGGTTGGCCAAGTGGTTAGAGATCCTAACTATGGAGCCGAAGGTCGCGGGTTAGATTCCCGCCCGGGACAAATATTTGTGTGCATGAACATATGTCTTTTCTCTGTGTATGGGTGTAAAAGTATTTATATATGTACATATTATATAAAAAAAGAATATTTATGTGTATCAGTTGTCTAGTATCCCATAATACAAGCATATTTGATTACTTTGAGACTAGATGGCACTGTGTGGGATATCCCAGATATTATTATTATTATTAACATAAAATGGAAAAGAAGGAGAGGTCGGACTGCTCGCCGCTACTCGCTCGCGCGCGCAGCTATTACTACCTCTCGCTGCCCGCGCGGCGGTAGCTGTGCATTGAGCATTCGCAGGTAACTTAGAAAGGCAAAGATCCGTGCGTAGTACTGTAACTACCTAGTTCAGATATTATGCATTAACTGACGACCGCTTGGCCTAGTAGGTGACAACCCTTCCTATGAAGCTGGGGGTCCCGGGTTCAAATCCCAGGTCAAGTCAGTATTTATATAATGAATATTGGTTCTGGTACCGGGTCTTCGTTGTTATGTGTACGTGGTGTCTTCTCTAGGTACCTAGAACACAACCTAACGCTAAGTTTGGGGCCTAGACGTTGTTGTAACTTGTGATGTATACGTTATTATTATAGATGCATCAAATGTGGGTTCTGCCGAAGTTCGGCTTTGAATGTTCGGTTTAAATTGGCGCGCTTTTATCCGATGAACTTGTCGGTTCGTGTTCGTTCCGTCGCATGCCACCCGCGCGCGTCCCGCCCTTCACCTGCGATCACCCTGCCGCTTCTCATTTGACGTTTAATTTGTTATCACAATTTTTAAATTAAAATAATTTTTGTTAATCTCAATTTTTAAATAAAGCGTAGAAATTGATTGTTTTTATTCTTTTTACCTTCAAAATACAATACTACATTAGTAAAATGGTAATCAAACAAGTAGAACTGAGTATTTAAATGTAGTTATGCTGATAATTGGAGTTATCGAAGTTTGGCCGACATTCGGTATATCCTGGCATATCTAATCGAAATTCGGCCGGAGACGAAGTTTGGTGAAACCTGCCGAACTTCGGCAGTACCGAATGTGAACCGAACTTCAGTGCAACTCTAGTTATTATTACTATTAACTTATTTTTGAAAATGCTAATATAATGCATATTATTATTTATTGAAGAAACATGAAGATCATTATTAATATAAACTTCAGTAGCAAGTTCATCAGATTAATTTAATTCGATCAACTTTACCTTTATTTTTTGAATTGCTATATTCAGTTTCATCATTTGTACTAACTGCATCATCAAATTCCTCTTTACTTTCATCTTCACTATGATCTCTTTCATCATCATTTTCATCGTTCTCATCAGAATCAAACATTTCCGAGAGATGAACATAATCATCACTATTTTCGCTGTCATTTCCTTCATCTGCATTCCTATCTACCTTCTTTTTTATGGGCACTTCAATTTCCTCGATATAATCATTGTTATTAGGTGCTTTCATGCCTTCATTTTCACTTTCTCCACTGCTGTAACCATCTTCATCGGATACTATTTTCTTAATTTTCTTTCTGTTCTTTTTTTTCTTAATGTTTTTATTATTCTCTTTTATAACTTGAACAATTTTCTTTTTATTAGAATCTTTTTTGTACGGCAATTGATATACATCAACACCAGCCATTTCTTTATCCTTCAAGTTCATGATACCAGCCAAGATGGGAATACCGAATGCCAATGTTTTACCACTGCCGGTTTCAGCCGCTCCTAAGATATCTCTACGACCTGAAAACATAATCTACATTATAAATACAACATTTCGGAGTGCACGATCTAATATATAAATACAATTTTAGCTAAATAGATACACACACAAACATATGGACAGGCATTAAAATTAATAAGCTCAATTTTAGCTTATAACCCGGCCCCATTTAAAATGCACTAGAACCCTGTCACAATAATTATATATAGGCGTGACTTAGCGAGCTTAGTGTAATGTTGGCAAAAAACGAAAATCATAATAAATTTTTTTGCATTTTTTTAAAATAAACAGAAATTAGTGAGATTTTGCAGATAATGATGTTCTAATAGGTAAGTTTGTCAGTCAGTTCTAAGAAATCGATTTTTATAAATGTATTATTAAATACTGTAATTAAGATTTTAGTTTCACCAATTATTAATAAGGGTGTGGCATTTGAAAATGATTATAAATTGTGTAGTAAGATTTACATACCACAGTAACTTCAGTACCTACACACCTGCAGGGAATATGTTCAAAAACAATAGTTATTGTAAAACAACAGATCGGCTTCTTTGAATATTTTTTAAACATTCTAAGGAATATATTTTATGGTAACTAGGGAATGAGACATTTGGCTGGTTATAGGTAAAAATCTGCTTCTAATAAAATTAATTTTATTAAAAATAGGAGATGAATTTCATGAGTGTGACTATTCAAAATTTTACCCCGCTTTGAACTCGTTTCTGCAAGTTTAGTACGTACTAAACTTAAATATCAAGAACTAGTAACTAACAACACTAACAAATAAAAATTAATTTAAAAATATAACAGAAACAGTAACAAACAAAATAATTGGAAAAACACGATTTGTACGAGGCAAAAACAGATGTCGCGCGTCGCTAGCACAGTGATCTGTCTATTGACACTGACATAACATTATACCTGTTTTAATACTGACGCTAGCGACCGCTCTACCGTCTAGGTCACGCCAACAAGACGGTAACGCGTGTCAGTTCTTAAATGTGTAAGTCCATTATGATTGTGGACGTGTCTGCGTAGAATATTGTTCTTAGACCATGGTTGAGTCTAATTAACGTATAGACTATCAAATCTTAGGAAACTCAAGAAACTAACAAGTATGAAATAAACTAAAAATTAAACAATTTGTAAATTAATACTTACTGAAATTTATAATTGTTCAATTGTCAGTTTTAATTCATATTATATATAAAGAAAAATATAAATAAAAAATTACACGTTTATATTTTCACATAGAATTAATATTTTACATTGTTTGTAGCTAATTACTTATTCATATAATAATCTTTTATATGTAATGCCCCTACAATCTTCCTCTTCAGAGCTTAAAAATATCAGCTCTTAGCTGATCCCAAGAAAAACCCAAATAATTGGTTCTATAGATTTGGAGGTTAGCATGTTCTCTAACAGTCACATAGATTTAAAAAATGGAATTATTGTATTCTCTTACTCTTCCGAGATAGCCCTCAATCTGTTTTTAGAATATATATTCAACAGACAGACATGTCATACAGAAATGCTGTTAGAGATGATTCTACAGTTTTTGCATGCACAGAAGATGTATCAGTAATTTCATTTCATAAATGTTATTTATTGAAATAATATTTTACATATTGAAATAATTTACCTAACAAGGCAGGCGGTAATGTCAGCTCTTGGATTTTAGTCGGTTTTTTGAAACCCTGTTCAGCCAAAGCTTTTAAGATTTCTTCGGGTATTTGAAATTCTGACCAAGCTAACATATCATCAGTATTATTTCCATCTTCAACATTTTTTTCACCTAATTTCAAATTCTTTTTCTTACCAGATTTTTTTTTAGGAATATTTGCATTATTTGATGTTTTAGATACAGTTTCATTTGTAAGTGATGGTGTAACATTCATACAATTCTCAATTATAAAACCATTACTAAATTTAAGTTTTTTATTAGATACTTCTGTACTATCCTGTAATGCTTCTGAAAGTTTTCTCTTCTTTTGTGATTTCTTCTACAAAAAAGAAACATTACAATAATATTAACACAAATAATTAGCCATATGTAAACATATCTAGCCAACCAGTACATTCTTTGTAGACAATTAAAAATTCTAGATAGTTATTTATAAGTTATCAAATCAAACGTCAAATATAGATTCAAATTCAGAATAATTTTATAATTCTATTAGGTGTAAAACATCTGTTCACAAATAACAATTCACATATCATCCGATTTGCTATATATCATGGATCCCAAGCAATATGTTTCTGTAATCATATTTTACACCCATGAAAGAAAAGTGCAATTAGATATGTATACTGTAATTTTGTGAGAATAAGATTGTTGGTAGTATTTAATTTCAAGTAGTTTGCTGTTCTTTAATATAATAATAAAATTTAAAACAGTTTCTAGTCTGAATTTTTTAATTTAATATTAGAATTACTTTAAGGAAAAGGTCTAATAATAACACATTGTAAGGTTATGTCTACATTATTTGTAGGTATGTTATCAGATCTGTCTATTATAAAAATTTTGTCTTTATAACTGCTATTTGTCCCTGCTATGCTGTTGTAGTATAATTATCGAGCAACAGAGAAATATTGTACGGCTACATTTTCTTATTTTAAACTGTTCAATCTCTTGCCTAGTTTCATTTATGTAGAAATATGTATATATTGCAAGTCTACACTTAACATGGTCATAGCCAATACGCAAAATTAAATTACTATAATTTTGTAATGCAAATAATTTCTATATATAAAATAATGAATAAATTTAAAAGTCACAACCTTTTTGGGTTGTTTTGAACCAATGTCCAAACCATAGTCGGTACATTCTTCCAAACCCACAAAACCTTCAAAGTCACCTACGATACCAGAAACGGGGAAATCTTGTACGGCTACATTTTCCCATTTTAAATTGTTTAATCTTTTGCCTTGTTTCATTATAAAATTATTTATTTTTTATATAACCTCAAAGCGAGAAATGCATATTACATTACTTGACAACACTTGACAACTGTTGACAACACTAAACTTGACAACTTTTGATTGACAAATACATACTTGAATTTAACAAGAATGACAAGACAAGAACGTATCGCTTAACGTTGGCACCACACATTGGTTACAAAGTTGGCCCAATGCTACTCGTCCAATGTGTGGATCGAGGTTTTCTGCATTCCCTCCATAAAGGTATATATACTAGCGTAAGAGAGGAACACAGTGTGCGAATGACATCCAGCTCCATTCCAGCTCTTTGCGGAAATCCTACATGCGAGAAAGAAATGCAAGAAAATCTGACGTAAAACCTCTTTGAACACATTTAGTCTTCTTTACTCACTTGTCAAAATAAGGTCCAGCTTTGTTTTCTATTTTGTGTTATAATCGTTTTGAATTCTACAAAAATTAATTCTTGTGATAAAAATGGTGTAGTGTTCAGTTTTAAATTGCACTGTAACATATGTTAATAATCCAAATAAAGAGACATTTCACCGGTAAGTACTGCCAATAACATATTGTTATCTTAATGCTTATTTTTATAAAAAGCGATCCTAAATTTACTTGGTTATACATCAGTAGTATACGGTAAATACTTTATTTTGTAAATAATTTGTTATTTTAAACAATTATGTGTACGATACAAAAATATTGTGTAAAATTACAATCAAACAATGAAGCATAGGGATTGCACAAAATGTATCGATATGTCGATATTTTCAAATATAAATATTTTGTAAATTTGATATTACTTAATTGCACCTGTTCCACTGGAATGATGTCGTTAACTGTTTTTAAACATATTGTGAGGTTTATTTAGCCTAGCAGCACATTGTAAGGGAAAGTATGACATCTATACATATATACTACACATAGGGTATATATGTAAATACAAGACTTTTTCAAATGAAAATATAAGATATATACACAATTAATTTTAATCGTTATTTATTTATGATTTAAAATCTGATGCTCTATTTAATTTTAATCGTTATTTATTTATGATTTAAAGTCTGACGTTCTATCTGTTCTCTGATTATGAACGTCGTAAATAATTAAACTTTGAATGACAAAACTACTGTATACAATAGTTTAACCTCATTTTCCTCCAATAAACTGCGGTGTTAAAAAATGCTTCCTGATAATGATGACTATTTCATAATATCCAGGTTTCCTGTAAACACGGTTAGCATAGAACAATGGAAAAAAATGTTAAATAGAACAGGTGGGACTCCTCGAAAACATTCTTTGGTTTGCAGTAGACATTTTACGGATAACTGTTTTGTCTAACTAAATCACCGACGACTTTTGAAGAAAGGATCTATACCTACTGAATTTGTGCCGTTAGGGGTTTCTTTTTTTTCATATGTGCTTACTAAGTATATTAAGTAATATACTAATAATACTTAATATCTTAAGTCAGAGCATTTATGCCAACTGTAATTTCTGTACAGGTCAATCTGAAGACCAAGCGATCGGTGTCAGCGTACGTTTACCGGGATATATCACCAGAACCTTCAACTTTGGAGCCTAAACCTTTATTTCAGCACTAATATAAAATGGATTTGAAGAAAAGTCCATCACAGTGAAAATATCAATTTTAGGCAAATTATCACTTTGTCTTTTACAAAAACTTGTTCCTTTATATTCAAATAAAACTTAATTACCTATTACACAAAGAAACAAAAGATATTATAGACTAGTCCAAGGCATCCAAGGCATAATTTGTGGTGTAGTGAGACGACGCGACACTCAATCGAGTAGACAATGTGACGTCATGGGCAGTAAGAATCCACCAGTCAAACCGCACGAAAATACATAATAATAATAATAACGTGCACATTACAACGTCGTGGCCCCAAACTATGCATTAGCTTGTGTTTTGGGTACCAAGACAAATTTAAAAAAAAAAAAACTTTCACTGTTTTATTAGTTTTGGTTTATCTTTCAATTCTATCGAGTTAAATTGTATATTTTGAACATCATGAACTTCTCCATTGTAAATGTTTGTGTTTTGTACATTCTCATTTTTTTGTTTACAAAGAGTTAAAATTTTGTTGTTATGCGTTGCAACGTGACGTATTGTAATTAAAAATAAAAATCGTTTATTTATATTGTTTTATTTATTACTTGGCTTGTATTCAACTAAATATTAAAATTTCCATAATGATGTTAACGCTTTCTTTACTTCTGCAAATTTTTTATTATCAACTGTTAACAAAAAAAAAATATTTATTGGAGTAAAGGAAATGGCATTTGAATTGACTGATTGATGATTTGTCATTTTAAAAAACTAAAAGTTAGGAAAAGTAACTCAAAACAAAAATTATGTAGTATAGCAGATTCAAAATAATAAATAGGATTGCCGATTTCGACTTATGATAACGCGGTAATTTCAACGACACATTATCATGAAAGTACTACGTGCTATCGATAATATAAAAAACACCTATGCACATCACTAAAACTGGCTCAACCACATGTGAATTTTGCACACATACTCATTTCCGTTTCGGTCATGCGATGTTTAGATGTCAGTTGGTCTCCTACGCTAGTATATATATGTCTATGATTCCCTCCAACGTTGGTGGCTGGCGCAAGCATTGGTTATTGGCCGTCACATGACGGTTTTTTCAAGGGATCCGGCAATCCTTCTACACATTGGCAATTCGCTCGTCGTGTTGCAACACGCGTTGAATGCATATGTCGAGTATTGTCGAGTGAGAATGTCATTCTCATTTGCACTATCGCCATCTACAAAGACAAATAAAAAAGTCATTGAATTTAGTAAAAAAATTTTGATTTTTTTTACATTTTTGTTTTATTTTTGTAAAGCGCTTAGAGCAAGTACAAATTTTGTATAGGATATCTTTACATTAGCTTTGACGGGACAGAACTAGTATAAGCACCACCATGTGTATGCTTCACCAATTAATCAGCCAACGTTGGTCACCAATGATGTGGCCAATGTGTGATACTGGCGTAACATATTTATTTCCAATCGACACAATCACAAATGAAACTAAAGTGGCCAAAGACAATGACATACCTTTCATAGACAATAGGAGGAATCTATCTAAGCCTCTCCCATTTAATGCCTTCGTCCAAGTCCATAACCAAAATATATGAGACGCTTCATCTTCATTAAGTGATTATTATATTATGTTATCCACGATTCAATTCTAGATAGCTTATGATCGATCACTCCTCGTATTTGTTACTCTAAGTATTCATCATCATCATCATCAGCCTGTCTCTCTCTAATGCGGGCTGGTCACATTTGCCGTAGAACCGATAACCGATGGGGTAGACGAGTTCTCGAGTGGAGGCCACGTACCAGGAAGCGAAGCGTTGGACGCCCCCCGGCCAGGTGGACAGATGACCTAAAGCACCAACCGGGGGCAGTTGGATACGAAAGTATGGATATGAAAGGTATTCAATATCATAAAATTGATTAAAAATATTATTAAAACATGTTATTAAACATAAAATAATACTTTCTCAAAAAATAGTATTTTTTTTTAATAATATGATTTTGTTCAACAAAGGATAATTTCGATGGATAATTTAAAAAAAAAGCTTTTTGCCCCTACAAAACAAGAAAACAATTTTCTTCAGGGGCGTATTGCGGGTGTTATTTTTAAAGCTAATCATTCATAAGTTTACTTAAATGCACTTCCACCGACATAATATATGTATGCACGTATGCATACTGTTACTGTTGTGAACGTCTATTTCATAAACCAAAATTTCATAGACGGTGCCACTTCTTTGATTCACGACTTTTGCCTAAACCACTGCCTAAACTGATACCTAAAAATATAAAATAGCACGCTGTCACCATAGATAATAGAGGGTGCCAAAGTTTGTGAATGATCGATTTTACGCCGGGCCAATTTCACGGCATCTCTTTGTTTAGCGTCTCGTGGTTTTATCCCTTGACGCGGGCTATTGGCTCAAAATGAGTAATTTTCGCGCTGTGATCGTATCAGCGGTCAACAACGATGGAGGCCTAACCCCTAGATTCAACTTTCCTACCAACGTGAACGTCGATTATGACCCGCAGGGCCTCAGTGTCAAAGTGATCCGTTCGGACCCCGTGCTCGCCCAAGAGGTACTAGAATTTCCTTTGCATTGCCAGAGTGAGTGCTCCCGTGTTGCCGCCCAATCCTATATATTCACCATCGATAATGAAACTCTGTTCTTCAAGTTCGCATCTAACGCCGACTGCCAGAACTTCCATTTACTCGTCACCAAGATCAAAGCGGGTAGGTCGTCTTCCGTCTTCACAGTTCGCACCGAAGATTCGTCGGCCATGCAGTACTTTCAGTTTTATGGTTATCTAAGTCAGCAACAAAACATGATGCAGGATTACGTCCGAACCAGTACTTACCAGCGGGCTATATTATCTAACGTGAATGACTTTAAAAATAAAGTAGTTTTGGATGTCGGAGCCGGATCGGGTATTCTATCGTTTTTCGCAGCCCAAGCTGGTGCTAGAAAAGTATACGCTGTCGAGGCCAGCAATATGGCTCATCATGCACAAGCATTAGTTCGAGCGAATGGTTTGGACGATCGTATATCGGTTGTCGCTGGTAAAATTGAAGAAATTGAATTACCAGAGATGGTCGATGTCATTGTATCTGAACCCATGGGTTATATGTTATATAATGAACGCATGTTGGAAACTTACCTACATGCTAAAAAGTGGCTGAAACCCAACGGAAATATGTTTCCCACTAGAGGAGATCTTCACATAGCACCTTTTACTGATGATGCTTTATTTATGGAGCAATATAACAAAGCTAACTTTTGGTACCAGACCTGTTTTCATGGAGTTGATTTAAGTGCGCTACGTACGGCAGCTATGAAAGAATATTTTAGACAACCGATTGTGGATACATTTGACATTCGGATCTGTATGGCGCGATCAATTCGACATGTTGTAGATTTCACGAGAGCAAATGAAACAGATTTACACCGTATTGAAGTAGATTTTAGATTCGAACTGACACAATCTGGAACTTGTCACGGCCTCGCTTTTTGGTTTGATGTATTATTTGCTGGAAACACACAGCATGTTTGGCTATCCACAGCTCCAACAGAACCTCTAACCCACTGGTACCAAGTCCGGTGCTTGCTTGAGACTCCCATTTTTGCTAAACAAGGTCAAGCTTTGACTGGTCGAGTTCTTTTATTAGCAAATAAAAGACAGAGCTATGATGTTACAATGGATTTATGCTTAGAAGGTACGAACATTTCCTCATCAAATACTTTAGATTTGAAGAATCCCTATTTTAGGTATACTGGAGCACCAGCTGCTCCGCCTCCAGGAGTTAATAATACATCACCGAGTGAAACATACTGGAGTTCAGCGGATAGCGGCACACTAACAAATGGGCAAACTAGCGTGATCTTAACGGATGGATCACAGCAATATTGCACGACTCAGGATCAGGGCCTGTCTTACGCTGCTCATCCGAACGTCATCAAAACAGTGATGCTGCAGGAGGAGTTCATCAAGAGAATTGGGATAAGTCAAAATGGCGATATATAATCCGCAAAGTCGCGCCGAGCGCGGCTTAGGGCATTAAGGAACCGTCGGAATCGGTTGTGAATAATCTTCCCGACTGCCTAGTTATTAACTAATTTATTTCCGAACATCAGTGATGGACATCAGTAGTGAAATTAGGGATTAGGCATAAATCGGTTCTCATCTATTATCTAGTTACATGCAATATAACCGTTTTGGTACAGTTCTATGTTAAAATATTGGTTATTACATATTTTTTTTGTTGACCCTTTAACCGTGTGTGAAATGGCAGGACAAAGTGGTACACTAAAATATTTTGATAGAATTTTCATTCACAAATAAAACTGACTTTGATAATTTTTCTTCAGAGTTGGTAAATATAAGAAAATGGCAGCACTGCATATGCTCCATATAAAGATTCTATTTACTATGCTGCACATATTGAAAAGTAAAAAATGATAATAAATCACTGACTGATAAATAAATAAAAAAACAATGCATGACACTAGAAATATGCTGTTTTTTTAGTCCTGCGGTTAAAGGGTTAACAAAAATCTAATAGCTATCTTTCTTTTGTGTAAATACCTCGGAAGGCTTGTGTCTGTTTTGATGCAGGACTGACCAAAATGTGTAAAGACATCAATAGATGTAAGTTTTAATGAATACAATTATATACATGTCAGAAATACTTGAATACTTGATCTCGCTGTGGGGTACAACAAATGGTATGTGTGACTTGTCGCTTAATCTTGACTAAATGTACTAGTGTACTACTGTACTATACTATTGTTGTTCTCAATGATAAGATCAATTGCTGGCCTATTGTGAAATGAATTTTTTTATATGTATCATTTTATAACTTATAAATATTTTTCTGACATGTATACAATTTATTTTTTTAAATTAGGAATCGTTTATTCCTAAAATCAATCAGTGCAGTTTCTAAGTTAATTTATAATAAGCGATTAGGGCAAAAGTACATCCTAGAATAAGTAATAAGTACTATTATCGTTCAATACTCAATTATTTCAGTTTTTTGTTTCTAATATCATGCTCAATATTGTATAGGTAGCTGTGAAAACTGTTTAAATGTATTTGTATATATGTTTTTTGCAATCATGTCTTATGTACGATACTACATAACTCAGAAATATTGGATATGGTTTCTTCTTGATGCTTTTCACGGTATCACGTGAAAATAGTTTTTTGTGTAGTATCCAGTGAGTCTTTCGAAATCATATTAAATAACTTGACACTGTCACGGAAAACTCAGTTTATCACATACTTCACTGTTAGAAATTACACATCGCATGCATTTACAAGGCATTTGGCTTTTGGTCAGTATTGGGCCAGATAATTATAAATGAAGTAACATCTCAGGGATCTTTTAGGTATTAATGAAAAATTAAGCTACATATGTTTTTTAAACAAAAAAATAAAGTTAATCTACTGTTTTTTTATATATCTTTACTAATTTACATAATAACACCATAAAAATGCTTCTGATTTATGTAGTACTGAACATTTAATTTTTTTTTTTTTTTTAAATAAATAGATCAATTTGAAAATGTGGTAATATAAACTTTGTGTTTATATTATCTTTTTGCTTTCAACAATGAGTGACCATGTATGGCACGTAAACAATATTAGCACTCGTAAGTATTGTCAAGTGTTATTTTTCATTAGACAGAGTTTTGTTATTGCCCTTGACCCTACCCTATGGTGAGCTTCAAATGGCTTCCTTGCCAATCACCTTTTTTTTTCAAATTGTTCTTGATTTAAGATATTGACGTGAGATGTTTGGTTGAGAAACTACCCCCCAACCGTTGGTGGTTGTTTCATTAACGGACGAATGGATGTCCCCACATAACATCGCTCTAGTGAAACATGATGTAATAAATTCTGTGCTCCTAGTGAAGAAAAGTATAATAATATATGTACATTATTTTAATACATATGAATAAATTCAGGAATGATTTTCAGTTATGTCATTTTGCACTATAGTGAATGTTTGATATATCGTCGCTGTCATTTCAAAAAGTCGTATGTAAAACAGACTTAATAGAAAACACAATAAACTGCTTATGAATAATAAAACCTTTAGTACATTAACATAAAGTGTAATATCGTCTAACACAATTTACTATGACATTTTGACACATGAAAGATCACGCTTCATACTATGCATACAGCTAAGATAAAAAGTAACGAATTTAACATACGACTTTTTGAAATGACAGCGACGATATGACATTATTTGACAAATCTTGACATCCCTAATCAAATCAAACACAAAAACAAAACACAAATCTGAGCAATATATGTAAATCTAACATGTATTATAGTGTGGAGGTATCGTGAATCAAAATAGGATTGCCAATCTTCAGGGGGGTGAAATATGCATTCTGGTGCGACAAAGCGAGACACAATTGTGTGACAAAAAGCTGTTACAAAATGTCACTAATAAGAGTCGAAGACTCTTGCTCATGTCACACTTATCACTGTGTTAGCTCCAGTAAGGTGCGGCTCAACCATTCATATCTCCATGCATTGTATCTCATAAGCTTGGTCCAGACTATGATTTGCTTACGTGCATTCAGTAAATAGAATACGTTAATTTTGACGTTTAATTGAACACAACAATTTCTTTGCATGCACAAAAAATTCTGTAACCGGATGAGAATGTGTTTTCAAAATGGATGGCAATGTTAAGCATACTTAGCAATAATTTTTTATGTATAATTGAAATATTTTGTAATTTTTTTTAGTTTCTATATGCATATGTTTTGGTGTTTTTTATCGTCCCATCGAATTATGTCATATGATTTTTTTTTCTAAGTAACATCACGCGTTTATTTATTTTTTTCATTTTGACTTGTGTACTTGCAACTATGTAAGTAAATTACGAGAAGAGATTTATAGAATGAGATGCCACCAAAGCGGAGAAATTATAAGCTGACAAAAGAAATAGTCATTGGTTAAATATCACAATCAATGTTGTTATAGGGAAATAGTTATGCTTAGGCAGCTCAGAAAATGGGCCATGCAATGTGAGTCTATTGACTCGTCTTTGGTTAGTGTCGCTAGGATCGGCGAATGAAAAATATGTTGCAAGTTCAGTGTTGTATTACTGGTATTATACACGTAATGTGTGTAATTAGTTTGTATTGTGATTGTTATTAGGGGTTGAAGTATAAAATTGCCATTTGATATAGTAAGCGATAAAACTGAATATTACCAAAAAAAAAAATTGAATGAAAAAACTACACATTGTTTTATTGATTTTGAATTTAGAACACAGTGCCTTTTATTTGAAAAGGTCCTGAATCACTTTTGCTAAGTGGGAATTTATTTTCATTCAAAATGGCCAGTAGGTAGCTAGAACAGCATTGAACACTTAATTTTTTTTTTAATTTTTTTTTTACATAAAATCCCCAGCCCTTAAAACTAACATAATTTTTATTATTATTATAATACAAATAAGGCCAATAATAGATTTACATTTTGTAGAAAAAAACCCCCTATTATTTGCGTGTGACCCTATTTTTTTATTTTACCAACGAATTACTAAGTTAATATATCTACATCATTGCTTCAAAAATATTTTTGATAGATTCATTCTTTATGAAAATGTAAATAGATGTGCCTAACAGACCGTCTAGTAGAATTTTTCTGTTAAGTTAGTAGCGCGTCAAATAGTGGAAGTATGAATATGATAGTAGATGACAATAAAACCGACATTATTGCTTTGTCACGAAGTTAATATTTGAATGATTCTCTTGCTCCGTTCCGTCCTATTGCAGTTGCAAACGGGGTTGCAGATTTTTGTGTAAATAAAGCAAATAAGCCAGAGCCAATGAGAATTGATTGATGTGGTAGCAGAACCCTTGGGTAATTTGTATTTTGCAATCTCTTTTAAATAAAATCTCAGTGGGTGCTTTTTCACCACAAACTATTAAAGGTGGCTGTTGAAAAAGGCTCGGGTTATAAAGTGTACACAAAACAAAATTGCTAAGTGTTAAATCTTTTAAAATAGTGTAGATGCTAAAATTTTTAGCGATTGACATAAGTGGTTGGCTAACTTTGAAAACTATGGGTACTTTTAGAAAAGGATCGGGCGATTAGGCGTACATGAAATATAAAAGCTATTTGTTTTCGATTGACATAAATGGCTGGTTGACTTTGAAAGCTAAGAGTACTTTTGTGAAGGGCTTGGTCTATTAAGTGTACACAAAATATAATTGCTATTTGTAGCAGTTGACGTAGGTGGCTGGCTAACTTTGAAAATTAAGGATCCTTTTGGAAAGAGCTATTAGAATGGGCTATATAAGTGTACATAAAATATTTGTTGTGATTGATATAAGTGGCTTGCCAACTTTGGAAAGGGCTCTGTCTATTATGTGTACACAAAATATAAATGCTATCTGTAGCAATTGACATAAGTAGCTGGTTGGCTTTGAAAACTAAGGGTAGGTACTTTTGGAAAGGCTTGAGCTATTAGGTGTACGCAAAATATTTGTGGCAATTGACATAGGTGGCTGGCTAACTTTGAAAACTGAGAGTACTTTTGGAAAGAGCTCGGGTTATTAGGTATACACAAAATATAAATGCTATCTGTAGCAATTGACATAAGGGGCCGGTGGACTTTGAGAACTATGGGTAATTTTAGAAAGGCGTGGGCTATTAGGTGAAAACAAAATTGCAGAGTGTTAAAAATTTGAAATTAATGTAGAAAATTATTAAGGGTAAACATAGAGGTGACTACAGTGATAAAAACAAGAGAGGAGAAGGATAAAAGGAGTGAACTTTTTATTGTGATATGAATACTAGCCAATAAGTATATGCGAATATGATTTGTGTTATAAGCCGAAACAATACGAAGGTGTAGTCCACGCGTGCGATCACTAGTCACTATAAGATATTATTTTTCGTTAGCCTATAGTTTCTCTGTGTAGTGTGCATTCTCGCTGTAATATAGAAACTGGTCATCTTGTAAAAAAATGGCGTGATATTTGGGGTGGTCAGGTATTTTTAATTCTTCGATAACTTATCACTGATAAAGTTATCAAGTTTTGCATGTGTAGATACGAAGAATTGTGTTTGGTAATTAAATAACGTTGAAAGAAAATAGATAATTTTTTTTTGTTTTGAATACAAAATTATGAGTTAAACATTAAAATTAATTTTAATAATCAAATGAACATTAAAAAAAGTTAAGTTATTAAAATAAAAAGCATTTAATTATTAATATTATAATTGACATAGAGAAACGGTAAACTCAAGGGAACAACTTCAAGAAAACTGTTTTGGTGAGGTCGCTCCATCCGCAAGACACGGTAGTTCATGGTACCTACTACCCGGTTACGTTGCTATTAAGATTTGACGTTTGGTAGTTAAGCTGTATCGTGCACTGCAGTGTGACCATTTTTGAGTAATTTTTTACTATTGAGTAGTTTCAAGACTACTCTACTACTAAGTGAAGATTGCATAAGAGTTTTCAAAAATCAAATAGGAATTTCGTGTTTAATAAATATATTTTTTTAAATATATCCCAACATTATTTTCTATGTGATTTATCTTATTTATTTCTATCTTCGTCATTTTCAAATTTCTAACAATGTGTATACGTGTTTTTCTGCGATTAGACAATGGCAAGTCTATTCGTCGTCGTAAGTCGTGATAGCCCAGAGCGCAACAAACCTGTCTCAAATTTATAAGGCTATAGGGTCATGGTTCGAATCCGGGCGTGTACCAATGAGTTTTTCTGACTTAAGCATATTAACTATCACTGACTCCGTACCTCGGAGAGCACGTTTAGCAGTCGGTCCCGGACGCTGGCAATAGATGGCGGTCGTTACAATCCCCAACCCGCAGTGGAGTAGCGTGGTGGATTTAATCTCCAACCCCCCCCCCCCTCAGCCTGGGGGAGGCCTAAGCCCCCGCGGTGGGGTAAAATGGGCTGATGACGAACTCTATTCGCTCTACCGTCATCAGCCAAACAATGATGATTAAAAATATGGAATTCCCAGTTTTTGTTTTCATATAGAAAATCTCGTTTTTATGCTATAATCCCACAAAGGCAACACTGCCAGGGTCATTAACTGAATTCGAAACCTGATAGTACGCCCTAGTGGCGTTAATTTAGTTTTTCTTTTTGCTCTGTTTTAACTCTAAAGTTTGAATGGCTTTATTTAATTTTATTGTGAGCATCGACTCAAACACGCTTGCGTCAAAAGGAGCTCGTGGTCATAGAACTTAGAATCAGGCTCCTATTCGGAGGTAGTTTAGGGAATCATTACCTAAAGTCGTGGGTTTTTTAGCCACGTAATAGAAGATTAGTTCTTTACTTAACTAAAAGCGCCAGACAGCGCATAGGAATAAAAATTAAAAATATGTATCTACCTTTAAATTCAGATAAACTGGCTTTAATTATGTTTAAAAATCTCGACACATGTTGAAATAGTACCTTTGTATTAGTTTAAATATAGCGTAAAACTATAGAACGTATTGCAACCGTTTATCATTCATGCGTACTATTTTACCCTGTATTTATTAGATCGGATAATTACTCGATCCGTTTTATACATAAGTTTGGTGCTCGAACGCAGAAAAATGTTTCCTCGCTAAACCTACCTCACATATTTTGAAAATGTTATGTGTAGGTATATACTCGTAGATTTGCAATTCTGATTTTAGTACAGGCAGCGAGACAAACCGATGGTTACTGACAAAAAGAAATCTGAGTTTGGTGTATGTGCATGGTCAAGAGAAGGACCTACAGGACCGCACCACGGTTCAAGCCGATTGTGGGAAAAATATATTAAGGTGGCTCAGCCAAATTTGAGCTAAACTATCAGTATGAACTCACAAAGTGCAAAACTCAGTTCGCTCGTTTTTATTTGTACAGTTACAATCAAACTTAATGGCGGATCCGAGCGTAGGCACAAGTAGCGTCGCAATAACCAGTTTTAGGTGTAGCGGGACGTAGTGGAGCGAGGGGTATATGAGTGTGCCGGCGCAAGCACGCTTATAGCGTTGTATTCCGATCCGCCTTAAAGTTTGAGGCGAATTATACCTTTGGTTCAAAAGTGCAAGTCCTAAAACACACTTAAGTATGCTTTGCGCGTCCTTAATGCATACTACAGGAATGGTTTTTTCATCACCTTCCAAATTTTGTTAGGCATTATTTAAAGACATCATTTGAGAAAAATGTAGGTAGGTCAGATTTTTTTACAATATTTTTTCTGAATAAATTATCGGTGCAGGTGGTTACTAAGTCTAACGTAAATACTATACGAAAAAAGGACGAACCGTGGGTGTAACGGAGAAAAGTATCTCGTTGACTGGCACGATCATAAGTCGCCCGCGCATTCCGTGTAATCTCACGCTAAGATCGTAACTTTGTGGCGCCATGCTCAATATTTTAGTACTGACCAAAAGAAATAACACTTTATTATTTTCACCAAAGATCGTAATATTAAAATTTGGAAGATGGTACAAAAAAATTAGTCCCATGGGGCCTCACAATTGGATAATTTATGAACTTCTTGGTTAATATTTATTTATAGCTAAAGGTGAGTAGGCCCAAAAAATATTTCTTATAAAAAATTTTTAGTCAATAATAATCCTGGCCATCCCAAAACTTTATGCTATGCATTTTGATTCATGGTTAATTTTCTATACAATTGTTTTTAATAATTACCCTAAGCGTCCCCTGTTTTAGTTTTTTTTTTAAATATAGAAGCATTTTATGTTTAATAGGAAAAAGTGATTAGTTGTAAAACAAAAGTGGTCAAGTTATTTTATAAATTAGGTCGCGCCATGACATCTTTTGGTATATTCCGCGCGCGGCACTGGGCTAACATGGGTCATTTCTATGTAGCCCGTGCAGCGCGACGTCACCCGCGGGTCTTGAATACACAAACTTTGATTTGTCATATCTCTGGTGTTAATTGTTTTTTTTTTTTAATTTAAGAAGTAATAATCTAAGATCCCAATCTATCTTGTTTACCTCTCGTTCTTTTCCCAGGTGATATATTGTCATATACTATAAAATATATCAATAATCATGACTAAGGAGGGTTGTCACCTTATATTAGTTCCAGGCTACTTTTTAATTAAAATTGTTATATTTTAACACATAAAAATAAAAGTACTTGGGCACCCTAAATTCGGTCCAGGCAATTTTTAATTATACTTGTTAAATTACTTTTAACATATAAAAATAAAAGTACTTATTTAATTATATTAGAATAATAAAAAGTAATCGGACTAAAAAATTTATAAAAATAAATTTAAGTTCTGATAAAAATCAAACTTTGTTTCCAGTTAAAACAACAATAATAATACTTTTGTTGCCTTTAGAATAGAACTTGAAAGTTACACATTTTGCACCATGCAATAACTTTTGGTACAAAAATGTATTTGGGAAGTCATTCTAATAAAAAAATAATTTAACAATTTCAATTAAAAATAGCCTGAATGTAATTTAGGGTGCCAACCCTATTCAGTAATGTTTATTAATATATTTTATAGTATATGAACAATATTTCGCCTGAGAAAAGAATGAGGGGTTCACAGGATAGGTCGAGAACACTTCTACAGATCTAGCAAGTGAGACACATTAATTGTGTAATATCTTAAAATTTCTAAGAATTTTATATCATTTTCTAATCGAAAAGCTTAATACAGTAAAGAGCAGGTGATCCGGGCAAATAGTGTACCATGATGTTAAACTGCCTTCAGTATTGCAAACCTTTTATGGGTTTTTTTTTTAGATAATTGTGATATTTTATTCACCGGAATAAAAAAATAATAAATCATCTTGCCATATCCTTTTTTAGTTTTGAAGTATATATACATCACATTTTAGTCATGTACTATGGGATTTATTTTTGTAAAGCGTTTTTTTTTTCTTTAGGTATTATTTTAATATAATTAAGTTGAATTTTTCTGTGTGTATATAGCTCAATCGACGGTATTTTTTGGACAATATGAAAATTAGTGTTTTTTTTTTAAATGCAACAATGTCGCCAACTGCACAAAACTGGATAAAAGTTTGTGGCAGATACAGATCACTTCAAATTTTGTGGCAGATCTGAGTATTACGCTAAATGCGAGCTTGCAGGTATCGGGTGGGATAGGCCGCCGCAGGTCTCTATCCCCCTCGCTCCACTGCGTACCGCTGACACCTAGAACTGGTCATTGCGACTTGACTTGTGCCTAATATCGGATCGCCATAAAGTTTGAGGCGATCTGTAAAAAGGTTTGTTTCGAAAATTGCCATAGACTTTTATCTTCTCGCGTGTAGTTGCAGAATAGCTTTTTGCTATAGTTGCAACGAGGTATACGGTTTTAGGTTACATCTAGTTATAGGGGCAGGCATTGATGACAAAAGTATCGTTAGGCAAAGTGTTAACGTGTTATGGACTTTGGAATAATATGGTATCATGTTCTAAAAATAATGTCCTGGTTAAACTAGACACCAGAGGTGGAATGGCGTAGGCCGCGTATTTCGTAGAATTAATTGTCGCCATTTCTAAGCAGGTGACAAAAGGAAGACGTTTAACGAATTATAATTCCATATCTGGGTGTAAAATATCCATATATGTTTATATTATAAAGAATATTCTAATAGGTACCTATATCAGTTGTCTATAGTGTCCCCAATACAAGTGTATTTGCTTACTTTGGTACTAGATGGCACTGTGTGGGATGTCCCAGATATTATTACACTTGGTTGGTTCTTTACCAGATATGTTAATATTGGTAGTTTTTATTATGACGCTTAATATTTAGACAATGTATGACTATGAAATATGTCGATGAACGACTATGAATCGCTCTTGTTTTCAGTCGACCTGCCCTTATCGTCGTGTATAACTAACTACGAATTAATATTATAGTAACTCAACTGAAATGTATCAAGACAGTTTGTCACAAATTGTTTTTTTTTTGTCGATTTTGATAATATTTTTGTTAAAGTCAGTCTTTCATTGTTTTTGATTGTACCGTTTGGTCGTTGTAAATTTGCTATGGACGGTGGCGCCACCTATCACCGGTCTATTGCTATCTCGCTCACACTATGACGTTTTAATTGATATGTCAATATTAGTTCCGATTTTGGCCGTTGCCAGTTTAATAATGACTAAATGTGAATCGCTATGGATGGTGGCGCCACTTATCACCGGTCTATTGCTATGGCTCTTTATAGTTTCATTTTATGTCAATATTAGTTCCGGTTTTGGCCGTTGCCAGTTTAATAACGACTAAATGTGAATTTGGATGCATTGTGTGTAAAATGAAATGAAAAATATTATAATTATTTTTCACCATTAAAATCATAAGGAGAATACGTCCATGTAAACGTACTACCACTGTAATTACTCATGAAAAATAAAATTGTTTAGACGAAAAGTCTTTTCGATAATAAAATGGAATATTTCTAATCGAAATGTAGTTTAACTGTCTATTCACATCCATGTTTCCAATAATAATGGTTCAATTCCCGTCCGGGACAAATACTTCTGTGCATGAACATGTCTATTTGTTCCGTGTCTGGGTGTGAAATATTTATATATGTATAAATGAAAATGAACTTTTGTCTATATGTAAACAAAACTAATCCAATAAGCCACCCCTCGTCATTCCCGACGCAAAAGTACCCATGATGCTCATCGCATTCCCGCGCTGAATTGCAATGGCAATTCTTTGCACCAGGAAAGAACTATAACGGGGGTCGAATCACCTTTCTCTCAGACGACGACGGAGGACCACGACGAAACGTTTGACTTCACTCCCCCAACAGCCAGCCTCTTCCACCGCAAGAGGGACCAACAAGTATATACTCTCCAGAGTATTTGACTCGTTTTCTGGCGGCTGCAGACTCCGCAGCGGCTCCGGCCGATCCCACAGTGCGACCAAGGTGAGAGGCGGCAAATGTTTTGACACGTGGCGTCCCAAAGTAGACACCTACCCTTCTCCCACGGCACCAAAGTCATGCATACCATCGGGCATTTGCCATCGGAACGGCTAAGACCAGGAGGCTCCAAATATAATAAATATATATATATATATGTATGTATAATATAAAGAATTTTTAAATATGTATACCAGTTGTCTCGTACCTATAATACAAGTTTCGTTTAGTTTGGGACTAAATGGCGCTGTATGGGATGTCCTTGATATTATTAATTCTATACATCAACTGCAGATACCTAAGCATCAATGTTTAAAAGATGGGCTTTTTGAACCAAAAAAAATCTGAACTGAGGATCTATGGTACTAAGTACTTTTGTGCCGCAATATAGGACTTTGTGTAATTAGTTTTGACGGAAAAAAACGTTTGGTGCTCATAATTCCACGCTCGAACGAGGCGCAATGTCTCGATCGGAAGGCTAAGGTTGATCTTTTTGTTTATAACAGCAGCCACTCGCAATGATTACGTAATCAGTGACGGGTATCTAAAGTTGAGCTATTTTTTGCCGAAATTTTAAGTTTAGGATAGCTTCCAGCTCCTTACTTTTTTTTTCTTAAAGATTTACATGAGGAACTTTTCTTTCAACATTTAAAACGAGGCGAGTACGAAAATCATGCTATTATTAAACATGCAGAGTAAAAGTCTCTTTTTGAATAGGAAAAAATGGGAGAAAAGTATATTATAGTATTACGCACGGATCTTTGCCGCTGTGAAGTTATTTACAGAAAGCGTTGTAGTAGCATAGAAATATGAAGGTGAGGTCGGATAGCTTGCGGCATCCGCCTTCCACTAATACCCTTCGCTGCCCGCACGGCGGCACCTGCGCATTGAATCATTCGCAGGCAAATCAGAACACAGTACTGTACACTTAAGAATACCCAAATTAATGTTTTTTTCATCATATAATGTCATTAATTTCCTACAGAAAAATTCGCTAAACATACTTTATATATTTTTTTAATAAATTTATAGTCATATTCCTTTATTAACCTTTTAACTTGTCATCAATCATTATCAATCAATTGTCTCTGTTAATTAAATGGCTCGTGACCTTCAATCTGACCTTTGGTTAATGTGTATAGGTTAACATTGAATGAATACTAAAATAAATCGGCTAACCATGATTTCGTCATTGATTTAGTTTTATTAATTAAAATTAAATTTATTAAAATCTTTACATCGCTCACTTTCATAGCTGTCATCTGGCTTCTTTCTTTAATATTGACTTATTTAGGAACTCGCCTCGCTTTAAATCAATTAACTGAACAAAATGGATAAAGACCGGTTGCTTTCGATTTATAAGAAGAAATACTACAAGTTTGCAATATAAAATAATTTATTCTATTATAAATAAATAAAAACTATAATATAAATTTTATTTAGACTTATAAATTACACAATATAATTATACCGCGTGTTCGCCTGAACGTAGTTGAAACTTATACAGCGCGTAGAGCTTATCGAACTAAATAAAAAGTTTCAAGTGAGCAGATCACGCAAACGAACGGTTACCGAGAAAAACATGTTTAATTTTTTATAATTTTATTTTTGTTTAGTTTAGTAAGCTTTACGCACTCTATAAGTTTGGACTATGTTCAGCCGAAAATTTTCTATGATCTAATTTAACTTCAAACACTCCAACACATTAGGTATAGTATCACTTTTATATTTGCATAACATTCGAAGCAAATTCTTCTTTTTCTCATTAGTTTTTGAGGATTCCAACTCGTACAATGTACACAAATTCACCAATAGGCTTTCGTTCAAACCTCTCTCTGGGTCAGCGTTAATAGCTTTTTGCAAAACTGCTATAGCTTCCTTCAACCTACCCATGTATAGGAGGCATACAGACAGATTATTAGCCACCTGAAAACAAAAAAATCTCTTAACCCAAGAAAACAATATTTATTTATAAATGGCTGCGTCAACTCACAAGAACAACTACATGGACAGGTTTGGGTAAACCATTCGGAGATAATTATATTAGTGATCTGGTACCCATGATACAAGCTTTGTTTAGTTTGGGACTAGATGGCGCTGCATGGCATGTCCCAGTTATTATTATAATTATTATTAATTTTTGTATTTAATGCATTAAATTTTCAAAATAACCCCTTATTAATTTTAATAAAATACATCTCCTAGATTTTCTTTTTACCTATATTGATGATCCATCTCACAAGTCCAATACTCAGTTGTCAACTCGAACATGATTTTCATATTATAAAACCATGTTGTGAGTATTGATTTTTGTATCATTTCTGATATATGAACATAGTAAAAAAAGTCTTATGTATTAAAAATTATACAGAGATAGCGAACCGGGGTTGATTCTACTCAATAGTTAGGTATAACATATCACTACATATTATAAAATAAAGCCCCCCGCCGAGTCTGTCTGAACGCGATAAACTCAAAAACTGCCAAACGGATTGGCATATAGTTGACACCAATGGACATAATGATTGAAGAGGTAGGTTTGTGTGTATAATTCATCAATGTTTTGTGTAAATTAGTTGAAATATGACGATTATTGTTGGAGAAGTCAGAAAAAAATCAAACCGGCTGGGAGTTTTGATCAAAAATGTTGCCTAATCCCTTTGAGATATAACAAAATAATTTATAAAGGAATTGTTCCTCTTTTATAGGGCTAAAGAAAAGTCCACGATGGCATATGTTTATCTTTTATGGATAGCTTACTATACCTATTTTTATGTTTTAAAAAATGGTGTCATATGATGAGGTAATTGGAAACTAATTTATACGGATAAAGTATTAATCATTATCAAACTAAATACGTTATTTACCTTCAGCATTTTATGCGCATTATAATTGCCCTTTACACCATACTATTTAAATTAATATCTTCGAAGCTATTGCGAAATATGTATGTCGCGACAGCGGCCGGGGCCCCACGCCGGCCGCCCGATCCGACACGCGTGATGTAAAATGGCTGAAGTTATCAATTTTGTATACAGTAAAAATACTCCAAGTCAGATGAACTTAAATCTAATTAAATTCAGTCCACATGTTCGAAGCAACAAGCTGATAGGACACTATGACAAAGAAAACACTATTGCTTATTATACTATGGTACCTGTGCGAAGCTGGGGCGTGCCGCTAGTATTTACATAAATAGTGTACACATACTTGTAAGAAAAAATATAAAAAGACTAAAGAACAAAAAATTTTACATCTTTTTTATGAGAATTTTACATCTTTTTATTTTACATATTTTTTATCTTATTTCTAGTTTCACTCCCCGTCGTTTGTGCTTTTTATGGAGAGGTCCACTTGATGTCTTGTACCTTGGTGCTAAGTGTAGATCTAAAGTACCTGCATACCCCTTATAAATCCCATCCATACCCATTTCATACCCATCCATAAATTATGTCACAAAAATTTCATGCTTATCGGACTCTTTCCCCCTTGTAGTAGGTGGTCGCGTTTGTGTAACTCCCCCCTCCTTATCGTGACTAGTTTTTAAACGATATTTTTAAGATATATATATATTTTAAATATAAACCTTAGATAGTATAATCATCAAAATGAGTGTATCATACTTTGAAACGATCAAAAACGTAAGCAAAATAATTGACTCAGTGATAATACAGATCTTTCATTACTATTGTAGACATTTTATTAAATTATACATGAGATGTAATTTCAGAATATTTATTTTCTTTTGCGATATGAATTTTACATATTGTACACACAAAATACTACTTCACAGTGAATATTTCAAAACATTAAATGGCGTATATTTGATCTGCAGCGTATATATTTTTAGTGTCGTGATAGCCCAGAGCGCAACGAACCTGTCTCAAATTTATAAGGCCCCATAGGACCATGGTTCGAATCCGGGCGTGTACCTATGAGTTTTTCTGACTTAAGTACACAATATCACTGACACCGTGCTTCGGAGGGCACGTTAAGCAGTCGGTCCCGGACGCTGTCAATAGATGGCGGTCGTTACAGTTCCCAACCCGCAGTGGAGCAGCGTGGTGGACTTAAGCTCCAAGCCCCCCTCCTCACCCTGGGGGAGGCCTAAGCCCCTGCAGTGGGGTAAAAATGGGCTAATGATGATGTATATTTTTTTGCTACCACAATGCGGTATCTCTATGTATATCCATGATGTCAACCTCTTCAAAACAAATTTTAGACTAATACGTTGCGCATAAGTTTTATTTTTGCGCGCAAGTCTATATATTTTAAATTTTCATGACTCCTACCTTCCTTGTCAAACCATATCACACTTTCTAGACCCCCTCACCCCTTAAGGTGTGACAAAATTTATGGACAGGCCCTTATAAAAAATAGGAGTGTTTATAAATATATACCCACCATAATATTATTTGGCTCTTGTTCCGCCGCTCGTGCCAATTTATTGTAAGCTTCGTTGAATTTACCCTGAGCTATGTCCACTAAAGAACCGTCTACGTATTCTCTCACGTCCGCCGTAGGGCAACTGAAAAAATATATCATTCAAATTAGTTTATATAAGATAATTTATTTGCCACATTACTTAGCCTATTACAAATATCATATATTATATACTTTTTTTTTTACTTTTAAAATAGAAAAATAGGCTGAAGGTGCATGCGTCGTCCCAACTACCGCACTACGCGAACCCGTGTCGCGGCAGTTGGTGCGTTTGCGATTTTACGGTTGGTATAGTTCGCCTCAATCTTTATGGCGGATCGGAATACAATGCTATAAGCGTGCTTGCGCAGGTACAGTCATGTACCCCTCGCTCCACTGCGTCCCGCTACACCTGAAGCTTGTTACTGCGACGCGACTTGTGCCTATGTTCGGATCCGCCATAAAGTTTGATTGGAACTGTAAACTTGCTATAAACTTAAAAGAACGAACTTTTATACTCTATGAACTATCTACTATAATATTTTTTAATATTTATTTTTCTTAATTTTATTCTATATTTTTTTTAGTATGTTATAGCTACTATATACAATAGTGAGTCAGTGTAAGTTAGTATTTTGTTTTTGTTTGAATCGTGTAAGATTATTATGTTTATTATATATCCTATCAGTGGACGTAAAATTTTGTGGCGGGAAAACTCTGGCTGTCTATCTCGTGCAAAATAGATTTCTATGTTCTCATATGAAGAAAAAAAAAACAAAATTTTAATTGTTAGATATTATAATTTAAGTTGTGCGGTATTTATCGCCTCAAGCTCTAATTTAAAAGGTTTGATGATTGACCTGGAAGGTGACTAACAGAACCCTTCAATGGCTTCTAACCACCTTCTAGCAAATCCACCGAGTATGGACTCTTTAGGTTTGTCTACACGAATCCTTTTCATAGCACATAGTGAGGAGGGTCTGATGATGGAGCTGCAAGGTTTACAACAGAACTAATCCACGACTACTTGTAAACCTACCAAGTTTAGGCTTATTAGATTTGTCTTCACGAGCACTTTTCATATCACACGCCAGTGACAAGGCTCTGATGAATGAGCTGGAAAGTGGAGTACAAGAACCCTTCAGTGGTTTCTTGTAAACACACTGTGGCGCGCTCGGCCAGAATAAGGTCCAAGCAGTTTTTGAGTTACAATGTTCATTGACAAATATATAAACAAAAACGGAAGCAGCTGTTTAGTTTCTTTTTTACGGTTTATTGTACTTATTATATATTTTTTTTTAATTTATAGCTACAAATGATATTATTGACAGATTTGACAATCTGCAATGAGCTTGGACAGACATTTTTAACACAGTTTTTATATTTTTTCTGAAAATATAGACTTATATAGTATACCTTCCTCTTAAAAGTGAAAAAAATTAAGTATAATTTTCTTTTTTTTTTCAAAAATTGATTAATAACATATCCCTGTAACGTCATCTGGACAGATGTTTACTATTTACATTAACTTAGAGTAAATAAAGTCATAATATTTTTATTGGCCTTTCACCAGTATTTTTATTTAGCTTCGGTTATTTATCGTGGCAGCGTAATAAGCTCAACCGCCCAGATGACGTCACAGGGCCAATTTAAACATCAGACAAATTTTCAAAAATATCTGACAAATTCGTAAATAGAAAACAAAATTTTTTTGAAAGGTTATTCTAATACTTTATTCCTCTTAATTTTAATAACCATCTCATTAAAACAAGGCGAGCCAGCTATACCAGCTATACGGATATACACAAAGACCTTGACTCACATAACATTCCTCATTTCTTTGGCGGTATCTAAATATCGTATTGCTCCTTTGACGTGACCGGCTAACAGACACAGCCGACATAGGGCACTGTTCAAAGATCTCTTTTGACCGATGCTCGTATCGGGGTATTGGGTCAGACCAACCATGGTCTTAATTGCCAAGCGATAATCCTGAAACAAACTAATACATGATTTAAAATATAATGGAACGCAACTTATATGTTGTAGAGGGTGGCCGAAAATTGCGCCTGAAGGAAAATGGGGGGAGAGGTGACACTAGGAAAGAAAGAACAAAAACCATTTATTATCAGGTACTGGTCTCATAATCATTTTTACAGATTATTTACACATTATTATTTATTAAAACGAAATAGTACAAAGAGTTTCTTAATTCTTTAATAAAAAAAAGTAGGGATAGTTTATAGGATGTAAGGGTTTCATTATTTTAAGTTAATAATAGCATAACCGTATGATCGCAAACCCACCAAATGCCGCGACACGGGCTCGCCTAGTGTGGTAGTTGGGGCGACCCATGCACTTTCAGCCTATTTTTTTTATAAGTAAAAAAAAAGTGTATAATAGAATAATTGTAATAGGCTAAATAATGTAGCAAAAATAAATTATCTTATATCTTATCTTTAGTACAAATCCCCTCAAACTTTATGGCGGATCTGAATACAACGCTAAATGCGGGCTTGCGCAGCTATCGGGTGGAATAGGTCGCCGCGGAGTATGTGGGAGGAACGCCCCGTTCTATACGCAGGCGCCGCGGGGTTTGTGGGCGGAACGCACTGCCCCCTCGCTCCGCTGCGCCCCGCTGACACCATTAACCGGTCACTGCGGCGTGACTTGTGTATATACTTTCGGATCCGCCATAAAGTTTAAGGCGACCTATAAGCGAAAATGTATAGTTCTTTTTGTAACAATAATAGAAATAATCAAAAAGGAATTGCTCATTTTGTAACAATTTTAAGTGACCTTGAATAAATCCGATTACTATTTTTGAAAGTAGAGATTTTCATGCAAACTTTAAGTGGTTATCCTATAGCTTTTTAAAAATTTGTTTGTGGAAACTGTTAATTTGGAGGCGTTGACCGTGACTACTTTCTTTTAGCAACAGCAAATCATAAATTCATATTGTTGAAGAAAAAACTAACCATAGCATAAAAAAGTTGACAGATTTCTCTTTTTTGAGGGGAGAAGGCGGGCGCGCAGGAACCGCTAAACGGCCCCAACAATAACAACAGCAGCTGTCAAGCCGCTCGCGCATGGCAATTTAAACATGCGAAAGTCATGTATGAGTAGTTGGGCCAAGCGACCGATATGATACCTCTGCCAAAGAATGTGAGGATATTACAATTTCTATTACCTTCATAGCTATAGCACAGTTAACTAGCGAATGTTGAACTCTTATTTCTCGTCCGGTCCATAATCGCAAGGACTCCATTTTATCAGTTTCTGTCACCAGCACTGCTGAACCGTCTTCCGTTTTTCCATCTCGAAGATTTGACAGCATCTGTACGATCAAAGAAATATTTAACTTTGAAAGTTACATGTTTTCTAGCATGACAACTCTTAGCAGTAATTTTATTATTTTCATTTTTTTTTAGTATATTTTATTTTGTTATGGGACAGTGTTGCTGAGATCAATAATATTTTTATTCGACAGAGGGCTCTTTGCACTATACATAAAATGGGCCCTAGGGATTCACTTAGAGATAAATTCTAAGAAATTACTATAATGACAGTGTCTTGTCAGTAAATTTATTAAAATACATTGTATGTTCATAAAAATAAAAAATTTAAAAAGAATTGTATACATAATTTTAATACTAGGAATAAACGTAAACTCGCATTCCCCACTACTAGGCTCTATAAATATAATTAATTCAAAGGTTTAATTGTATTAGAATTTATAATAAACTTCCTAGCAATATTGTCTTGTCAACAAATAAATTCAAGGATTATGTAAAACGACAACTTATGTCTAAAACATATCACAATTTAAATGAATATATGAATGATAAAAATGCTTGGGATCAAATAGATCTAATCCACTTTGTTTTTAAGACAATGGTTTGTAGAGCCATCACTAAAATAATAAAATAAGCCACTCTAATTCTCTTGCAATGTTCTTCTTAGAGTGGTCGCATATGAACTTGCTTGAACTTAGCTTTATGACATTGAAAAGCATAGAGATAGCAAAGCTTCCCGCCCGGCTACACACTAGAGACACGGTAAAACATTTAGTGTGAGAAACACAGCGTTCCATGTAGCGGGGTCATGAGGCGCGTTTGCGCAGGGAAGCGTCCACACAATTTCACACTTACACATGAAAAGTTACACCATTCAACATTGTTTTTAGACGTGTTTGTACAACATTTCACTGTATAAATCGACGTTTTCGCGACGAAATACTTCCTAACGAGCATTTACCGACTAAGGATCCCTGATGGCATAAACTACTAGCGCGGTGCATGTACGGTCGCCTTGTCGATAGCGTGCCGTTCTAGTGGGGAGCGAGGCGGGCGCGTTTCGCTACTTCTAAGTTCAAAAGTGACAGCATAGTGTCCTTGAATACAAATTGTAGTGTTTGTGTATATCTAAGCTATAGCTAGATATGCTTTTGTCTCGGACGCACGGGTAGTGGGGACAGTCACGTCAGAGCCACAGGCGGAGATGGACGTGTACCTGCATTACTGGTGTAGTGACGAGCCAAAAGTTAACCTCGTGACTTGGGTAGTACTACATGTGGCGACGAGTCAAAAGGTCAGAACGATATAGCGTACTAAAAAAAAAAATTATAATAAAGAGAGGTTATGTAGGATTTTGTTTGTTGAATTATTGGACAATACGGAGCATAATGAAAAGTAACAAGGGCTGGAATTTTAAATACGATGCCTGGATTCCAGGTTAGCTGATAGCTTTTATCGATTGTTGGTACTGCACTGATGAAAACGATATAAAAAAAATTTCTAGGAGCTCACTTTTTTATAGTAATTATTTAATTATCTTTTGTAACTTTCCACCATATTTGCATTACACACGTTACACATGACATTTGACATTTGGTGACATTTCGGTGATTCTATAGAAGTTAGCTAGATGTTGACATTACAATATTGCCATATAATGAGATTTTGCCCATAAATAAGGAATTGTGTTCAAATTGTCATTTCAGCAGACATGTAAATTTTAGAAGGATTTAATATTTAAATTAAAGCTAGGTATTTTTCCTGTACTCATAAATTATAATGGAAAACTCCGTTTTAAAAACTTATTGCAGGAAATGGGAAAATATAAAGAATGTTTAAAATAGCATCTTTGAGCATTTAGGTCAGGTTATGTTAAGTTAAGTCAATGCGAGGAGCGAAGCGGAGCGGAGCGACGAGCCACTCAGACATCTATCGAACAATTTCGAATTTGGTTCAGATAGATTAATGGCCCACTTTTTTCAAATTGTTCGGTTAGGTTATGTTAGGTTATGTCAATGCGAGGAGCAAAGCGGAGCGGAGCGACGAGACACTCAGACATCTATTGAACAATTTCGAATTATGTCTATTACTAGGAAGCATACTTTCTGTTAAATTCGGTTTATTCATTTATTATATTAGTTTATTAAATCGAAATTGAATGGCCGTGAGGGAAAGATGAATAATTAAATGGCAACATATTTTTTGTCTGTGTTATACTTATTGCTATTGGTTTAGTTAGATGTAAGATTCAACTAATTACAACTAACTTCATTCATTTGGCTTGTCTGGGCTTGTTTAAGTTTTACGTTTTGCTGTTGTTAAACATTTCAAAGTGAAAAAGTGATTCTTTTTCTTGTGCAAATATTAACTTTATCTGTAAATAATTTTAGACTGTTGTATTCATAAACATTTTTTTAGTATTAAATAAAAGTGAAGTCTTAGTTATAGTAAAAATGGGTGACGCTTCAACTTCTGGTGAAGCTAAGCGTATTCGTGATGAGAGCCACTTCGTCGATGCGCCTTACGTACAAAGGCATCTTTACTTTTCCGAGGTCGTTTCTATGTGGAACTTAGTTAAAGTGGCAAGACAATTGGGAACACGTGAGCAGGGCATTACATTTGCTGAAGAGCAAGGGCTCATTTTAAAACACAAAGAGTGCCCTGTTCATCGATGCCCCATGACTATTGTCCGTGGTGGCAATAATACTGTCGACTCGTTCATGTGCCGACGTGGTAATTGTCGTAGTCGTTCACGTGTTTCTCGTGCTAAAAACACATGGTTCGAAGGTGCCAAACTGAGTTTGCCGCATATTTGGTACTTAATGTACCAATATGCACATTATAAAAGTTACGACGAAACCATTTGGGAAGATTACTCCCGTGAGGATAATAAATACTTATCACGAGCGACAATATGCGATTGGTTCAATTATTGCCGGGAGTCAATCGTCGTATACCAACTCGACAAATTAGAGTTCGTGGGCCAAATAAGCGGTCCCGGCAAAATTGTTCAAATTGACGAAAGCAAATTCGGCAAGCGTAAATATAACAAAGGAAGGCGCGTCGAAGGCCATTGGATACTCGTCATGATTGAAGACGGGAGTCAAGACTTACGTCTCGAAGTTTGTGACAACAATGTGAGAAGTGCCGAAGTTTTGATTCCTCTGATTCAAAAACATGTTGCACCGGGTACCATCATTCATACAGACTACTGGCGTGCATATGATTGCTTAAGTGATTATGGCTATATACATAAAAAAGTCAATCATAGTGTACCCAGATAACTCGTTTATAGCTCCAGATGGTACGCATACCCAACGAATTGAATCGCAGTGGCGTATGGTTAAGAAGTTTTTCACAAAAGAGGGTGGTTACCACATGAATAATTTTAGCGACTTCATAATCGAATATTTGTGGAAACGAAATGTTTTTAAAAATAAAAAGGATCCCTTTGTGGAATTGCTTCATGCAGTTAAATATGTGTATAAACCTTAGTTAAAGCCAAAGACTTTAAAGTATTTAAATTATTATGAATAAGAACTAGTGTTTAATTTTTTTTTTTTATTAACTTCAGTGTATAAATAATTTAAGTTGTATTCAAAACTAAGTCTATTTATTAGGGTTAATAACAATCTTTTGTGAATTAGTTTAAACATTTGTGGACGAAATTTTTTTTTATCTCGTGTTAAAATCAGTGTATAAAAAGCGTTTGTCTTTAAAACTATATTAATTAGTGTTAATAATTATCTTATAGTGAATTAGTTTCAACGTTTAATGATGACACATGGACACATTACTAGGTAAGTTGTTCATAATTTACTTTTGTACACATATATCTGTTCATATAGAGAAGAGAGAAGGGTTCCGGCAGGGCAGGAAAGGTGATATGCAATCCTTGCCCCCCCCCCCCCCCCTCCTTTTTGTCCTTTTTGTTGATTATCTAAGCATTTTTGACATCATTTTGGTCCATATATATCTGTTCGTATAGTGAATGGAGAGGGGTTCCTAGAGGGGGGGAGGGGGGTATGCAATCCTTACCTTCCCCCCTCCCTTTCCTCACCCCCCTTTTCTTGATTTTCCTGGCATCGTATTCAAAATTCCGACCAGTAACAAGTAGGTAAACAAAAAAAAAAATGTTATTTCGTGTCTTTTGTCAGAATGAATAAAGCTACAAAATGACGACAATGCGACGCGAGTGACGGCATAAAGACCATTGAATAAAGACACGAGGGAACACATAAAGACGCGAGCAAAGTAGCTCAATACTATAACTCCTTCGTGAAAGCATGAAATTATACGATGTGTGTGTGTTTGTGTAATGGATCGATTCTAAGTAAGGTAAAAATAGGTACTTCATGTACCTTTGTAGGTTATATAACATTACTTTGGCTCGTATAGCAATGTTAAATACACGAATAGATTCTATAATAACTTAAAACGTTCCTATTTAATAGTCTGGTGATTAATTACAACTGTTTAAATTACAATTTGTGCGCTTGCATATAAAAAGAATTGCATCCAATTGATATGTAAGATAGAAATACCAGCCATGATTATCCACCTGGTGTAAGGTGATTATTGTTGGGGGATTAATTGAATATTAGGTGATAATTTAAATACATCTTCTTGCTATTAGTTTTAGTTTGAAACACACATTTTCACAAAGCAATCTTATACAAAAAATTCAATCATCTTCAGTCAATCAATCTAGTCACTCACCATAGGCTTAGGGTACACAATAGATAAATGACCATAGACCTCAAATTATACACTTAACAATTATGAATAATTATGAGTATTAAATTAGTTGATTGTGCAAGGCGCTATGATTTGAAAGTGGTCCAATGAATCAACAATCAAATGCTTACCGACCTTATAGTATTATGTAAGTTAACCGGCAGTACGAGCCTTCATGTAATTGTGAATCGTACGTAATGGAGTGCCAGGCAGTACGAGCCTTCATGAAATTGAGAATCGTGCGTGATTGAGTGCCAGGCAGTACGAGCCTTCATGAAATTGAGAATCGTGCGTGATTGAGTGCCAGGCAGTACGAGCCTTCATGAAATTGAGAATCGTGCGTGATTGAGTGCCAGGCAGTATGAGCCTTCATGAAATTAAGAATCGTGGTGATTGAGTGCCAGGCAGTACGAGCCTTCATGAAATTGAGAATCGTGCGTGATTGTAACCCAGGCAGTACGGGCCTTCATGAAATTGAGAACCGTGCATAATAGTATGATGGGCACTACGGGCCTTCATGAAATTGTAAACAGTGAGTGATGGTATGTAAGGCAGTATGAGCCCTCATTAAATTGAGAACCATGTGTGATGAGTGCACACCAAGGGGTGTTGACTTTTGAACGTAGTTATTGTTTGCAGATCGCCCCAAAAATAAGCTACTTACTCCAAACATGACGAACCTACTTCCGCCCCCCGAAAAGCTTGATCTCGAAGGAGACAATGTTACGGTCGCCCTGCGATGGGAAAGATGGAAGAGATCGCTAAATATTTATCTGCAAGCTACAGAAATTAAAGGTTCAGAAAAAAATAAAGAGCAACATTGCTACTTTTGGGTGGACCTGAACTGCAAGAAATTATTTATAATTTACCAGGAGCATATGTGGAGACACCTGAAGAAGGATTTGATGTTTCCAAGATTGCAATAGAAAAATTGGATAGTTACTTCTATCTATACCAAAACAAAATAAAATTTATGAGAGGCACATGTTTTGCCAAATTAAGCAAGAAGAAGGCGAAAAATTTGAAAAGTTCGTCGTAAAGAGTGTCCAGCAAAAAAAAGAAATGTCACGCATGTGACAAAGTAGGTCATTTTAGCGCTTTGTGTAGAACAAGGCCACTGAAATGGAAACTAGACGAAAAAAAAAGTGACGAGATAAAATATAAAAGAAACCGAAGCAATAATGAAGTAAATTCTATAGGAGCCGAAGTAGAATAAGTGGTAAAAGAGAATATTCAGTACGTTTTCAATATAAACGATGACGCTATAATAGAATGTGAAATAGGAGTCAAAGTTAATTTACTGATAGATTCTGGGTGTAAGCTGACTCTGGGTGTAACTTGATTACATATAAAACATGGGAAACGTTAAAAAACAAACAAATAGACATTTCAAATCAAGTAAAGGGAACAAATAAAACGTTATACCCCTATGGTAGTAAAACACCTTTAGACATTATGGGAACCTTTGAGACTATAATCAAGGTAAATGACCAATCTGTACAAGCTACAATTTTTGTTATTAACGGCGGATCTAGAGATTTATTGGGCAAGGAAACTGCTATTCAGTTAGGAGTCTTGAAGTTGGGTATTGGAGTAAATGAAGTTGCTCAGACACGCAAACCTTTTCCAAAATTTAAAAACATACTAATTGAAATTCCAATCGATGAGACATGCAAGCCAGTTTCACAACCTTATCGTCGGATACCGATTCCAATTGAAAGGAAAGTGGAACAGAAGATAAAGGAATTACTGGAGAGTGACATTATTGAAGAAGTACATGGACCTTCCCAATGGATTTCACCGATGGTACCTATACTTAAAGACAATAATGACTTACTGGCTACGCCGCATCCCTGATTCTTGTTTCCTCACTACCCGCTTTTTCCTTTACATTCCAGTCCGCTGTTGTCTTTCCTATGTGACGCACTGAAAATATAAAACGCTGAACGCATAATCGCTTATCGCCTAAAACTCGTATAAAAAACCTAATAATATTGTGTAACAAACGCTATAACATATAAACTGTGGAGTGTGCCCGATTACGTGTTGGTGCCGCGCCGCCGCCTGACTGGAGTAGCTCCTGGCTGACAGCGAAGACTTATATGTGTGTTGCTGCGTCAAGGTCAGTCCCTTTAGTCTTTCCTCTCCTTTCGCTATCGCCCCTCGCTATACCTATAAATACAGTCCACTAAAACGCTCACGCTTCAGGAGTGAGCCCAGACGAAGTTCAAAGAAGAACTCGTGGGCGCCTTCACTTACGCTTATGTGTAGATATGAGACGAGCTAATTCCGCAATCTTGAGGGAAAACCACCCACTACCATGTATGGACAATCTATTACCTAAGATTAAAAAAGCTCAATACTTCTCTAAGCTTGACATAAAAAATGCGTTCCATCAAGTAGAAATTCATCCAAATTCAAGACATCTGACAACGTTTATAACTTCTAAAGGACTGTACAGATATAAGAGATTAATGTTCGGTATTACTTGCGCCCCAGAACTGTTCCAAAAAATATTAGAGAGAATGTTAACTGGACTAGATGGCGTAGTAAACTTTATTGACGATATTTTGGTTTATGGAGAAGACGAAAAACAGCACGATAAACGACTATCACGGGTTTTGGAAACATTGAAAGAAAGTAACGTATTACTAAACGATGACAAGTGTGTGTATAAAGTGCAGAATATCAATTTCCTCGGCCATGAATTAACACCAGATTGAGTTAAACCACTAAAAAAATACATGACCAGCATTGCAGAGTTTAGAGTACCAGAAACAATAGAAGAACTCCAAAGCTTCTTGGGTTTGGTAAATTACATTAATAAATGGTTACCTAACCTTGCGACAATGACCGAACCACTAAAAACTACTGAGACAAAAGATAGGAAAGAAGGCAAGCATAGGAGAGTTGTGGAAGGAAGAACAGGACATAGCATTTCAACTATTAAAAGAAGTACTATCGACAGTAAAGACATTGGGATATTATGATGCTAATGATAAAACTCAAGTCATTGCTGATACGAGCCCGGTTGGACTAGGGGCTGTTTTAATACAAAGTGATAAGCGGGGGCCAAGAATTATTGCTAATGGAACAGAACTTTAACGGAACTGGAACGGAAATATAGTCAAACAGAAAAGGAGGCACTCGCTTTAGTTTGGGTTGTAGAACACTTTAGCATATTCCTGTTTGGAAAAGAGTTTGACCTCATTACAGACCACAAGCCGCTAGAATTTTTGTTTGGTTTTAAATCGAAACCCTGTGCGCGAGTTGAACGGTGGGTATTAAGATTACAGGCTTACCGTTTCAATATTAAATACCAACCAGGAAAAACTAACATCGCTGATCCACTGTCCCGACTTTGCAAAAATGCCAACGTTCCACGTGGAAATGTCGATGATTATGTACACCACATAGATGAACAAGCATGTCCATGTGCTACTTCCATGCAATCTTTATGAAGAGCTCAGAAAAGGATTCTGAAATAAAGAGTGTCAAAAGAGGAATATACAATAACGACTGGGACGATTCAGTAAAAGTATTCAAGATTTTCCAAAGCGAACTTTGTTTTTATGACAATATTCTATTAAGAGGCAGTAGAATTGTTATACCTAGAGCTTAGGAAAAATGTTTTGAATGTAGCACACGAAGACCACCCAGGAATTGTAGGCATGAAGAGTCGATTGAGGTCGAAAGTTTGGTGGCCACGCATTAATAAAGATGCAGAGATGATCGTAAAAACCTGCAAAGGATGTACCCTTGTAGGAGTACCTAGTCCCCCAGTTCCAATGAAACGACGCGAACTTCCCTCCGCACCCTGGGTAGATGTCGCTATGGACTTGCTGGGATTGCTGCCAAATAATGATTACCTGTTGGTAATAATCGATTACTACAGCCGATACAAGGAATTTAAATTCACAAAATCTATTACTAGCGCACAAATCATACGATTTTTGAAAGAAATCTTTAGCCGCCTGGGTTATCCCGCATCAATTACAGCCGACAACGGACGCCAATTTATAAGCGAGGAGTTCAAGGAATATTGTCCGCAGTGTAACATAAAATTGTACAATACAGTTCCCTACTGGCCTCAACAAAATGGTAGGTAGGTAGAGAGGCAAAATCGTGACATTTTAAAAAGATTAAAGAATCAGCCAGGTAAAAAAAAAGATCTAAAAAAACATGATGGAATATTTGATGATGTATAACTCAACGCCTCACTCAGTAACCGGCAAGACGCCAGCCGAATTGTTTTTTAGAAGACAGAACAGAGACAAAATTCCCTCATGGCTAAACAATGGACATAGGATGGATGATTCTGATGTCAGAGATAAGGATACAATACAGAAAGAAAAAGGAAAAGAATATGGGGACAGGAGAAGAAAAACTCAAGAATCAACGTTACTAGAAGGAGACAAAGTATATGTAAAAGATTTAGAAAAAAGCAATAAACTATCGGCCAATTTTAAATCCACGCCTCACGTTGTTGAACGAGTTGAAGGCGGAGATGTGGCTATAAGAAACGAAGAAATAGGTCAGAAACTAAGGCGCAATGTAATACATTTAAAAAAGGTAGAAGGCGAATGGCAAGTTCAGGACGGAGGGGATAGTAAAAATAAACAATGTGAAACTAACAAAAAAGATAGAATGAAGTAGTTGCGTATGATCATTCTAACTCTAAGGTTGATTGTGTAAGCGTAAATTGTGTATATTATTATTATGTTAATTACTCTTGTGTGATTTGTTGTAGAACTAACAACTGAAATAAACAAAATGTAATAAGGAAAGGATGTAGTGTTTGTGTATATCTAAGCTATAGCTAGATATGCTTTTGTCTCGGACGCACGGGTAATGGGGACAGTCACATCAGAGCCACAGGCAGAGACGGGCGTGTACCTGCATTACTGGTGTGGTGATGAGCCAACAGTTAACCTCGTGACTTGGGTAGTACTACACAAATGGATTTTAATTTTTCAATTTAATTTTTAACTTCTATTAGTTGATATAACTTCATGATTTTAACCCTTAACCAGGCCTCCGTCAAATCAAGGTCATGCACTGTCTATTTACAAAATACTACACTCGGTACTGACAAGTGACAATCTGAAGAAAAATATTGCAGTTCACTAATCTGATATGGGTAGGACTACTTGTATAAGATTAGTTCATAGATTTGTTGCCTTCTAATGAGCGCGTCCTCTTCATCAAAATTATGTATCATACGCTATTTCACACGCTAGAGTACAACAAACTGAGGACTATACTTTTTGAATTTCGGAAAAATATCGATTATTCCTGGAGATATAACAAATCAAAGTTTGTGTTTTTACGACCCACTCGTGACGTCACTCGGTGCCGCTACGTACAAATTATCCAAGTTAGCCCATAGTAATGTAACCGAGTGACGTCGTAGCACGATTTATTTAAAAAAATTGTATCTTCGGCATTTTTGTAGATAGCAATAAAATTCTTTCACTTATTAGTTTTTCTTAATATAACATATTTCTATAAAATACTAAAGTGACAAGACTCGCTCATTGTGGTTGAATTTTAACAGTGATGATTTTTACCTTTTAAATAATAACCCTGATGGACTTTTTTGTTGCCTCTTCTTTTTCTTGTATATCCGTATGGTTGAAAAATTAATTTTATTTTTCAGTAAATACTTGTAAAATACCTACCAATAAATATATTTCTTTCAGTTTTTTATCTTGCATCGTTCAACCGTAATTCATTTTCTAGTACAAGGAAAACATGAAATATACCTGTTTTATGACACCAAGCATAACGTAAAGTCTGTCCATGGCATTTTCAGGCTTCCCAAGATGTAGGGGCAATTCGGCGATCAGCAGACGCAATGAAAAAGGTACCATCGTACCTGCTCTGTTGCCGTATGAATCTGGGTAAAACTGTAATTAACGAAAGTGTTTCTATTAAGAGCCATAAATGAGAAACACATCCGGAATTTCATAGAGTATACTAATACTCACATAGTAATGTGTTGTTGTTGTTTGTTGTTATCAGTTTGATTTTTCATTTATTAAAAAAAAAGTGTCTTGCTTGATGTCGCCTTGAATTGTAGTATGAATAAGTAAAAAATGTAAAACCATAATTAGCTATTAGACATATTCATAAGTTATGTTATGTTAATTTAGTTTTTTTTAAGAGCTGTGGTTTTTGTCATTAAATAAATAAATACGAGTAAATACTAAGATAATTTATTTTAAAAGAGTACAAATTTTTTGCAGCACTGAACAACATTTATGCTATATTTTATGCCGATCTAAGCTATTATGTCGTGAAAGCCGTGCGGCTGCGAGCCGACCTCGTGTTTAGAAGTTCGAATACCAGAAACTAATAAGTTTTTTCTGACTTAAATACATAACTACCACTGACTCCGTGCCTCGGATAGTATGTTAAGCTATCGGTTCCGGTTGCTATCATCAGATGGCAGTCGTTAAAATCCACCAACCCGCACTGAAGCAGCGTGGTGGATTAAGCTCCAAGCACCCTCAACACGAGAGAAGGTATAAGCCCTGCAGTGGGGCATAATGGGCTGATATGGATATGGTAAGCGATATATATATTATTATTATTATTAATAATAATAAGATGACAGCTTCTGCTGATATGTTGAATTATCATTTCATCTAGTCAGGTATTCATCTATAATGCCATTTGAATGTGGTTGCATAGATACAAATGCTATTTAAGATTTTTCAAAAAGATGATTTTTAATATTCTGTTCAGTATTGAATGTTTAAAACAAAAGTTGTCTGAAAACCTATATGCATAGGTAAAAACACGATTTCATAGGAAATTATCATAAAGATATTCTGAGTAGGCCGTGTTGCATCTTAATTAATTAAATTAACTTTTCATCTGCTGCATTAATTAGGTTCTGAAACCTCAATGCAGACTCAGATCAATAGTTATTTAAATTAAAACGGCATTTTTGCTTAACATACCTGATAAAACATGTCAGGGTTAGACAGATCACCAAACGGCTCTGCCTCCTTAGCCAAAGGTTCATGGAGTTTCACCCGCACCATGACAGCAAAACGAGTCAGCCACAGTTGCAGAGAACGGGGCGTGTGCTTAGTTGGACGGCCTATACGACCCACACCTGCATACAAAAACACAAATATGAATTTATGTATGCCTGGTCAGCTAATGGACCCTAGCCTGTGTAATGAATGTCGTCGTAATAATATAAACCTGTAGTCCACACGAGCAAAGCTGTACGCGATGACTAGTTTAGCCATCAGTCAGCTGTTAGTTACCATACCATATCATCAGTCCATTGGTGCCCCAGTACAGAGAGTAAGCCTCCCCTCGGGGTGTGGGGGTTTGGAGCTTAATCCTTACCCACTTACACTTACCTCAGTACCTACCTACCTAGTTTACCTACCTTACACTTACTCCAGTACGGGTTGGTGATTTTAAATGACTGCCATCTATGGAATGGAACTGGGATATCAAAGTAAAACATCTAGTTCTAATGAACAAAGTCATACCTTGTCCACAGGCGTTTATCAACATCCCGGTCAAATTGATGGCCGATCTTAAATATCCAGTCCTCATCAGTTCACGGAGACCAGATTCGTCCCGATTGACGTGATCAGCACGAAGTACTCCACGACTCGCTGCTTCCCCAACTCCTAGAAATCTTACTGCTACTTCTTGGAGAGCATCTGCCTGAAAAGGATGTTATTTTTTAAAATTGTGAGCATTTTCAATATTGTTGCATCTCACACCTTAAAGCTTTTATTTTAAATCTAGATTAATTTTGTATCTTATGGGAACATTTAACCCATAAAATACCTTCCTGTCAGGTTTCATCAAGTTTGGTTCAGTAGTTTAACTGCGAAAATGTAACAAACATACATACACACTTTCGCATTTATATTATATTTAGGATAATAAATTTAGTAATCTAAAATATCTTACCAATTCTTCTTCTAGAACTAATCCTGGCATAGTTAGTACCTCTCTCTCTGGAAAGAATGATCCTTTTGGTGATGATTGTGCCTGTGTAAAATACCTAAATTGTGTATTTTTATTTTGAGAATTTTATTTCACTTCATCAGCCTATTTTTACCCCACTGTAGGGGCTTAGGCCTACCCCTTAGGCATACCCAGGGTGAGAGGGGGCTTGGAGCTTAAGTCCACCATGCTGCTCCACTGCGGGTTGGAGATTGTAACGACCGCCATCTATTGACAGCACCCAGGACTGGCTGCTTAACGTGCTCTCCGAGGCACGGAGTCAGTGATGGTTATTCAAACCATGGCCCTAGAGCCTTATAAATTTAGGACAGGATCGTTTCGCTTTGGGTTATCACGACACTATAATAAAAAATATCAGGTCATTATTTTGAGAATAATGACCTGATATTTTTCATAGGTAAATAACTGATACTCAAGGAGTGAGAGTTTGAATTGACAATAAACGCGTATCCTTCAACAAAATTGTGTATAATACGCTACTTCACATGTTAGAGTATAACAAACTGATTTATCACTTTTTGAACTTCGGAAAAATACTTACTACTTGAGATACAACTAATTAAAGTTTGTGATGACCCATTTGGGACATCACTCAGTGCGAGCTACATAGAAATTACCCACCTTAGCCCATACTAATGTAACCCAGTGAATTTACTTTAAAAAATTTGTACCTTTAGCATTTTGTAGATATCAATAAAAGTCTTTCACTAATAAGTTTTTCTTAATAATTATAACACACTTCTATGAAAAACAAAAATCACAAGACGCGTTCATTGTATTGAAGTTAGTACTAAAATTATTAATATTTTGATTCTTGACATTCGACATTATCAGACAACACTTTTCATTAGTGTTTCTGATGTTGAAATCAAGCCTTCATCAGTAACATTAACTAGTTGTTATAACAGAAAAAGAACTTGGTGATTAACAAGTTCACATAAAATGAATACTACCTTCATCAAAATTTTCTTCGCTTCTTCATTAGGGATCCAAGCGTCACGTCTCCTGTCTGCTTCTTTATCCACGTGCTGATCCTACAGGTTTTAAAATAAAAGCAATTTATTTTTAATTTAAATTATTTTAAATTAATTTAATTATTTTAAATTATTATAACCGAAATAATGTATTTGAAAGTAAAAATAAAATGTTCGTGAATGTAACTTTTTATATATAAGTACAGTAGACTTCCACTAATCCGGCACTTCAATAGTCTGGAATGTCCAATAATCCCGCACGATCCAGCCGTGCCACCTTTCGCGCTTGCGCTCCGAGTGTAACTTTAAAATGTATCACAATAGCACGTACATATTTACCGATCTGCATACATTCCAGTTTGTCTTCTGCTAATATTTTCAAGTCAAGCCCCCCCTCCTCACCCTGGAGGAGGCCTAAGCCCCTGCAGTGGGGTAAAAATGGGCTGACGATGATGATGAATATTTTCACGTAAAAATTGTGTAGTGTGCGTTAAGTAAACGACTTCTGTACAATCTAGTAATCCAAACATTCCAATAATCCGGCATCCCCTAGTTTATGGTTAGCCGGATTAGTGAGAGTCTACTGTACAAGTTCAAAACAAATTGAGACTAAAACATTCAGTTACAAATAGACACTTCTTATGTATATAGGTATACATCACTATGAACAGATTGGTTGCCACCATAGCTAGGTAACTGAACTGATACTACTAGCGTGTAGGAATAGACGGCACAAATAAAATCTGTGCAGCAGGCGCGGCAGTGCGTGGCGCGGCTCTATCACTTTGTTTCTACCAAGTATAATAGACTGTATTACACATTTCTTATACATGTCATACTTGGTTAATTTCCACTAGGTACAGTTCCAATCAAACTTTATGGCGGATCTGAACATCGGCACAAGTCGCGTCGCAGTATCCAGTTTTAGGTGTAGCGGGACGCAGTGGAGCGAGGGGTATATGACTGTACCTGCGCAAGCACGCTTAGAACGTTGTATTCCGATCCACCATAAAGTTTGAGGCGAACCATAACACAACATGCAAGCATACAACTAGTATCTCGTTCGTACAAGTATTATACATGTCGTGACTCGTGACATTACTTTTAGTTATAACAAATATCTTGACAAATATAGCGGCAACGGTAGAACATAATGTAGGTACAAAAATTAGTTTTGAATGCTTTTACTTTTGTTTTATTTAATTATGGACGATAAGTTAGGCCACTATCTTTTTCTTTGCTGTTGATTAATTTTTACACGTTTTTAACACCCGCGACGGCATTTTTTAATTGTTGTTTAATCACGTTTTTGGCATGCGGTCGCGATGAGCGTAGACCAGTGACTGAATGAGTTGTTTTGTTACCAGTCGACAACAACACTTGGTGCAAACATTTGGTTCGCAGCATCGGTTCTATACGCTAGTAATATTAGTTCAATTTAGCAAAATGGGCAAAATATATAATATATAAAATATGGGCAAAATATTTAAAAACAAAGGCAATAAAAAAGACTGTTAGGACTATGGATTTATGTGATCATTCATCACAAAAATTAGCAGAACATATGCAACTATTGTGATGCTGCACCTATGTAATAATATATCATATGGCATGGCCAGTAAATAGTAAAAGTTTAGCAAATTGAAATAATTTTAACTCCTGAAGTTCCACAAAACAGTTACTTTTTTATAAGGACATACCTAAATATTGAACACAACGCATAAAATAAAATATTCTTGTTTTAGAACTTCAGAAGGGTTTCTTCGGCTAGAAGAATGAAATAGTAGTTTTGTAAATATTAAATTCGGCTTGAACTATTAAATTTGAAAATATTGTAATATAAAAAATGTACAAAGAAAATGGATCACGGCCCATACAAAATTACCCCAGGCCGGTGCAAAAGAAAAGTATCTCAAATTATTAGTTATAATAAATATTGAAGTTCTGTATAGTTCCTATTTCCCGTAACTGTGGCTAGGGTATTAATATTGCTATTTCTTTTTATTCAGACGAAATATTTTTTACTCATATTCTGAGCAAAAATGGTGGAATACCTGAAGGCACCTGAACTCTGGCATTTAAACAGTAGAAAACACCAAGCTATTCCACCATTTTTGCTCAGAACATGAGTAAAAAATATTTTGTCTGAATAAAAAGAATTAGCAATATTAATACCTTAGCCACAGTTACCGGATATAGGACCTATACAGAATTTTAATACTAATTATAGCTGACAATCTAAAATACTTTTCTTTTGCGCCGACCATGGGGCAATTATGACTCACCATCTTTATTCAATAAAAAACTGTTTTATTCATTCATTCAAATTCTTATTATTTTTTATTTGTACTAATATGATGACAGCGTTAGTTATTGTACAAACCGACATTAAAAAAAATGGTAATTGGACCAAGTTACTACAGGTAAACTGAAATGTGGAACTGAAACTAGGTGAAATTTTTGACATATTTCAAAAATACCTTCACGGTGTTGGAATAGGTGTAATATCAGATAGGTTTAGGTTGTATATCATACTAAACTATTTAAAGTGAAGTGTATCCGTTTTTTTTTTACATCAGCTCTGTCACCTCTCTTATGTTTTACTCTCGTTTTTTACTATGTCAATGTTAATATGTTAATATATATTTAAATAAATAACTTTATTAAATATTAAACTGCTGCATGTTTAACTAATCAACACATGGGATACACTGTCTTTCGCAATTAACTATTTTAAACCCACCTTAACCACTAAACCTTCCATAGCTTGAGTCAATACTTCTGGATTGATGGTCGTTTTTGAACCAATTTGAGGTTCAGGACCAATATTATCAAAGAATGTTGCAGGATCGGGGAGACTTGAAGCTGGCAATGTAGCCATACCGCTTACGGTAGGGACTACATTTGTGAAAGTTATTTCTGCAGCCTTCTGCTGTGTGAAGGACACCGATGTATCACTTGAGAAAAGGTCAGGTGTTATTTGTTCTGCTGTAAAATGTGTAGTACTTATTAATCTAGTCTATTTTATGTTAGGAATAATACTGCAAAGTTAGACCTGGCAGCAAAATACTATCATTATCACAACTTGAAACTTTTTTTGTCATTAATTTCGAATCTTAATTAGTTTTGCATAAGAATTTTCAACAAGTAGCCTATTTTACCTTTCTTCAACTATTTGCATGCAAAAAATACGTCGTTTTGAAGCGTCGTTGCAACGTGTGGAAAGAACAATGAAAGAAACATACTTTTACATGTCTAATAAATGTTAGAATAAATATTAAACAATACAAACCTTCATTATTTCCAAGATATACACTCTGTATCATATCTGCAGGAGTCGTGCCTATTTCGTCGAAAAATTGTGAAGTGGGTGGTGTTTCTTTATCACTAAAATACTGACTCAAAGGTTTAGATTCCATTGTTTAAATAAAATTCTATATTAAATCAATAAATAACCAATAAACGTAATAAGATCATAATGATTAAGTTTATGTCTAATTTTATTCTACTGTCCAGCTCAGATTTCCAGGGACATATAATGCAATTAGATATTTAATTTGACTAATGAATACGTTCGAAAAGCTAAAATTTAAGCCGTAACTAAACAATTAATTATTAGAAAACATAAAAAAAAATCTCTCAATGAACAATCCATCAACAATACGATCAAACTGCAAAAGCAAGGTGTAAAACTTTTTTTTAAAGTTATATGACTCTGGATTTGGCTCCTTTTAAGCCGTGCAAATATCCAAATCAACCAGTGCTTTCAGATCGCGAAAGTAAAATTACGGTGTTTTCATCTAAAAAGTAAGGTATTTTTCAAGAAAATACAGTAGAATTAAATTTTTATTACAGTAAAAACTTCAGTGCTGTTTTATTAAATTGTTTAGAGGCCGTCCATTAATCACGTGATCTTTTTTAAAGCTTTTTTCTACCTCCCCTCCCCCACCGAACATCACGTGTATTTTTAGTATCTACAAAAAATCTTAAATTTTTTAGAATATTCTAGAATATTATCTTAAATACAAGTGTAAAGTATAATCTTATTTTATTCTGAAATTAAGGACCATGATAAAAACGCTTTACACTATATTTACACTACACGCCGCTATTCGATTTAAAAATCGCGCGTTTGAAAAAGTAATGAAAAAATAAATACACGTGATATCTGACCATACCCCCGTCCCCCCTTGTCACATTTCGTGATTTTTGTCAAACCCCTCCCCCCTTCTTTCAAGCCCCACGTGATTAATGGACGGCCCCTTATTAGTTCTTTTTTTTTCCAAAATTTCATGTTTTTAATTTTTTTTCAGTCATTCTAGCAACCATCTTTTTGTTAGCAATCATTTATTTACAAGAAAAAAAAAACATTCTTTAATATGGCAAGTATTTTATCATACCTTCTATTAAAACCACTCTGTTCTGTAACATTTACAAATGCTGTCAAAGTCAATTTAATTTAAACTAATAATTACAAAGTACTCTGTGGGAAACTCCTACATTTTGAACAATTCTGAATTTCTGATTGAATTTGATCTTTATTTCTGATTCTGTGTTTGATATATTTTTCATTTAGGATTTTTTTATTCAAGATTAGACTATTCTAATTTTCTAATTGTATTTATACACGGTGCGTAAGTAAGGTAAGTTATGTATTCATAATTAATTTACGGCTATCACGCCATTATTCTATCTTTACTTCATTTTTGATCACTCAAGTTTTGATTATGAGCGGCAATCATCGGTTCATTATTTCTAGCTTTTGAACTTATTTAGTACTTTACGTGAGTTGGAATTCTATGATCGTCTTTACGAAATAAAGTATCGTACAATAAATGAGTAGGTAAGTACAACATACCTAATTAAAATTTAAAAAAAGTAGTACCCAAATAATTACTAATTGCATTAATATACTTTCTTAAAAGATTAGTTCAATTCGTACCTAAGTTAATTATTGGTCTGATTTCACAGAGCACTTACTAAATTCATCGAATGAAAAAGTCTTACCAAATTTGCTGCATTCGAGTTATGATAATATTAAGAAAACACACTTAGGTTGCTCATTGCCCATAAACATGACCTTTTGAGTAATAAAGTACTACTAATAGGTACTCCTTTGGGGTCAGCTTTCCAATGCTGCATGATGAAAATTGTATTCATAATAATGATCAATTTCAAATCCAGCGAATATAGGTTGATGGTCCATCATTTCAAAAAAATAGATTAGGTTAGGGCTTGCTTGTGACAATGTGAGAAGCGAAGCGGAGCTGAGCGACAAGCCACCAAGAAGGCTAATATTTTTTTCGCTTTTCCTTACAAAAATATTTACTGCATAAGGTTCCTACACCCCTTCCCTATTAAAGCCTGATTAAATATCTTGTAACTTTTCAGCAGGCTACTTTGGAAAGCGCTACCAATATAGAAGTATGTTTATTGTAGGTAGGTAGGTATCACATCAGTCTTTTGTATGTCTGTGATATCTAAACCAACAAGGTGCTTGTTAAATGGGTTATTACCAGTTAAAGCTTCTACTGTTACATGTAGTTGGGCACTTAGTCATAACAACCTATGTGTCAGATGAGCTTCCAATTTTTTAAGAGCAGCTTTACTTTGTCTGCAGTCCATAAGGTTTGCTCAGTACTGTTCATGTTGTATTCACATGGATTGCCGCAGCTTTTTGTACGTACCCAGCTGAGGCCACAGTTCCTGATCCCCTTCTGGCCAGCTGGTGAACTGCATCATTTCCACATGATCTATCGTAACCCTTTCCTAAAGGGGCTTAAGCCCCTGCAGTGGGGTATAAAAAGGGCTGATCAAATGGGATGGAAATGAACTGTCTTGGGATCCTCTTATTCATGACCAAAAATAGCAGCTGTAACTCAACATGAAAAGCTTTCTAGGTTTAGCAATAATAATAATTATAATAATGTATTTAATATAAAATAAGAGAAGTACCTTTTACATTTTGGTTGCAGACACAAATGACTAATCAGGCTTCTCCCGTTGAAGAGCAAGAGAAGCTTCTAGATGATGCACTCAATGTAGTTAAAGTTCAGGTATTATAATTGTATAATTTCTTATGCTTTTAAACCATATCAGTTTGTTTGACTGGGCATACATACACATTTACAAGGTGAAATTTTAACAACCATTCAAATTTCAATGTAATGATCTTTGGTAAAAAATCGATATCAGTCTTGTTTCGTTTTAGTATTCAATAGAAAAATATTGAGATATGACTACACAAGCCTTTCCCGAAAAAATCAATAACTCTAATCACCATTCACGGCCGCCGCATGCTCCGCTCCGTCCGGTCTCAAGATCTCGAGTACGTCGTCACAAAAAAGGCAACCAAACGTTATAAAATAACGCCGCAGATGAAATAATTTATTATGAAAATGTAACTTATATTTTTTATTTACGTAATTAGGTCTATTCTTGATACCTAACATCTAAAATTTTTTTGGATGGTTGTTAAAAATTCTTCCTGTATACATAAGCCCTGCTTGTTTGCCAGAGAGGCAGGCAGAAATTAAGACATTATTAGCCTCAATTGTTTTAGGTACGATTGTTGTTTTTGTTTATTTAAAGTTTTGGCATTTTAGTTAACATTGATACTTGAAGACGGGCTCTTTTTCCGCAACTCGACGTCAAAGCGCCTATTTTGCGTAGGTGGGCAGCGTCATTCTCGCCACCCCAGCTCCACCAGAAAGCCCAGCAGACTCTTCACATTGCCGATGGCTTCCGGGAGCGACCTCACTGAATTGAGGTGTTTGGCCCGGTAGGTGGCCACTCCTTCGCACTCAACGAGCACGTGAGCGGCCGTTTCCTCCGCCTCCATGCAGACCCTGCATAAAGGACTGTCTGTAATACCCATGTTAAACAGGTGTTTGTTAAAAGGACCATGACCAGTCAGAGCTCCGACCACCAAGCGTAGTTGGTCTCTTCTTAGTCGAAGCAACCTACGTGCCAGATTATTATTAAGTTTTGGCATTGGTGCCCTGGCCTGTCTGCACTCTAAATGGTTCATCCAAACCTGTTCATGCTGTAGTCTCGTGAATTGACGCAGCGTTGACCGAATCCAGCTATAAGGCAATGGCAAAATGGGTTCAGGGCCCATCGCCACTGCCTCTGAACCCTCTCTCGCCAGTCGGTCCGCCGCGTCATTTCCACGAGAGCCGCTATGTCCCTTTATCCACTGAAGTGTAACAGTGTTATGATTACATACCTTTGTCAGTGCTCGGTGACAGTCATATATTAACCCCGATGTAATGGTGTTACTTTCCAGGGCTTGTAGTACCGCTCTGCTATCCGAGAGTATGCGAATGCTAAATTCATTTACCTCCCTAGCGGCGATTGCTTGTGCTGCCAGTATAATGCCTGTGCATTCCGCCTGGAATACGGAATTACAGGTTCCCAGCGGCTCAGATATATTGATGTTTAAGTCCTCGGATGATACACCGGTTCCAGTACCTGACCTTGTTTTGGAGCCATCCGTGTAGATCGTAAGCTCTTTTGAGTCACAACCTTCATCATAAGGGTGCAGCTCTATCTTATATTTTTTGTCGAAGACAAATTGTTTGGGGATCCTATCATTTACAGCCATGAGCATTGGCTGTGACTCGATGTATTCATCGAGTATTTTAGAATGTGGAACCCTGTTGTCAATCCATAGATTCAGTGCTTTTAATCGCATTGCTGCAGCGGCCGCTTCTTGTTTTATAAAAAGGTGAAGCGGCAGCAGGTCCAGCATGACTTCAAGGGCCGCCGTAGGGGTAGTTCTCATGCACCCTGTGGTCGCCATGCAGGCCAGTCTTTGGAATGTTTGTAGTCTGGCTGTTAGGTTTATTTGTGATTGGTAAAATGGGGGTTGGGGTTAATTTACGAGAAGGGGGTGTGGACTGTATATTCGACGATAAATTGTTTAAGAAACTGGATTCTTCGATAATGTGCGCTACTGAATGAAATTGTATGAACTCACCGCTTTTGCAGATTCCTCCTTAGGCTGGCTTCGGTGTCATGGCCAGGCTTCAGCATACGTTGGTTCGTTAACTTACCTTCGAAATACCGTTACCCTTTCACGCACCTAGACCAGCGATATTTGCCGAAGTATGGAGTCCGCCTTTGTTGAGTCACACACTCACCAGCAGCACAATCTCAAATCTCCGGTTTTTAATATGATACGATACAATAATTGTGAATAATTTACGACAAATTTATCTCTCAATTCTTCGATAAACGACAATATTATACGACAATTCTTCGAGAGTACGAACGACAGAATACGAACGAGAGAATACGAACGACAAGACAATACTAATACGACACACACGAAAACACGAAATTTTGTTAGTTCTCTCTACTACCTTCGAATAAATTAATAAAATTTTAATGTTTTTATTTAGCCGCGAAATATTTGAATTTAAAACTAAACATTCCGCTCACCAAAATACGAAGTATTTTCGACAAAAGAAAACAGAATAATAAAATAGTAAATAAAAAAAAATAGTTTACAATTACAAAATTAAAGTTAGGTACTAAAATTAGTATTAACTGTTATTAAAGGCAAGTCGATATTACAGATCTAATAGCACGCTTCGGTAAGAGAATCCATAGATGTTGAGCTAATAAATTATGTAAAGTTTGTAAGCCTGGGTGCATAAATAACGTTGATGATATTCATCAATTATTATATACGTTAAACGATGATCTCTAGGTAACAACAGAGGATTTTTGACATCAAAATTAACATTAGAGCGGACGAGACGGCCGCCCACCCTCAAGAGATCATCCTCATCAAGAAACGGAGACAGTTTACGTAAAGGCTTAGGAATTGTATTTGCTCTACCTCTCTTTATTTTATCAATTTCTGACCCAAAAACACTTCTCTGAACATTTTGAACAAGAAATTTAAAAGCAGTATTATTCTCTACTGTTGATAAAGGACCCTGAAGTTTCTTTTTACCTTTTAAGTTATGTAAATACCTAAAACAATATGATAAAACAAGTTTTAGCATACGAAAAGACGAAAATGTATTTAAAAGTTCTGTTGTAAAGTCTATACTACTTGTGGAAAACAAACTACATAACTTTTGCTCAGAGCAAACAGTTTCTTCATCACATGATAACGACAAGTAAGGCCAATGTTCCTTAGACTTAAGTAGCCATTTTGGACCCGTCCACCAGTGTAATGCAATAACGACAAGAACGACAACAACGACAACGACGACAAAAACGACAGTAACGACAGTAACGACAAGTAAAGTACTCAAAATTATTAGCTTATCTGAAACGATAACCCGACAATATATAACTGCACAAAAACCACGCTCTGACGCATCACAGAATCCATGTAATTCCATTACAACAAAAGATCTAATCATTCTACGAGAAATCGAGATAGAACTTAATGATGAGAGCTGTGATTTATAATTTAACCATTCATTAAGTATGAATTCAGGTGCTTCGTCATCCCAGGACACCTTTGATGCCCACAAGAGTTGCATTAGATATTTAGCGAAAAATATTATTGGTGAAAGAAATCCCAATGGATCAAATATGCGAGCTATTTCAGACAACATTTGACGTTTTGTACATTTATGTGACTCGACAACTACTCCAAAACTAAAGTTATCAGTTTGAGGTGACCAAGACAGACCCAAAACTTTCAATGAGACATCATACATGTCATCGAACTGACGAAAGGTATCTGAATATAAATCAGATATATCTAGTCCATGATAGAATTCTGAACTATTTGAAGTCCATTTTCTAAGGTGAAATCCCCCAGCCGATAAGATTTGATTCAGCTCATTCCGTATGGTGTAAGCCTCTTCAATGGAGTCCGCTCCAGAAACAACATCATCGACATAAATATCACGACTCAACACTATCGATCCAGCAGGACAAACAGTTTCAGATTGTTGAGCCATTTGAGCGATAGTACGGAGAGCTTGAAATGGTGCTGAGGTTACTCCATATGTAACTGTTAATAGTCGAAGATCACGAATAGGTTGATCTGGGGATGATCGCCAAAGAATGCGTTGATATTCAGCATCTTCGGTTGGGACCTTAATCTGCCTATACATCTGCTTTATATCTGCAGTAAAAACAGTTGCATGCCAACGAAAACGAAGTAAGAGTTCGAACATATTAGTTTGTAATTTTGGGCCTGTTAATAAAGTTCCATTTAATGAAATGCCCTTGACATCACATGAACTAGCATCAAAAACAACTCGAAGAGGTGTAGTAGCCGACTCCGGTCGAACTACACCGTGATGTGGAATATAGTAAAATTGACCAACATCAACCACTGGTGGTTCAACAAGGTCAAGGTGACCACAGTTCTCATAGTCAACCATAAAGTCGATATAATTTTTATAGAGTTCACGATTGTGAATTAGTTTTTTCTCTAACGACAAAAATCTCTTAAGAGCGATTGCTCTAGAGCCGACAAAAGTAGGTTTATTCTGCGAATCAACAAAAGGCAACGGAACGACAAATCGACCTTCATTATCACGATAGTGATTTTTTTATAAATTGTTGTTCACATTGTTCTTCTTCCCTCGATAGTATTCTTTTATTTTTACTACATACATTTTCCAGTTCCCAAAATCGTTAAATAGACTTTTCTAAACGAGAATCATGTGTGACGACAAAACTATTATTATTAGAAGTATTAAAACGAGAAGATTGACACCCTCCCATAACAATCCAGCCTAACATTGTGTTGATAGCAGTAGGCTGACCAGGCTCACTCTGTATAATACCAGGACGAAGCGCTGCAGCATACACTTCAGCATTCAAAAGTATATCTATGGGGCCAGATTGATAGAAATGCGGGTCTGCGAGAGCAATATTTTTTAAATGATGCCAAGTTGAAGCATCAACCAATCCTGATGGCAGTTCAGGGCAAATAGTGGGTAAAACAAGAGTATTAATCGATAAAACCTCTAAAGATTTTTTATTCAATGACTTAATTTCACACGACAATGAACCGATAGGTTCAGTAACAGTCTGTCCAATACCATTCACAGTCTGTTGAACTTTCCCAATAGCAAGTCCTAAAGACCTTGCACAAGATTCCGATATAAAATTGCATGCACTTGCACAATCCAATAAAGCTCTTTTTGGAACAAATTTGCCATTTTTATTTTTAATAAGTACTTTAGTAGTTGAAAATAAAACTTGTGAGCTATTAGTTGGTATGCTTGTTAATGCACTATCATGTGAGGTTGATGGCTTTGGTGTAGGAACGTCCACAGGGGAAATCAAATGTGTATTTTTACTTTTAAAATGCAACAATGTGTGATGGGAGAATCCACATTGTTCACAACGATGAGACGACCGACAATTTTTAACTGAATGATTGGGCGACAGACATAAAATACACAATCTTTTTTCTTTAATCATTTTAAATCGAGAATCTACATCTAACTTCAAAAAATTAGGACAGTTTGAAATACTATGGGCACCAGAACAAAAAACACACTTATTAGCTGCCGCAACAAAGGCAGGTTTTGTCTTCGATATGTTATTATTAACTTTAATCGTTGACCTTGTATTTGAAGAATTATCTCTACTAATATGGGATGAAGCAGGGTTCGCTGCATCTAATGCTCTGTAACGGTTTTCAATAAATTCCAACAATATTTCCAATTTAGGTATTTCATCTGATTTATGCTCCAATTCAAACTGTTCTCTAGTTACTTTATCTAACTTAGACCAAAGTAAATATACTAACATAAAATTTTTATCAGGTAAATCAAACTTATTTAGGACTGACAGATTGTCACAAAATGTTCTTTGAACCCTTTCCAATTCACCAGATCGAGAAAATTTAACAGGTTCGCAGTTTAATAAGTTCTCATAATATTTAACAGTTAACTGTCGTTTTTTATTATAATGCTTATACAATGTATTATATGCATCTATGTAATTTTCATTTGTAAGTGGGAAGTTCCTGATTAAAGTATACGCTTCATTCTGAACACTCGACAATAAATAATGCAATTTTTCAACATTCGACAATGTGTTTCTTTGATGTAGGAGCGAATTAAATAACTGAATGAAATCGAGCCAATTTTCAATTTTTCCATCAAAAGGCCTAATTGTAATTTTAGGCAATTTCGCAACAAGTTGATTATTCGTTTCAATTGAACTTGAATCACCTTTAATGTTTGCAATTGGTGATCGATTTTCACTCCGTTTCGATTTTATACTTCTTAACACTTGTTCAAAACTTGCTGTGACTGAAAACTCATCACGCATTTTTCGTGCATCTGATGCACACAAAACTTTCGACTGCGCGTCGTGGAACGTTTCAACTATAGAATTTATATCGCCGTCCGAATATAACAACATCTCAGAAACTTGCAAATCTGCTATATGCTCAAGGCGCATTATACAGTAATCTCGTGTAACGCGATTAGAATCCATGTCTATAGGTGACGATAGATCTTGTACCATTGCCATTCCTTATGTCGAAAATAATAAGTATATGACACGAAAACAAAACTCGAAAACTAAACGGAATTCCAAGGAAAATTTAAGTAAACAAATCAAAGTGACAGCTTATCATTCGTACTCAACAAGGTAGTATTTGACAACTGTCAATGTTAGTTGGCAGTAGTTGGCAGCATTGACAAATCTGTCAATCTATGCCAATCTACATGTTAGTTGGCAGTAGTTGGCAGCACTGACAAATCCGCCAATCTATGTCAATTTACAGTTTAATATGACAAAACCGGAAATTGAAATTTTATCCAAGAATCCAGTTTCGGGTATCTCAAAATCAAAATTTAATTTAACAAAATGACAATAATTTAATTAATTAATTTACCAATCACAAAAAACTAAGATCGATAACTTTACTGAATTCAAGAATCCGGCTCGAAGGACCAACAAATGTTAGGTTTATTTGTGATTGGTAAAATGGGGGTTGGGGTTAATTTACGAGAAGGGGGTGTGGACTGTATATTCGACGATAAATTGTTTAAGAAACTGGATTCTTCGATAATGTGCGCTACTGAATGAAATTGTATGAACTCACCGCTTTTGCAGATTCCTCCTTAGGCTGGCTTCGGTGTCATGGCCAGGCTTCAGCATACGTTGGTTCGTTAACTTACTTTCGAAATACCGTTACCCTTTCACGCACCTAGACCAGCGATATTTGCCGAAGTATGGAGTCCGCCTTTGTTGAGTCACACACTCACCAGCAGCACAATCTCAAATCTCCGGTTTTTAATATGATACGATACAATAATTGTGAATAATTTACGACAAATTTATCTCTCAATTCTTCGATAAACGACAATATTATACGACAATTCTTCGAGAGTACGAACGACAGAATACGAACGAGAGAATACGAACGACAAGACAATACTAATACGACACACACGAAAACACGAAATTTTGTTAGTTCTCTCTACTACCTTCGAATAAATTAATAAAATTTTAATGTTTTTATTTAGCCGCGAAATATTTGAATTTAAAACTAAACACTGGCTATTGCCGTGGTCAGGTTGACTCTAGTCCACTAGACCACAGCACCGTAACTTAATGCTGGTCGTATCACCGTCTTGTACAGCCACAACGTAATATATGGAGATAATCCCCATTTTTTACCTACCATGTTGCGGCATTGCCAGAAGGTTATACATGCTTTGTTCAATTTTTTGTCTAAATGACTACTCCAGTTCAACTTGCTGTCAAGGATCACCCCCAGATATTTGACTTCTGTAGAAAGATGGAGGTCTGTGTTGAAGAATTTAGGTAGTCGGTAATTACCCAATTTTATTTTGTTTGTGAACATTACCAGTTCCGTTTTCACTGCGTTCACAGTTAGTTCAAACTCTGAGCACCACCTTCCCACTATTTGCAAAGCCCCTCTTGTCACTTCACAAGCCGTGACGGCAGTTTTGTTAGTGACAAGAATAGCCAGATCATCGGCGTAGCCTATCGTGTAAAAGTGATTCTCATTGAGTTTGGTGATTAAATCGTTGACCACCATATTCCATAGTAGTGGCGAGAGTACACCTCCTTGGGGGCATCCTTTCACCACTGTGGCCCGTAATTTGCTGTCTGCAAACCTGACAATTCTTTTGCTCAGCATGTTTTTAATCCACTCAACCATAACTGCATCCGCTCCATTTTTCCTCAATGCCGCGGTTATGCAACTAAAATTGGTTTTGTCAAAAGCTCCTTCAATATCAATGAAAGTGCCTAGACATATGGATTTGTTTTTGATGGCGTCCTCAATATTACTTATCACTGAGTGTAGCGCTGATTCAGTAGATTTACCGGAGCTATAAGCGTGTTGATTTTGATGCAGCGGTATGTTTTTCAACGCGTTGTCTCTCAATTCCCTGTCACATAGCCTCTCTAAGGTTTTGAGTAAAAACGACGTGAGGCTAATAGGTCTGTAAGATTTCGCGTTTGTGTAATCACTTCTACCCGGTTTAGGTATGAAGATAACTTCCACCTCTCTCCACGCCTTTGGCACATATCTATGTGCCAGACATGCGCAGAGAATCACGGTTAGCCTATGGACCACCCTGTCCTCCCCCCATTGTAGTAGGGCAGGGAAGATTCCATCAGGACCAGCCGCTTTATATGGGTGAAAACTGTTAATGGCCCATTTAACTCTTGGTGCTGTGACAACCTTTTGGGCCGATCGCCAGCAAGTTCGTGTTGGTGAGTACGTCTCATCTGTCCATCTCGTTTCCATTTGGATGTTGCTTCCAGGGAAATGAGCTTCCAGAAGGACCTGATGAGCTTCCTCTTGTGTCCTGGTCAGCGTGCCGTCCGACCTGCAAAGTGAACCCAGGCCAAGAGTCTGTGAAGTGGATAGGACCTTTCTGACTCGATTCGCCTGTTCACAAGATTCAATGCTTTCGCAGTACTTACGCCACGACGCATTTCTTCTATATCTGATGCGCTTCTTAAACCAGGCCTTAGCTACTTTGTATTTGTTCCAGTCCTGGTCTGCACCTGTATTCATTGCTCTGTTAAAGAGTCGTCTCACCTTTTTCCTGATTCGTTCTAATTCAGGCCCCCACCAGGGTTGGCTACCACTTCTGGTTTTAGGTGGGAGGGTGATAGGACATGTTTCGTGGTAGGTCTCAATCATAGTATGCGTGAAAGCCTCTACCTGTTTCTCAATTAACTGAATGCCATTGAGTTCCTCGTTGACGACCGCCCTTGCAAGTCTGTCTCCTAGCAGCCTTTGATAGGCAGCCCGGTCAGTCTTGCGTGGGTGTCTCCGAGGTATTGTCTGTGTAATATGTACCTGAATGTTGAATCGAATCCATCTGTGGTCAGAGCATGAACCCTCATTTGACACATGCCAATCCTGGACGAGATCCGCCGCTTTTTCTGTTGCCAGAGTCAGGTCTATAATTGTTCTACTACGTCTTGTCACGTATGTTGGAGTGGAGCCTTTATTTAAAATATTAAGGTTAGTAGAAAAGAGATATTGAACTAAGTTATTACCTCTGTTTTTACATGTATCCATTCCCCAGAGGGAGTGGTGTGCATTGGAGTCTGTAGCGATGATCAGTTCATGTCCACCAGTTTCACAGAAGTTGATGAGTCTTACCACCTCGGCCGGCGGTGGGTCGTCTTCCACTGGCATATATGCCGATGCAACAACCAATTCACTATTTCCTTCTGGTATTTGCAGCCTAATGGTACACAGATCTCTGGAACAGAACTCTGTTATAGGTTGTGCATTCAAATTTTTTGTTATATATATACATGCCCTAGGGGTATCATGTACTGTATTAGTGATTAGTTTATAAAATAACGCCGCAGATGAAATAATTTATTATGAAAATGTAACTTATATTTTTTATTTACGTAATTAGGTCTATTCTTGATACCTAACATCTAAAATTTTTTTGGATGGTTGTTAAAAATTCTTCCTGTATACATAAGCCCTGCTTGTTTGCCAGAGAGGCAGGCAGAAATTAAGACATTATTAGCCTCAATTGTTTTAGGTACGATTGTTGTTTTTGTTTATTTAAAGTTTTGGCATTTTAGTTAACATTTTACTTCTAGAGCGGCCAACCTCACTACCCACACATACCTAAGCTTTCTAGGTTTCTTTCATAACGCTATGTATACCCCATATGGTCAAACGACTCCAACATACCTACCTTGTTTACTCTAGATACCGCATCTTCCAAACAAAATTATTCCCTAATATCACTTGCATATATTTTTCAAAGATACTCCTCATATTATACAGAGGTCGCATGTCCTACTTGAAACATAATAAGCCTTATCTAATAATAGTGTCCTGCCTCTGAGTCACCTAGGCTCATGTCAAGTCTAGGTAAAATTTTACATACAGCAAATCTAAATTTTTTACCCTATCTTTTTTATTGTATATATATTCTTTTGTTACAGGCATTCCAAATGAATAGATGCCTGAACAAATCAAAACTTATGGACGCCTTAAAACATGCATCCACAATGCTTGGGGAACTGAGAACATCACTGTTGTCACCGAAAAGCTACTATGAACTATGTATCCTTTTAATAATAGAGTGTATAAATCATACCTGCTCAAATGATATCTGAATTTTAAAAATAAAATAATATAAATAACCCATAAGTTTGCCGAAAAACTTTTCCTCTAAAAATATTCCAAAAAAAACGTGATAATTGCCTAATATTGGTAATTGCTCATTGTGTAGAAGCTTCAGTTGTAATTGAGTTATTTTTATTTTATACGAGGCATGTTTTTTAAGTAAGTACCGTTTTGAAATTAAAAAAAGACGTGCAAAGATATGGCAATAATTTAATTTTTACATGGAAGCCTGTACCTTAATCTACTTTTCTACATAATTTCCGTGAATATTGAGGCACTTGTCATAACGTGGCACCAGTTTTTGAATACCCTCCTCATGAAATTCTGCCGCCTGACTTGTTAACCACTGTATCACAACTGTTTTGATTTCGTTATCGTCTTGAAGACGCTGACCGCCTAGGTGTTTCTTCAAGTGCAGGAACAAATGGTAGTTGCTGGGCGCTAGATCAGGGCTGTATGGAGGATGATCTAGAGTTTCCCATTGAAAATCTTCATTAAGGACTGAAGGACGCCCACTCCGTTTTTCATCATGCACATTTGTGCGGCCATGTTTAAATGCTCTCACCCATTTCCTTACCATTCCATCACTCATAATGTTTTGTCCGTAAACTTCACGGATCTCACGATGAATATCGATCGATTTTACGCCTTTAGCACTAAGAAATCTTATAACAGCCCGTACTTCACAATCGGCGGGACTCACGATTGTCGAAGGCATCTTAAACACTCAGTAAACAACGCATAACAATGAAGAATCAGACTGTAATGGCGTCAGTGCGTAGACAAGAGATGTAGGTAACCAGCGCGTATGCGCGGAACGCCGACCGTAGCGCTGCGGCGGCGGAATCGCAAAACGGTACTTACTTAAAAAACATGCCTCGTAGTAAAGTGTGTATTAGATATACAGTTCATAGACATAGAAGACAGTGTTTAGATGTTCTTGTTCAGTTCGGTCATTTTACATGTGAATGTGTGAAGCTCGGTCGCTTGATTTTTAAGATGAAAACGAAATTTCGGTTATGACGTATAAAATTAAGTGTAGGCACTGATTAACCGAGAGCGGGAAAAATGGGATGAAAAATATATATGTCAAATGTCAGGAACGCATTCTTTGGGCGAATTTAGTATAAGACAAAAGCTACTAACAAACAAACCAACAAAATAATTCATTGTAAACTCAAATCAAATAAATATCTTATACCTTTTTATTACATTGAATGTCACTCATGCAAAGATAAAAAAGAAATTTAACAGCAGATCTCGCATTAGGGCTAGCCTACTAACCTGTATCGTAGAATCCAGGTCAGAAATTACATGACGTATGTAGGGACAAATTTTGCATCAAAGACGGTGATCAAAGACAACAACAATATTTGCACAGCAACAAAAACAGTAGTAAAATCATGTTACAATGACACAGTGACATAATATTATACACTAGAATATTTCTAAACAAAATTAAAGATTAGTATGTGCACGGTATGTGTGTGTGTGCATGCGTGTGTGTACATAACTGCGAGAGGTTATATATGCGTGAACGTGTTTGTTTAATAAGTGGTACGATGAGCTCTTCTGTTTCTTTATATGGCATTAATAAAAACAATTTAGAAGGATGTGTTTTGCTACTTTGACCGTTAATAGTTTAACACCGCATACTTTAACAATGCAATTGTAAATGTAAGGCGTAGTCTCTCCTAACTGAGCGGATTGTACATGAACATTATCCTGAACAATAATCAGATATGGCAATCACAGACGAGCTTCGTCATCTAGAATTGTACCTCCTTGAAGAATTCCAGAAAGGACGAAAAGTTGCCGATTTATATGAATTGGTACAATACGCTGGCAACATTGTACCCAGACTGTATCTCCTTATAACTGTTGGTTTGGTGTACATCAAGACTAATTCAAGCCTTAGAAGGGATTTGCTGAGGGTGTGTATATTTGTTTTATAGTCCTTAGTTGATAGGTTACATTAGTTACATTTTTATTACATTCGAGAAACATCCCAGGTTTTCTCGAATGTGTATTATTTTTTATTTATTGTAAATCAATATTAATAGTATTTTAATATGATAAAATAAATGTTTTTTATACATGTCTCATCTATTTTGGGTAAGTTTAAATATTGTTCAAACTAGTAATATATGTTCAAAAGTTTAAATGTTCCAGCACTTTCCAGACAACTTTCATCAAATTATGTTGTTCATCATTTGTTTATGACTGTAATTTTTTGCAATATACTTCCTGTCAAGAACCAAAATAAGGATGTGCCTGTAACAACTTGGATACATATTTCAGTGTCTTCTTACAGGACCTTGTTGAGATGTGTCGTGGTGTACAGCATCCTCTGCGTGGATTATTCCTGAGAAACTACTTACTGCAATGCACCAGAAATGTTCTACCCGATACTGCTGAGGCCGAAAATGAGCACGAGGGCACGGTAAAGATTATTTATAAAAATATTGTAAAGTCGGTGGTGCTTCTTTATCACTAAAATGCAGTTTTAAAGGTTTAAAATCTATTGTTTTGGTAAATTATATGTTGGTTATCTAGAAACAGTGATAAAATACACTGACGGATAAATAAATCGAGCCACTCACAACTCAGGAGTTCTAATGTTTTTTTGAAAAATGTACAAAACCTTATAAAAATTTTGTCTGCAGAAAGGGAAACCCTTATTGACTATAGTGATAATAAATACATTAACTTTTCATTAATGTCATTTTTCTTTTGGCAGTTTTGTTCATTTTATTCATGTAAATTTTTGATAATGTTTTGTGTGGAAAAATGTGGATAGTTAATTTGTTCTGTGACTCTCTCCTTTGTTGTGTCATCCTCATTGTCTCATTTGATGATAGTATGGTAAAATGTATATTTTGGGGATTGGTAGTGACTACTTACCAGAAACCAGAAATAGTTTTCAACTTCAATTCAGTACCACATTACAAATAATTATTACATAATTTAAACAACGTTAGCAAGCACGAGATCATTGATTGGCAAGGCATACATGCTATCTCATTTTAAATCTCAAGCTTCATTGCATGTATTTAATTGTATATACCAGGGTAATTTATTGCCTAAAACTGTTACTCAAAATGACTGACCCATCGGTCGAGTGGTTAGAGACCCTAACTAACGCGCCAAGAGTCGCGCGATTGATTTCCGCCCGAGACAAATATTTGTGTGCATGAACATATCTATTTGTTTTGGGCCTAAAAAGTATATATCTATGTATACATATATTATAAGGAATATATAAGTATGTATAATATAAATAAATAAATAAGTATACCAGTTGTCTAGTACCCCATAATACAAGCAAAATAATTGCTTACTTGGGGACTAGATGGCGCTGCGTGGGATGTCCCAGGTATTATTATCATATATACAGCAATGTCATGATTATTTGAAATAGGAGTGCACTTTCTCAATAAGCTAGTGCAACTGTAATAGTTTCAGATTTGAAAATGAATATAAAATTTAATGTTTATTAAAAAATCTCAACATGGTTTACACATAAAAGTATGAATTGACTAGAAGCCTTCTTCTGTGTTTACCGTCTAATCACTCACACTCTAGCTAGCTCATGTAAAATGGCGAGTTCAGTGCGCGAGGTTTCCGTACGCCGGTCTTCATCCCCGCGCGCCACGCTTCAAGCTCCCAAAATTGCGTAGTGTCATTTCGATGCTGTGAACTGACATTTATGACTCTAACGCTTTAAAACCTAACGCTGCTGTGCAATTAATTTACTCTATGGGTTTACAGTAAAAATAGTACATACTTATGCAAATAAATATTATTTTAGTCTATTGAATGGTATTTTTTATTTCAGGCTCGAGATGCCATTGATTTTGTCCTGATGAACTTTGCCGAGATGAACAAGCTTTGGGTGAGAATGCAACACCAGGGGCATTCTAGGTTTGTACATTATGTTATTATTATTATTATGTATTCACTAAATTCTCCTATTATTATTATTAACCTATTCGCTACTCATTAACCATATTTGCTCAGATTGAAGGTCACAACCTATTTAATTAACAGAGACAATTGATTGATAATGATTGATGACTAGTTAAAAGGCTAAATAAAGTTTGCTTAAAATAGTGCATCATATGACTTATTGAATGAATATTGAATGAATATATAATATATGAATATTTGAATAATGATGAATATTTAAATAACCAAAATATTTGGATGTAGTTTTAATATTGACTTCCTTTAACACCAATTTGGCCAATTCTAACTCAATAAAATCGACTTCGGGTCCGGTTGTAGCTTCTGTAGAAAAGGCCATGTTTAATAATAATAAAAAAAGATTTTAAATCAAATGATTTTTGTGTGAGTGCTCACTAAAAACTATAAAATCTGCATATTTGCATGTTTTAATAATAGCACCACTGGTACTTTATAATTATAGCATGTTAGTTCGTTTGTCCATCCTTTTGAACTCTAATGTCAATATTTCTAACAGATTTTTTTAAACTTTTGAACAGATTTTTTTTTAATGTTTACACTTTAAACTTTAAACAGAGCTTCCTTTGAGCTCTAGTTTTGTAAGTTGTACTACTTTGGGCCTGATCAAATCGAGACCGAAAATAGATAAATCGTAAAAAAAGCACAAATATTTCCATTATATTGTATATTTAACACCTCGCCCCGCGCCGCCCGCCAGCAGTGACTTCAACCAATCACAAGGGAGAGCTCACTCACGCACTAAGGCTGAGTGATGAACGTGGACGTGCGCAGTAAATTTGAATGCCATACTGTAAAACAGTCTCGGTTATGGGCGCCATCTTGGCAATTTCTAGCTGAGAACAGAGATGGTTGGATTCGTAACAGAGAATGGCAAGATCGAGATCTCTGTCGAGCCTTAAATAGCTTAAGTGATAGTTATAAGAAGCCTAACAACAACAACTAGTGGTACTTACCAAATTCTTACATTTGACTTCTTTGTTTTTTTTTTGGCTCAATTGTTATTATTTCGTGTAAGTCGTGTAAGAGTCGTGATAGCCCAAAGTGCAACAAACCTGTCAAATTTATAAGGCCATTGGGCCATGGTTCGAATCCGGGCGTGTACCAATGAGTTTTTCTGACTTAAGTACATAACTATCACTGACTTTGTGCCTCGGAGAGCACGTTAAGCAGTCGGTCCCGGACGCTGTTAATAGAGGGCGGTGGTTACAATCCCCGACCCGCAGTAGAGCAGTGTGGTAGGTTTAAGTTTCAAGCCCCCCTCACCCCGGGGGAGGCATAAGCCCTTGCAGTGGGGAAAAATGGGCTGATGAAGAACTGAAGTTATTATTTCATTCACAGAGATAAAGAACGAAGAGAACGCGAAAGATCAGAATTGAGGATTTTAGTCGGCACGAATTTAGTAAGGTTGTCTCAGTTGGAATCGGTGACAGTGGATGACTATAAGCGTTTGGTGTTACCTGGTATTTTGGAACAAGTTGTCAGCTGCAGAGATGCCATTGCGCAGGAGTATCTCATGGAATGTATTATACAGGTATATTAAAATTTAGTAAATATCAAAGCACTAAATACAGCTCACTACATCTATAAATGCAACGTTCCATAAAGACAGGCCAAGTGTGAGTCGTACTCGCACACAAAGGGTTCCTTACCTCTGTACAATATTAAAAAAAAAACATGTTTCTTGTATGGGAGTCTCTTAAATTTTTATTTTATTTTTATTGTTTAGGAAATATAGAACACAATATAAAATGAATGACTTATTACCGACTTCGTAAGCTGCTCATAAATCCAAAAATTTTATTTTTAACATTTTAATATGAGTTTTTGCAATCGTTTTAAATTACATTTATTGTAATCAAATTGAAGCCTGTCCCGACTAGAGCTCGACTATATATAATATCCCCTCTGACTTTAAAGCTAAATCCGTTCTTGATGTGATATATCTCACACATGGCTGTCTTGTCATAGTAAATGTTTTTTGAAGCTGTATGGAAGTTGGGAGGTCCTTTGGTTAAGTTAAATTATTTAACACTGTAATCATATTATAATGTGATATCAATTGACCTAATCCCCTTAATATTGTTCAGGTGTTTCCAGACGAATTCCATTTGGCTAACCTTCAGCCTTTCCTCAAATCGTGTGCCGAGTTGCAACCTGGTGTCAATATCAAGAACATCATCATCGCATTAATCGAAAGGCTTGCTACATACAGTCAGGTTAGAGTTACTAGACGTACATGTAGGAAAATGTTATTAAAATTCGATGGATTTTTAAAGTCTAGATATCTTGGAGAAAAGAACATTTCATGGGCACATGTATAACCCTGTTACTAGATAACCGCTTTTCAATAGCCAGAATGTCGTCAAATTTATGTCTAATTTTGTCTGTCTGTTAGGTACATATTTCTGATTATCTAACTGTTTACTCAATTAAAATGCTATTTCACATATGTTCTAGTTGTAGCCTAAAAATTCATCTAAGCTCATAATTTTTGATAATGTATGGATACTTTAGGTTCAATAAAATTTATCAAATAAATTTTCACCACAACCAAGGAAAAGCAAGTAATACCAAATCGCTACAACTATGACATCGGAGTCACCACTTTGGTGGAATTCCTAATATAAGGAATACCTAATGTTGCGTGGCTAAATAAAATGTATTATGCATTTAATGATTTGCCATATATGCCGACAAAATATGATACTTTTCACAAATGTAATATAGGACAAAAAAATATTAATTTGTTTTTCCTATGATGATATGACGTTTTATTTAAATTTCTTAAGGTTGGCGTTTTATTTAAATTACTTAAGGTGCGTTTAGGTTTGTTCGTTTTTTGTCGATCTACACGTGCCAGCAATTGCTATCGACAAAATGGAGTAAACTTGGAAGCACCTTTATGGACAGAGGTGCTGCTATATAATTGTCAAAAAATTAATTTATGATATCTTAATGTTTTTTTTTTTAGCGTAACGAAGGAAACGTCAATTTAAGCGTGGTCCTTGAAGATGGCAAAGAACAAGAAGTGCAACTCTTTGAAGTATTTTCAGATCAAGTAGCATCTATTACTCAAGTAAAGAAAATTCATATTAATATATATATATTTTTTTGTTTTCACTTGGTTTTAATTTTATAAAATATCTTTGTAAATTTAAAATAAACAAGTTTGGAGCTTTCTAATTTATACTGCAGTTTGACAATATATTACTCTTTTCTTGTCATAATTTTTTGAATATGGCGTGACTGGTAATTTATATTTTAAAATTTGGGTTAAAAAATTATCATTAATTTTGTTTTATAATTATGTTTAGTCGTTTTTATCTCGACCTTAAAACAATAGAATTGTGAAATTTTTACTTACATAGGTTATGTGTGAAATCCATAGAGTAAATAATTTGACAGCAGCGTTTGATTTTAATAGAGTCATAAATGTCAGTTCACAGTATCGAAATGACATTACGCAATTTAATTTTTTGGGGGGGGGGGGGGGGGGGGGAGGTGAAACTGGCGCGCGGAGATTTATCGGGAGTGAAGAGCAGCGCACGGGGACTGTCCGCACTGAAACCCGGCCTAAAACTCCCCATCCTACACCAGCTAGCTATAGCATAGCATAGGGCTTCTAGGCAATCCATACTTTTATTGTGAAATCATATTCACAAATGTGTGGTTTCCATCACCATAAGCTTGTAATATTCGTCACCATGAAGACTAGAGAGGATGCAGCTTGTCCATAATATTTGTCTATTGGTTTAGATTTTCTGGAATATGGATTTCAATATTAAGAGGATGTCGTTTACAGACTTGCTCAAATCATTGTTTCAAAGTTTAATCTCTTTTCCCTTCGTCATGTTTGTGATCAGCAATATATTCAAATGATGAATTGCACTGCAGTATGTGGCCAACATATTCAATACAGGACAAACGATTTGAAAGTACATCTTGCGCCAAACTTCGCTTTGGAGTTACGCGGGTGGGTTTTGCGCAGGTTTCGACCGCACTCGACCTTCAGATCCCATTTTCCTTACTGTGACGCTATTCGCTTCGATTTCAGAGCGAACTAGTAGTTTGGCGCGAGCTATAACTTTTTTATTTTAAGGGTGCTACCACACCTGCACAATCAATGCCAGTTTTTTTTTTTATTGATTTGACCGATCCCATGTTGGTTGTAGCTGTGGTGAAAAATCTTAACTCAAATCTGTACGTGCATAGGCCGCCTCATCTAGACAACCAGAGTTTAAATTTAATAGCAAAATGTGTTTACAGAGTCGTACAGACATGGCACCCGAAGACATGTTAAGTTTACAAGTGGCTCTATTGAAGCTGGCGCAGCGATGCCATCCGGACAAACTGAATTACGTAGACCGAGTGCTGGCACACACAGACAAGATATGTAAAGATATACACCAGAATAGGTGAGTTACATTAGCAACCATAGTAATGTCTGACGAAATTGCTAAGAGTAATGGGTGCGCCGGAACTTCACTCTATCCCACACCCGTGGGCGGTAGGAGGGTAAAGACAGCAAAGAAATTTTTTTCGCGCCTAATGAAGTTGGCAATTAACGGGCGTTCATTCATTATCAGTAGATCACTCTTGGATAAAAATAAATTACATAATAAGCTCACGGCTGTTTTTTAGAGAGATAGGCAGGCACCTCGACTTACAGGGTTGGTCCGTTCATATAGGCAAACTAGACGGCAGCCTAAGGCGCTCGTATTAGGTGGCGGCAATCTGTGACCAGTGGTGAGCGTTTTCTAAATAAAAAATAGCTGCGCTCAATACTGACTCAAGAAAGACTAGTGGCGTTGTCTACTTTATCTATCAAGAAATATCGGGAACAATTGATTTAAAGGAGATCGTTACCACTTTAGCCAAAATTAAGGCAAGAAAAATAACTTAACTTTATGCTCCGTTTATGTTTTTTTTTTTTGAAGTTTTACTCTTTCATACTCCAAAAAAGGCGTATACACTCCTTGATCACTTAATGTTTTATTTTGTCATGAATTTTCTTAAAAAAGCGCCGTTTCAGTCTTTCGTCTAGGGTGGCAGGAATACTCGGGTTGACGTCTAATGTTCTTACAAACCTTTTTCCTTTCATGGATATACATTGTTCGTTTTATGAATGCTTGTCTATTTTCAGTGCTTAAAATTTGTTTTTTTTTTTTTTAACATTTCGCCGATTTGATCGACATACGTCTACGACGCCCCTTACCGACCCTATCATCATGTAATCATTGCATGACAACGTAATACTCATAATGTAATATTAAGATTAATAGTAGTTGTTTGTATAAGTATTCGATGGCAGATAAGGATAGGGAGTGTAAAATATGAGAAGGCGATATAGAACACTTGATGGAGCATGTAGGGTGGAAGAAAGAAACGGAAATTAGAGACCTATTGGAGGAAAGTGGAGAGCGAGGAGCATTGGAATGGGTGCGGAGGATTGAGAAATTAAGAAAGAAAAAAGGTGGGAAGGGATATATACTTTGTTGTTTGATTTTTTTCTTGGAGCATTTCCTTTTATGAAGTTTCTTGAGTGAAAGGGCAAATGATAATGATATGTGATTTGTAACAATGACAGTATTCGATTTTATATCGTTTCGAAGTGAGACGCGACTCCTTGATAATGAAGGGGTAAGTGGACAAAGGTATTAACTAACAAAAAGTTCAAAATGAGTTATGAGTGTTTTTATGTTGCTTGTACCACATTTCCAAGCCTGAAATGTATGCATGTTTGTCAGTTAATACCTGTGGTATAACCACAGACCAGTCAACCTATAGACCACGCTTTAATAAACGTCAGTATGAAAACGAAATCGCCAAAAAGTGGCGGGGTGCGGGGAGAAGTCGGCTAGTTTTCATTGGCTCGTTCAAAATTGACAATTTAATGGCTTCCGACGTGCTTCCAACTGACGGTTCACTAGTGATGTAGTTATGTAGTGTCACTACATAGCCTTGGCGAATGCTACTCCCTTTCAAAGCGTGGTCTATAGATTGACTGGTCTGTGGGTATAACGTCTTCATTTTTGACACGAATCAAAATTTGCGCAGTCGATTTAAGATCATTTAAAATCTAATTCCATGGAAAATATTCGATTTATTTTGTTTTCTCAGATAACACCTTTGTCCACTCACCTCTTCAATTCTGATATCTAAGATCGTGACCGACTTTTTTTTTTTAAATTTCAGTGGCAAAACCCACCTTGAACACAATACGGCCGTTTTCAAAGAGTTGATGCGTTTATTGAAGTTACCAGCTGATCATTATAAAGACATATTGACATTAACACGTCTACGTCACTACGCGCCGTTGATCAACCATTTGAATCAACCGGGAAGAACTATGATTGCTTTACACCTTATAACTGATGTATTGGAAAGCGGTACATTGATTTCGACGCCCGAAGATGTGAGTATTTTTAGGTTTTTTTCTGTGTCCGTTTGCCACAGCCATTTGATTCGGATAATATTAGCACTGTATAGATGAAAAGAAGGTATGTGTAATCTATGAACCATAAAAAGTGTAGTGAAATCACAAAAAAAAATCTGGGGGATACGTCGCTACATGTAAAGGACGGAGAAAACATCCATCGCACATTTCCCACGGTGGCGCGGGGCGTCGGGCGGCGCGGCTAGCGGAATTCATAAGATGCCACAATGCAACGATGACCACGGCGAAATTAAAATTATTCATTTCCACCGCTCGCCGCTAGCGACGCCGCTTCTTCCACCGCTCGAAGCAAAGTGACAAGATTGAATCACAATTTCATTTTATTTTAATGTGAAAGTTTAATCAAAACTAGCGACCGCCCGCAGCTTCGCTTGCGTAGAGTACGAATTCCTGTTATAGGTACTATTAACGTTCGAGATCGTTTATACGTACTTTTTGCTGGAACCAATTTTGGTTACACCCATTCAAACTTTCAATCTTCATTCCCCTTCCACCCTTTAAAAAAACCGATACAATTTTTCATCTCCCGTTTCCCACCCTTAAAATGTGGAAATCTAAAAACCCTGAAACACGTCATTATTTGAGTCCCTCCATTCCCACCCTTAAGTTTGAAATTTCTAAAAAAGCCTTTCTTAACTTAATGCTCACGTTATAAAATAAACCTATGTTCCAAATGTAAGCTTCCTAGACTTATAGACCAGAGTCGATACCTTTGGAAACGAAAAAAAATTAAAGTAGGATGAAACCTATTGGAAAAGGAAGGGAATACCACTAAAATTAAAGGAAAAATAAATTACGGGCGATCTGAGGTTGGGAAGGGGTAGGGGGTGGGTTTTTAAGGGTAAAAATCGGTAAATCTCAATTTCCGGCAAAACTACAAGTCCTATCGAAAAAAGTTAAATGGCAAAGTTGTAGATAATAAAAAGATCTACAACTTTTGTATTTGCACTTTTTCTCCATAATCTCAAAATTCATGTGAAAAATCCAAAAAACCACTTTTTTGATTTTTTATTTTTATCTTTTACAAAAAAAAATTTTTTTTATGATATTTAGTGAAAAGTTACCTCGTTATGTCCCGGACACACTGGAATTTTGAAGATTTAAAATATTAATTTTTTCACCTTATTTTGACTCGGATATCGAAAAAGCACCCTAATTTTCAATCGAAAATTCTCACGTCAAAATATCTGATTTTTCAAAAAAGTCAGTGAGCTTTTTGTTCGTTGAAATCTCTATTTTCAGATGATGTAAAAAAAAATATACATTACTATGGAAAATTTTTCAGAAAATGCAAAAAAACGAAAAATACTAAAATTCGAAATTTTTTTTAATCTTTATGTACAATTTTGAGGTATTCATTAAAATTTTTACTTTAATTACTCGAAAAACGTTAGGTTCCATGTCAGATTAATAAACAAAAAAATTACAAACCAATTAAACATAAATATCGCAAAAAAAACATAGCTATTGTAAATGTTAAAAATACGATTTAAAGGGGATTTTTTTAAAAAATGTGACTACCGCTATTTTTTTCAGTAATAAAAGTTGATTTATTAAATTTTCATTACATTTAAGTATTAGAAAATCTCATTAGATAGAAATATACACGCAAATCGTACTATTGAGTAGATATTTTTTTTTTAATGATTACATTATACATTATATTATTTTTAAAAGCATTAATCTTTGTATTTATCAAAACATTGTATTCCATTCAAATCACTTATTCATCAGTTTCTGTCTTTTTGATGGTATTTCTTGATCGTTAGATTCGACAGGCCTTTCTGATTCTAGTAGATCTTCGACATCTTCAAGACCATCACCGTCTTCGTCTCCAACATTATTTTCGGTCTGCATTGGTTCTTCATCCCCAATTTCATCTGAATCATTAACTTCCTCGTAGATTTTCTCCACATTGGCGCATTGTTCAGAACCATGACAATTTGAGCATAAATTTGTGCATTTTAAACCATGTTTTCGGCAGCCACATTTAAAACTATTACATCCAGTTTCACAGCTGCAGCAAATAGTTTTCAGCAAATTTTCCGGAATTAATTCCATTTCTGTAAATTTGGGCATAATTCCATGTTGATGTTGCTTCCAGCCCCAATCTGTTGCTGTCAATTCATTACCCAGCCACGTTTGAAGCTGATAATATGCCCTGTAACAATGTTCTGCTGCACCTTCTGTGGGTGGGAGATTTGCCAATATGAATGATGATTCTGATTAAAATTCAGGTAGTATTTACCTTGCTATGTAGATTCCAGAACTTTTTTTTTAAAGTAAATTATCACAATTCTTGTAAAGTAACTTAGCCTGCACGTGTATTTATATGAACGATGTTATTCACTGTACTGTTTCTTGAATACTGGCTAACGGTTTTTACAGCTGCTACGAAATAACAGGTAGTAAGGCCCAGACCCTCCAAGCCCCTTACCCACTTCTCTATGAAATACCTTTTGATGGGCTACAATTTTCCGAAGGTCACTCAGGTATATAGGTATAATTTTAAAATAGCAATAAATAGGCATCTACGCATATAATTTAAAGAAAATTCGACAAATTTCTCAAAATTTTGTAGATGTCATATTAAATATTAACCTTATTAACTTATTTAGTTGTTAATTATAGTAGTACATTTCAACTTGCAATTTTTTGTTTATTAATCTAACATGGAACCTAACGTTTTTCGAGTAATTAAAGTAAAAATTTTAATGAATACCTCAAAATTGTACATAAAGATTAAAAAAAAAATTTCGAATTTTAGTATTTTTCGTTTTTTTGCATTTTCTGAAAAATTTTCCATAGTAATGTATATTTTTTTTTACACCATCTGAAAATAGAGATTTCAACGAACAAAAAGCTCACCGACTTTTTTGAAAAATCAGATATTTTGACGTGAGAATTTTCGATTGAAAATTAGGGTGCTTTTTCGATATCCGAGTCAAAATAGGGTGAAAAAATTAATATTTTAAATCTTCAAAATTCCAGTGTGTCCGGGACATAACGAGGTAACTTTTCACTAAATATCATAAAAAAAATTTTTTTTTTGTAAAAGATAAAAATAAAAAATCAAAAAAGTGGTTTTTTGGATTTTTCACATGAATTTTGAGATTATGGAGAAAAAGTGCAAATACAAAAGTTGTAGATCTTTTTATTATCTACAACTTTGCCATTTAACTTTTTTCGATAGGACTTGTAGTTTTGCCGGAAATTGAGATTTACCGATTTTTACCCTTAAAAACCCACCCCCTACCCCTTCCTAACCTCAGATCGCCCGTAATTTATTTTTCCTTTAATTTTAGTGGTATTCCCTTCCTTTTCCAATAGGTTTCATCCTACTTTAATTTTTTTTCGTTTTTTATCATTTTGGACGGTATCGACACTGGTCTATTAGTAGTTTTGGCTGTAGTAGTTGATAGATCAGTGTGGACAAACGACAGACAGATAGACAGACAAACAAACACAAAAAGTTGCTTATGACACTCTTGACTATCTTCTTTCACGTCTGCAAAGTTTCATTAAAATCTGTTCAGCCGTAGTGGAAATTAGCTCGAATAGATAAAATTGAATTGAATAGACACATAGACGTACAGACAGACAGACGGACAAAAAGTAACATTTGTTAGTTTTGACGACCTTCTTTTCATACTTGTGATGTTTCATTAAAATTGGTTTAGACAGATGGACGTACAGACAGACATACAAAAAGTTCTGTATGTCACTTTTGACTACATCCTTTCCATATGTGTAAAGTTGCATCAAAATCGGTTAAGCTGTTTTGGCTGAAACCTATTTGCTCGAATAGACAGACAGTTCGTTTTCATATATATAGCCTATAACCCTCCGCTAGATTCAGGCTATCAAGGGCAAAAAAAAAAAATTCAAATCCTAATGGTAGTTTCAGAGATTAGCGCATTCAAACAAACAAACAACCTCTTCAGCTTTATAATAAATATTTCTATTATATAGATTAATAGATTATAAGATAATAAGAAAATAAGATAATACTGAAAACCGTATCAAAGTCTATTGCGTGGTTTGAAAGTAAAAAGTTAACGAACAGAGGCAGACAGCGAATTTATTTTCTCTTGGTATAGTTTTCGTATTTCGATAAAAACTGTTAAGATATTAATTTAAATTGTGTGGTGTAAAGGGCAACTATAATATGCATGAAATGCTTAAGACAACTAACGTATTTAATTTGATAAGGATTAATATCACGTATAAAAAACATCTTCGCAAATAGTACATAATGTTAGAACAAATTTGATTGTCATAAAAAAGGTTATAGTAAGTTAACCTTAAAAGATACACATATGCTGTAGCGGACTTTTGGTTAGAACTTTTAAAGGGGAACAATTCCGTAATACATGATTTTTGGTTAACATCAACCGTTTACGCAGCGCGCGCGACGGAAGCTTTCAAAAGGGATAATTTTTCCCGTTTTTGCAACATTTTTCATTGATGCTCCACTCCTATTGGTCGTAGCGTAATGTAGTATAGCCTATAGCCTTCCTCGATAAATGGACTATCCAACACAACTATAATTTGAACCAGTAGTTCCTGAGCTTTGCGCGTTCAAACAAACAAACAAACAAACTCTTCAGCTTTATATAATATTAATATAGATTGGTTTAGCGGCTCTATAGTTTTCCATTAAGATTCAAGCAGAAAAAATTAATCACTCAATTACAATAAACTTATCAACAATAGTTACTTTGTATAGACTTTTAATTTGTTGCACTTTTATTATAGTATAAATATCACAAAAATCGAAAAGAAGAAAAAATGATAAATGGAATATAAATGTTTATTTTTTTTAGGTGGAAGCAGTGTTAGCAATGCTAGATGTTTTGGTCAAGGATCAACCCGATCAACACACTGCTGATGATGAAGATTTCGTGGAGGAGCAGGGGCTGTTGGCTAGGTACGAAATTGTTTGTCGACTACTTTTGATTTAACTTAAGAGCACCCTTAAAGAGTTTACCTTCATATGAATTCCTATGAACTTCACTTCACTTCTTCACTTCATCAGCCCATTTTTACCCCACTACAGGGGCTTAGGCCTCCCCCAGGCTGAGGGGGGGACATGGAGCTTAAATCCACCACGCTGCTCCTCTGCGGGTTGGGGATTGTAACGACCGCCATCTACTGACAGCGTCCGGGACCGACTGATTAACGTGCTTTCCGAAGCACGGAGTCAGTGATAGTTATGTACTCAAGTCAGAAAAACTCATTGGTACACGCCCGGATTCGAACCATGGCCCTATGGGGCCTTATAAATTTGAGACAGGTTCGTTGCGCTTTGGGCTATCACGACACAATTCCTGTGTACGATTTTGGCTATTTATGTTAATAAATAAATATGATATAGTAAAATTAAATTTTATGTTTATTAAAATATGTCATCTTGAAAAGTATATTTATGCATATTATATTAAGTATATTAATATTAAAGGTTGACCGAATATATCATAGATATTAATTTGCAAGAATCATATTGATTTTTTATAAATATCATTCAATTTAGTAAAAAAATATTTTGTGTCCATTTTGTCATAAACTATTCCTATCTTAACCGACGTAACTTTTTTCAAGTACGTCGCATAAGAAAGCGATAGCGAATCGTGAAGGTCGTGCGACCTTGTGAGGTGTTCTTAACACCTCATCTTCGTAGAAAGTGAAATTTAACTCTTGGTTCCGCGGTAATTACTCGTTGACAGTGAGCAGTAGGTAAATTCAATGTAGTTATACTATGGTGAAGATAGGTCCTTAAGTTTCTTGTCTCACACACAAATATCGTTCTGAACGTCATCAGGCATGTTGGCAGCAGTGCTGTGAACTTATGATTTCGAATGATTTCAAGTGATCGCTGCCCCGCTCCTTTGATTTATGACCAAGTTTGCAGTGAGTGAAAAATTTTACTTTAATATTATTACCGTTTGTTTCTAACACAAGATAAATGCTAAAAGAAGGACTATGCTACCCCAGTCCCCTCCAGAGTTACTTGACGAAGTTGACAATTCGCGAAGCTGTGTAATGCGGATGCTTACAATCAGCGGAAACTGTCACCACCAATACGGAGCTATAGTATCTATAGTGCATCACAGCAGCCACCATATAGCTGAAGTATTGATATGTTTAAATTTATTGTATGTATCAAATTAATTTTTCAGATTAATCCATCATTTCAAGTCAGACTCGGCTGACCAGCAGTACTTGATATTGAGCGCGGCGAAAAAGGCATTACAAAATGGCGGCGCCCGTCGAATACAACACACTTTCCCGCCGATATTGTTCCACGCGTACAGGCTCGCTTTCACATATAAAGATTTGAAGGACCAGGTGATGGTTTTTGTACTTTTTGATATTGGAAATGTTTAAGAATAATAATACAATAATGCATGGGACATCTCACACAGCGCCATCTAGTCCGAAAGTAAGCAAGTATTATGCTTGTTTAATGGGTTACTAGACAACTGATATACATATTTAAGTATTCTTTTTTTTTTAATAATAAATACATATATAAATATTTTACACACAGACCTGGAACAAAATAAACATGTTCATGCACACAAATATTTGTCCCGGGCGGGAATCGAACCCGCGACTTTTGGCTCCGCAGTTAGAATCTCTAACGACTCAGCTAATCGGTCAGTCAGTAATAATATAATTACTAATTAATTACAATAATAGCATATATTACTGCCTACTGTAGAAAACTCGATATGAAAACACGATTTGGTAGCTTCGTAGAAACTAGAAGTCTACTACGAGTACTTAACGGCCTTTTATTTTGTAGTCGTGAAAAAGAATGTTAAACGTTTAACGGCTCTTTTCACATTCAATCCGAAGTAAATCCAATAAGCCGTTAAATGTCAATCTTCTCTGACATTGTTAATTCGAGCTTACATAGCTTGTAACTACAAGTTGGCTATGGCAATATAAGTATGAATTGACTAGAAGCCCTCTTCTTTACAGTCTAACCACTCATACTCTAGCTAGCTGGTGCAAGATAGCGAGTTTCACTCCGCGAGGTCTTCGTGCGCCGGTCTTCAACTCCGCGAAATTGCGTAATGTCACTTTGATACTGTGAAGTGACATTTATAACTATTGAAACCAAACGCTGCTGTTAAATTTATTTACCGTATGGCTCAGACAAAGGCGTAAATGCAACTTGGCTTTCAATAAGCTGACCGATCAATTGACTGACCGTTTGGCTGAGTGGTCAGAGACTCTAATTACGCAACCAAGGGTCGCGGGTTCGATTCCTGCCCGGGACAAACATTTGCGTGCATGAACATGTCTATTTGTTCCGTATCTGGGTATAAATTATCTAAATATGTAAATGCAATATTATGAAGAATATTGGAGTATATACATCACTTGTCTGGCATCCATAATACAAGCTTTGCTTAGCTTGGGACTAGATGGTGCTGTGTGAGATGTCCTAGGTATTATTATTATTATTATAAGTATGTAATACATTTTACATTGAATAAAAATATTTAATTTTTGAATCGCTTAAGCTTGGGTCAAACAATGGGGTGGATTCATATAACATGTATTCACTAAAGAAACGAAAAAAATAACTTAGAACCTGTAGTGACATATCAAGTCACGTGTCCGATCCTCCCTCAGTGCATGCGACACGGGTGCCGCGCACCGTGCGCCAGTCGTTACGGACATAGCCCGACAACGGTTGTTCTGACACTCAGTGTATCTAGCGGCAGAAGAAAAAAGTAGATTTAGCAACAACAATATATTCATTCACTCCGATAAAAAAATGCAGTCACGTTTTCGTACGCCTCGACACGATCAAAAAACCTCTAGTCGGTCCATACAGCGGACCTCACAAAGTTGTTGAATGCTATGAGAAATTCTGCAAAATAGATTTGGCCGGGTATATGAAGACAATTACTATTGACCGACTTAAACCGACGACCGCTTAGCCTAGTGGGTAGCGACCCTGCTTGCGAAGCTGGAGGTCCCGGGTTCGCATCCCAGGTCGGGTTAGTATTTATATGATAAATATCGATACTGGTACCGGGTCATGGTTGTTATATGTATGTGGTGTCTTCGCTTGGTACCCAAAACACAAGGTAATGCTTAGTTTGGGGCCTAGACGTTGTTGTCATGTATACGTTATTATTATTATTGTTATTAAACCAGCATTTTTAATTAATGACGAGGTAGACAAATCAGTGACTTGGACGCAAGCAACGCCAAGCTCTGTACGAATTACGAAATCAGGTCTAATTAGTAAACCACCAGTTTGTTTTCAAGCTTAAAATATATAAATATTAAAGTTTTGTTTTTCACCGTATAGCGTTGTTCATTGTTGCGTGAATTTCATGACATTTCAGTTCCATTGTTACAAATATTATCTTGTTATATTAACGCATAATCCACATGTAGGTCAACGCGTAATGCATAGTAAGCTAAGAGTTTCGAATTTTTATAAAGGTAATGATTTATACATTCGTTTTCAATTTCAAGAATTATTTATTTTTTCTTTAAATTTGTTACAAATAAAACATGTAGTACAAAATTTTATAATACTGAATATACAAGTGAATGTTTAATAATTAAATAAATTTAATGTTTCATATTAGTAACATTATTAACATAATAGTAATTTTATGAAAAATTAAATTATGGTGCATACAATTATTGTTAACGAAGATGTCTTCAAAGTTCCAAATTTTATGTAAAAACTCATATATACAACTTTTCAATTATTACGGTATATGTATGATATTTTTTAGTATGTAGCCACAACATACTCTTTTAGAATGTAAAAACAAAAAAAAAGTAATTATTTGGGGGAAAGTTATGTAGTAACATATCAAGTCACGTGTCTGATCCTCCCTCAGTGCATGCGACACAGGTGCCGTACACCGCGCGCCAAGCGTTACGAACACAGTCCGACAATGGTTGCCCCGACACTCAGTGTAGTTAATAAATGAATATATACAGAACATGTTTATTAATAGTTCTGTAACAACAAACCTAAACTCATTATTTTATTTTATTTTTTATTCTATTTTCAGGATGAAATGTGGGAAAAGAAGTGTCAGAAGATATTCCAGTTTTGCCATCAGACAATAAGCATGCTGGTCAAAGCGGAGTTAGCCGAATTACCACTCAGGTATTTTGAACGTTTGCTCAATACTCAACCCATGAACATCGGAAGACCCGCGGACGGGCGACGTGCACACAAGCGCTAACAATCAGCACGCACGGCTAAATTGTCACCATACAGAATGTAGAGACGTACTTCTTGTTTTAGCATGTCATATTTAAAACGAGGTCTGTCCGCACGTCTTTCGATATAATGTACTCAATATGATGTCAAACAATAGGGCATGTGACTAATATTGAAAATTTTGTATTTTAATTAAAAATAAACTTTATAAGATAACAAAATTCATAAACAAAATTATCGTTTGAGGAATATAGGAATATAGAATGTTTCTTTCTTGCAAAACGATATTTTATCTTATTTTAAATGGGTTTAACATTTTTTTAAATAGTCTGACGTCACACATAGGTACCCCGTGCGGTATTGCCCTCTCTGTCTAACAGGACATTTTAAACATTCATAACTTTGTTAATAAAGGTTTTTTTTAAATTCTTTCACTGTTATGATATATTTAGAAAACTCTTTCAGTACTTATTTTAATTTAAAAAAATTAGTCAACATATTTACAAATTTAAAAAAAATTCTTTACATTAATTAATGTTCAGTTCATATTGTGTTATCAAACTCGTGAAAAACAATGCTATAGGCTACAGATTTTCATCGCATAGAGTTTTGATGAAGTAGATAAAAAAATTGTCGCCTACCCTATTGCATTGATAATTTTTTTTTCCATTTCATCAGCCCATTTTACTCCACTGCAGGGGCTTAGGCCTCCTCCAAGGGTGAGGGGGCTAGGAGCTTAAATCTACTACGCTGCTCCAGTGCAGGTCGGTGGATCATAACGACCGCCATCTATTGATAGCAGCAGGGACCGACTGTTTAACGTGCTCTCCGAGGCACGGAGTCAGTAATAGTTATGTACTTAAGTCAGAAAAAACTCATTGGTACACGCCCGGATTTGAACCATGGCCGCCTTATATAAATTTGAGACTGGTTCGTTGCGCTTTGGGCTATCAGTTCGTGATCGTATTCGCCTTTTTGAATATTATTATTTTTTCATAGTGTCCTACTCTGAATTTGTTTTTCTTTTTTTCAGATTGTACGTCCAAGGCGCCTTGGCTATAGGCGAAGTGCAATTCGCAAATTACGAGACGATAGCGTACGAGTTTCTGTCGCAAGCCTTTTCTTTGTACGAAGACGAGATATCGGATTCCAAAGCGCAGTTGGCTGCTATCACGCTCATCATAGGAACATTTGAACAGATGAATTGTTTTGGTTAGTGATTGAAACACGGGTCAATCTTAAAAAAGATCTCGTTCATTTTCTAGTAGGATAAGTTTCTTTATGTCAATGCGAGGTGAGAAATGGAGTGACGCAACACCCGAAATCTGTTGAAACCTGAGGCTGAAAACAACCTTGACTATGTCGCGGTAATATTGAACATTTATCTTTAAGGGGGGACGGCGTCTGTGTAGTACGGTTATTTAATAATAGATGGAGCCACCATGTGTAGACATTATTTATATTTTTTCATAATCACATTTCTAGGTTTCAGTTGATAAAACATAACATGCGACTATAAAAAATATTTCTCTTTTAAGTTTTTAACTGTCATTATTGATAGTTTCAAAAGTCTCGAAGCAATTGTACAAAAACCAAAAATTTACGCTTCGAAACTATTGAAAAACCATAATACCAATCAGTTGAAAAAACCTTATTTTCTACAAATTTTACGTTTTTGTACAAATGCTTTCGTACAAATTTCTAGGTTATCAACTAAAACCTAGAAATGTGATTATGAAGAAATATAAATCATTTGTTTATATGGTGGCTCCATCTGTTATTAAACAGCCATACTAGACGCGTCGTACCACCTTATTTTTGGAGGCTTCAGTACACCATGGGTAAGTAACAGCTTCATTGAGAAGTTCAAATTATTTCATAAACTAATTTAGTCAGCTCTTGTTCTTAACGCTTTTTCGAAGAAACGATATATTTTCTGGGCATTATCAGGCAAGGGTTGATTGAGGATTAAATATTTCGCCGAAATGATTTTATATATTTTGAAAATATTTTTTTCATAATTCTGCGGTCCAACCACATTCTTAATATTGAATATTGCTTTCGTACATAAAGAGCGCGTCGGTCGTAACTTCGGCTAAGTTAAGTTATTAGAAGATCTGTGGCGATCGCCATTTTGTATTCATAACAGCGCCAGTGACGCGCACGCCAAAAGAGAATGTTTGCGTTTACCTAGTCGTGTTCAGTGACGAAGTATGTTTGATAATAAAATATTTATTTCTGCGATCGAAGATAGACCGGTTTATAACAAATATTGTGTTTCCTTAGTATTGTTTGACGACCGCTTAGCCTAGTGGGCAGCGACCCTGCCTGCGAAGCTGGAGGTCCCGGGTTCGAATCCCAGGTCGGGTCAGTATTTATATGATGAATATTAATACTGGCACCGGGTCTTGGTTGTTATATGTATGTGGTGTCTTCGTTTGGTACCCATAACACAAACGAATGCTTAGTTTGGGACCTAGACGTTGTTGTGATTGTGTGTGTTATTATTATTATTGTTGATAATCTCTCCTCGACTGATATTCCATGATACTTGATGACAGCCTCTTTTTCCGCAAGTCGATGACAAAGCGCCTATTTTACGTAGATCTTGCCATCCCAGCTGTACCAGGAAGCCCATCAGACCCATCACATTGCCGATGGCTTCTGGGAGCGACCTCGCTGCCAGAGATATTTAGCCCGGTAGGCGGTCACCCCTTCACACTCCAAAAGCACGTGACCGGCTTTTTCTTTGACGTCCATGCAAACCCTGCATAAAGGACTGTCTGTAATACTCATGGTGCTTTTAAAAGGACCATGACCTGTCAGAGCTCTGACCACCAATCGTAGTTGGTTCCTCCTCAGTCGAAGTAACTTACGTGTCAGATTATTGTTAAGAAGTGCCAGAGTTGTCCTGGCCTGTCTACTTTCCAATTGGTTTAACCAGAAAAGTTGGTTTAGTCATCCGACAATATGAATAAAATTTGTCTTCGTTTTGTCTAAATCTTGCATGCAACGTGTGAAACTGGCCATTAGAAAATCAATTTATGTTTATAGTGTAAACTGAATATCTTCCGTGACTCTTTTTTTTTTCGCTCAAGTATATAATAATGCCACGCAAGCACTTTTGCCAAAGAATGCTAAAATTGACGGCAAAGTCGTGTAGCAAACGCTAAAACTTTACCGCGACATATTCGCAACTTTGTCGCAACGACATTGTCGACTCGTCGATGTCTTCAGCCTAACTGTAGGGGTAACCCAAAAACGTTTCAACATCAGTACCGAAATAAAAGTTTTTGGTTCCTGTTTTTGTGACTGTAATTTAACTTTTCGTAGAACATGTCGCTCATACGATTCTTCAGCAGAAGCGAATACCGTTGTATTATTTATTTCAGAAAAAACGAGAGTTTATTTTTAGTAAAGTTTGGTCATATTGTTACGAACACACAAAGCACAAAGAAACTAGCGCCATCTAGCGTCAACTAGTAAAACCACTCAAAGAACAAAGACAACATGAAACCCCCTACTCAATACTAGATGGCGTTAGAGGTACTACTATAGAAGTATAGTCTCGAAAACCGGGTACATGCGCGAAACTTTCCAGAATCATCCAACCCGGTCGATCACGTTCGCGCGAGTTGGGTACGTTCTGGAATGGTCTGGGGCTCGTCTCGGCCCATATAAATAGCTGCAGGGAAGCGAGCTAGGGCAGTTCAGTTTGAGCTACTTTCGAGATGACTTCAAAGTGAAAACTAGTGATCAAGAGTGAAACCTACGACTTGGCTACGACCTAGGACATCGTTAGTGCTTAGTGTTTGGACCTAGTGCTTTGTGTTGGACCTAGTTCTAGTGAATAAAAGAGAAAGTTCTTCAAAAGAGTCAGCAGGTCTTTCTCTCCAAATCCTTCGAACCCTAACATGTAACAATATTTTAAAAGTTGTTAGATCAGTTGGCTTCCAAAGTGTAAAATCGCTTTTTACCCGCAGGCGCAGAAAATGCGGAACCGATGCGTACTCAATGCGCGCTGGCTGCCAGTAAACTGCTAAAAAAGCCCGACCAATGCCGCGCAGTGGCATTGTGTGCGCATCTATTTTGGAAAGCACCAAAAGATGGCAAACAGGTGAATAATTTGGGTACAATCTATCCGTTCGCTTCAGGCACAGACAAGTCAACCTTATAGACCACGCTTTGACAGGGAGTAGCATTCGCCAAGGCTATGTAGTGACACTACATAACTACGTCTCTTGTGAGCGGTCAGTTGGAAGCACGTCGGAAGCCATTAAATTGTCAATTTTGAACGAGCCAATGAAAACTAGCCGACCTCTCCCCGCACCCCGCCACTTTTTGGCGATTTCGTTTTCGTACTGACGTTTATTAAAGCGTGGTCTATAGGTTGACTGGTCTGTGGGTTCAGGTGAGGTGGATGGAACGTTCAGCGTAATCCATCGAGGTCTAATTGTGTCCCCATCACAACATGGTACTATAGTTACTAGTACCTAGTACCATGCAAAATTAGGTTTTTGTTATAGTTCCAATCAAACTTTATGGCGGATCGGAATACAACGCTTTATGCATGCTTGCGCAGGTTCAGTCATATGCCCCTCGCTCCACTGCGTTCCGCTACATCTAAAACTGCTTACTTCGACGCGACTCGTGCCTATGTTCACATCCGACATAAAGGTTGATTGAAACTGTACTTATGGGGTTTTAACAATCATCGATTCATATATTAAGTGACATTTGAGAATATATACAATATGGATGATTTGTATTGGTGAAGTAAGGAGTGAAACTGATTCTCATGACGATGCTTCAGACGCAAAAAGACCGACGAAGAAAAAAAAGTTATTTATTTCATGTCTTATTTATATGGTTTGTCCTTAAGAAGCTTCTTTCTACACAGTGGCCGCTGAACGACGGCGCACGCGCACAAGAGTGTCTACGCAAAGGCGCTAGGGTTGCTCAGCAGTGCATGGACGGGGGAGTCCGGGCGCAGCTGCTAGTGGAACTGCTCGGCAGATACGCATATTTCCGAGAACGGGGCAACGCTCAAGTGACAGTACAGCAGTTGGACGCTGTAAGTGATCTTATTTGACTGTGATTGTTCCTTAAAGGTACGCATTTCGTTCGCTCAAATTTCGACGCGAGCGCGACTTAAAGTGTGATTTCAGAATAGGAACCCCCTTTAATTATATTTTTATTATTTGTTGTTATAGTGACCAAAGTTATTATGTATAACTTTGGTCACTATAACAACAGTGAAAATATTATGACCTATTATGGTTCAGAGGATATAGCCCTGTGAAAGACGGACAGCGGTGCCTTAGTAATAGAGTTCCCGTTGGTTGGTTTGGTTTAGCCATTGGGTAACTTTAAAAATATTAACCAATCTTGCAATCTAACAGGGAGATTATGAATGCCTTCCGATAGAACTCTCCTGAACGAAACTCGACAATGTTTGTATGGGCGCTACAAATCATGCTGTGGTCTTAGAAAGTTAATGTCCTAGTTAGTGATATAGAAAAAAAATTATGTTCACAATTTATTAAAATTTGATCTATGTAACACAGATAATTCAGAAGATCCGCGAAGAGTTGGCTAACCTCGACCAGTCGGAAGAAGTGGACCAGATAACCAAGCATTTCCACAATACGTTACAGCATCTGAAAAACCGCATGGAGTGTCCCGAAGTTGACGGGTTAGGATACGAGGGACTCGTTCTGGCCTAACGAGTGAAAGTTGTCGTTGTGTTTGTCGTTACACTACCTATTCAATATACATTGCTTCCTGCGCAAGCAGAATTATGTAATCTCAGTAACATACCACAATGTGCAAGCAATGCAATCAAAAGCGGTATAGCCGTCACGATACCACGGCGTTTAGTGGGCTGTTTTAACGGCGATATAGAGTTGTGGATAAGGTTTGTAATTCCATTTCTTTCTGTCTCAATTCAAAGGATTCGGTAATATTCGCTGTTGTATCATTAGTTTTACAAGCAAATCCATATATCGAATGTGTAATAATATTTAATATAATATTAAGCATGTCCATACTTAATATACCGTATTTTTTTATAAAAAAATATTAGAATTACTAAAAAACATTCTTGAATGGGAATGAAAATAGTAAAATCGGGTGCGTTTTGTTTACGTACCAAAAAAATTTGCATCAGCCAATTGCAATACAGATCACGGATAATCCACATGGACTAAAATTTGTGTGCGAAACAATACCAAAGCGGACGTATACTAAAGGTGTCTTTTCGTTTGCGCATTCCGTGAGTAAAACAGGTAAATAGGCTGTAAATTGGTGAACTGAATTTATTTTGTTAATTTCACTATTTACTTTTTTTCGTTGTTTTTATACTTTAATTTGGGTAGCCGCCGCTGTAAAACGAATAAAATTACAGTATGCATATTTTTGATTTATTACATTGATTCTATAATTTATGGTTCAAGATGCATTCAAAACCTAGATCATATAATGTACAATGATTATTTGGTTGTTGTGTATTTTGTGATGACCAATTATTAAAGTTGAAAGGGAAATATATTTAGTATTAATAAATGCATGTATTTTGGTCACACAAATACTAAATGAAATGTAGCATTTTTAATTATTGTTTGTATATTGTGTGGCACTGATATTTTTTTATTCTAATTAATTAAGTACTACTAATGTATATTTATTTGATGAAAATGAATAAAATATTTAAAAAAAAAATGTAAAAGGGAAATATTTTTATGTGTATCAAACTTTATAGCAATTTTCTATAATTATTTAAGTGTGTTAGAGTACATTTGTAAATAAATATTTTTATGTTGGAAACATGTTCATTAAAGCAACAAGTATAATTTATTGTTTTTTTTTGCAGTACCCATTTCTCGAGTCACTAAGCTGTAGAAAATTGTTGCTAATGGGAGATTTTAATTTAATACAAGTTCACATTTTGGCCGTTACTGTCGCCACCATCGATAAAACTGCATTTAATGGCTAGTAGTATGGGACATATAGAATTCCCGTACGTTTTGGTTTTTAGGGTAAAAACTAAAACTGAATTTAGCAACAAAACTGCACAAGAAGTATCCAGGAAAAAGTCAATTAATAAAATAGTTGAAAAAATTCTAATTTTTTTTTGCCAAAATAAAATCGTCAAGGTCATGTTTACTTCGAATACACATTATTATCTTGATAGACCAGCTTTGGGACATTATATTACTATAACTATTTTGTATTACTCAGTAAAAAACTGCGATTACGGCGTAAGATACTTTTAAAGTATTATTAGGTGATGTGATATCCTTTTAATATATCTGGATGGATCCTTGCAATACAATGTCAACAAAAATGACAGGCCAACTTTTACATGAATACACGCATCGTTACGCCATACTGACCATGTACGAATAGCCTTTGTGTGCGTGAATTATAACCGAACCGTTAAGTGATATTTTTATCTACGTTTTTGACGCCGACCATCTATGCAGATATAAAGCTGTTATCCTACTACAATGCGGTGTGCGCTGTAAGAGCCGGCTACAGTATTGGCGACTATGCCGAAATTGCAGATTTTTACCAAGTGCTATGCGAGATTAATATTACACTTCCAAGATATGTCCAGACGATTTAGTTGCAAATTAAATAAAGTCTGCAGAAAGTTTGAACTCAATAGTATAACAGGGGACACTAAAGAAGCCAAACAGTGCGATGATTGAACGCGTAGAGCATAAATTTTCTGGATACCTATGTACAAAAGGATAATAATAATATGGGACATCCATGGACATAATAGTACCTATCCCACACAGCGCCATCTAGATCCAAAGTAAGCGAGTATTTGGGGTACTAGACATACATAAATATTCACACAAATATTTGTCCCGGACGGGAATCGAACCCTTGGTTCCGTAGTTAGGGTCTCTAACCAATCGGTCAGTAAAATGATGTATGTAAGGGTACTATCCATTTCTTTATCCATCACTGTCTCGGGTATGGTAGGACTGCATACACTGAGCTCAGACGTAAGGAGCAGCTACCATACCATCAGCACATTATTGCCCCACAGCAGGAGCATAGGCCTCAGGTTGAGGGGGGCTTGAAGCTTAATCCACCACGCTGCTCAACTGTTAACTAACGACTGTCATCTGTTGATGGCAACCGGGACCGACGGCTCAACGTGCTCGCCGAGGCACAGTCAGTGATAGTTATGTACATATGAAAGAAAAATCCCTTGGTACATGCCCTGGGATTCGCACTACGGCCTTCTAAACAAAAAGCCTGATCGTTACCACTCGGCTATCACAACATACGAAACTGACGTATTACTGCCAGATTTTGCGTGGTAGGGTTGAATCCGTCCACTCTAGAACGCATTCGTTTGTGCAGCGGGGGTGCGTGAGTGCGGGCCGCCGTCGGCATCATCTTGCCAACCCTGACAGTTTACGAACCAGGCACGCCAGGAACGCGCCGTCGGCACGAGCTACCTCTATATAAAATGCGTTCGTAAATGAGATCCAGGGTATCGACTTGTTTGTCGATAACTTAATGGGCATTGATATGTTAATCGCATATGTATCTGCAAAGTGTGAATTCCCAAATTTTAATTGTAATGCTGGATTTTATATTAAAATTAAATTGCTCTAAATTATACACTTTGTATTTTGGTTCTCGATTGTAAGCTATAATTGTTACTGAAATAAATATCAATACATTGACCATTTGTTTTTGAAGAAATTTAAGCAATTTGAAAAAAAAAAACAAACAATAGTTTTTAAGTAAGCTTTTCATTTCCATGCATAAATTAAAAACCATTTTTTTTTCAAATATTCATAGAGCTAATTTCATTAGGTAATTGATTGAAAAAAATGCTATTGGCAAAGTATTATTAATTTAAAATGGATTTTAAATAAGTTGCTTGGCAGAAGTGAGAGAAAAAAAAAACTGCGCCCCCAAAAGCCCTAGTTTATATCTTAGAAGTTAGAATGTACGTAAACCATTAAAGTACGAATTGACTAGGCTCTTTTCTGCGTTTACCGTCTATCCACATACTACGGCTAGCTGGTGCACGTACAAGTCTCCGGAGGTCCCCGCGCGCCAGCCTGCATCCCTGCGAAATTGCTTTTGACATGTTTGATACTGTGATGTGACATTTCTGACTATTAAAACCAAACGCTGCTTTCAAATTTGTATACTCTATGACGGAAACAGAGCACAATATAAAATAAGTATGCGTCAAACTCATATACAGGGTAACGGTAAAGTGAATATAACGCATTACCTTAAAGAATTCTAACTTTTATTTTTCATTATTTTTTCAACCTATCCAATACAATGAATCTCAAAACGGTTACGTAAACCCACAGACAAGTCAACCTTTAGACCACGCTTTAACAGGGAGTAGCATTCGCCAAGGCTATGTAGTGACACTACATAACTACGTCACTAGTGAGCCGTCAGTTGGAAGCACGTCGGAAGCCATTAAATTGTCAATTTTGAACGAGCCAATGAAAACTAGCCGACCTCTCCCCGCAACCCGCCACTTTTTGGCGATTTCGTTTTCGCACTGACGTTTATTAAAGCGTGGTCTAAAGGTTGACTTGTCTGTGCATAAACCGTATTGGATTAGGCGCGTAGGGGCACAGCGGCGGCTCTCGACAGTACGAGTAAGGTGATACAACTCGCGGCATTTTTATGGATACATTTAATCAATTTTTTTTTTTAATAAATAGATAAATGGAAATACATTTTTAGGTGCAGTGAAAAAATTTTATAAGGATAAAGGCTTAGGTATAATCAGTTTCATTAATAAAACTCTTGAATTATACATTTTTTATTACAATTTACAATATCCTATTCCCCTGAACATTATTCTTGTTATTCAACATAATCTTCTCTTGTCTCTTCTTTTCTTCTTTGAACGCTTCTTTATTCGCTTTCTTTTCTATTCTCCTCTCTTTCCTATATTCTTTTAATAGTTTCTTTCTATCTCTTTTCTCCTCGGGCGTTTCATTTTGTGGCCTGATAGACAAAACGCTTAAAGTTGACAATATAGTCTCCGCTTGAGTATTACTGTCTTCTGTGATGTCTCTCTCTGCTAGTTCGTTTAGAGCATTGAATTTAGCGAGTGACTTTACTGTTAGTTTGTTGTCTTTGCCTAGAGTGTCTTTTGGTATGCCCGTTATGGTGTTGATTTTGATTTTTCGCGGTCTCTGTTGAATTCAATATGATTTTTTTTAGATGCGATATAATAATAATACATGGGACTTCCCACACAGCGCCATCTAGTCCCAAAGTAAGCAAGTATTATGCTTGTGTTATGGGTTACTAGACAACTGATATACATACTTAAATATTTTTTATTTTAATAATATATATGTATACAAATATTTTACACCCAGACCTGGAACAAAATAAAAATTTTCATGCACACAAATATTTGTCCCGGGCGGGAAGCGAACCCGCGACCCTTGGCTCCGCAGTTAGGGTGTCTAACCACTCAGCCGATAGGTCGTCAATATATAAAATACATGAACGATAAATAAATATATAAATATAAAACAGTTATTTGCTTTAATATTTAATTAAAAGCTTTATCTGTTTCAAAATATTTTTATTTAAAAAAATTAGAACCATACAAATTAAATGTTTGTCATAGGAAAATTAACATAAACAAAAATTATATTGAAATAAAATAATTTTCGAAATTAAAATTGGATCGTAAATATCCGATAATTGTACCACTCAATATTGTATAACACACCTGGTGATCGGCTGAACGTAATCCAAATTTATAAAGCGTGTTGAAATACCGAACTACATGAAAAGTTAAAAAAAGATTTAAAAAAACATCAAACACCTTTTTCTCGGTAACCGTTAGTTTGCGACATCTGCTCACTTGAAACTTTTTGTTTAGTTTGGGAAGCTCTACACGCTCCAAAGGTTGAACTACGTTCAGCTAAACACGCGGTATATTATATACGAACTGTTCCGCTGAATATAGTTGAAATTTAAACATTATTTTCTCGGTAACTATTAGTTCGCGCCATCTGCTTACTTGAAACTTTTGTTAACTTCGGTAAGCTTTAAATGCTCTATAAGTTTGGACCATGTTCAGCCAAACACCTTGTATAGAGATGCACTCCATACAATGTGCTAAAAAATCAATTTAAATCTTTAGTGTTCTTTACCTTAGGTTCTTCTATCAGCTTAGGGTGGTTGTAAATATTAGAATATGTAGACAATATAGATTCACAGTCCCATTTCTCTTTAGGCTCCAAAGGCATGTCCACCAGGTCCTCATCATCAGTAGATTCTTCGGCTATCTCTTGCAGACGTTGCAATCTGAAAAAATATAAACGTTTCAATTTAAAAACGGAAAATGCATATTGCGCCACATGCAAGTTATTATGACGTCACTATAAGTTGCGTCAAACTTCAAATTGAAACATGTCAATGAAAAAATACTCTTTTTTGAAATTTTTAAAAGAATTTGATATTTTTTAAGAATGCGGCTTCTTTTAGATATATATTAAAACATATATACATATGTGTGACGCCATCTTTGTATGTCACACAGATGCATTCAAATGTTTTTATTTTATATCTTAGTAAATGTTAATTATTTTGTTAACTAAAATTGTAATATGAAGCTGATATGTTTGAAACACGTGACTGTTTGAAAACTTTTCATTTTAGTTAAAAATTGATTCCAATTCCACTAGCCCATAATGCCCCACTACAGGGGCTTAGGCCTTAGTGAGGGGGATTGGAGCTTAATCCACCACGCTGCTCCAGTGCGGGTTGATGGTAATCGGGACCGATGGCTTAACGTGCTCTCCGAGGCACGGAGTCAGTGATAGTTATGTACTTATGAGAAAAAACCCATTGGTACACGCCCGGATTAGCGCCACGGCCGTACAGCCTTCTAAACTAGAAACAGGTTCGCCGCGCTTGGGCTATCACGACACTTCATTGATTAAAAATTTAATTCATCGTCTGTGGTAAAGCAATATAATAACAATAATATTTGGCACATCTCACACAGCGCCATCTAGTCCCAAAGTAAGCATTATGCTTGCATTATGGGGTGCTAGACAACTGATATAGATACTTAAATATTCTTCTTTTTTTTATAATTTATACATAGATACGTTTACACCCGGATCCGTGCCTGGGTGTAAAATATAAACTATATATAATAAACATGTTCACGCACACAAATATTTGTCCCAGGCGGGAATCGAACCTGCGACCCTTGGCTCCACAGTTAGGGTCTCTAACCACTCGGCCAACCGGTCAGTCAAAGTATAGTAACTAATTCGATTTCAAATTATTACGCTGCGTCTATTGGATGTTCGATTTACTCCACTGCGAATTCGCATCTTTTTTTTCACAGTTTATTAATCAACTTTGAATAGAAAATCACAAAAACGAAATTCATGGTATTTTCGCTTATCTTTGTATTTGATATTGATTTTTTTCTTAATATGTGGGATCAATACTGCGCTTTGTCCTTTATAATAGTGGGTCTACTCAACTAAATACACGGCGGGAAACGTTTGGCTATGAAAAGGCGATGGTTCGGAAATGGCGCGGAAGTCGCTGTGCTTCAAGTCGGTACTATATATGTCTTTCAACATCGCCATTTGAAAACTTTTACCAAACCACCGGCGTTTGAAAACCTTTTCGACCGCCTGTACAGGAATCGATAACTTACGCTGAAGACATAAGGTTCTTTTTCATCTAAATGAAATGGATTGTATTCGTTGAAGATTCATAGCATTCATAGTGATTGGTTAATATCGAAAACCCACCGAGTACTGTGCATGTAATAATACTTCGTGGAGCGTCCCATCACTTCTATGGAAAAACTTGTTGGTCGGAAGTTGGTTGCGGGGCGCGATGCAGGTAAGTACGAATGTCGCTGCGCCGGGAAAGCAACTAGATATTTATTACGTACAAATGTCTCCATATATTCTGAGATGAGATTTTTTCAGGGTTTTTTTCAAAATGGCGCATGTAGAACGTCGTAGTTCCCGGTGGCATTTTGAAAAAAACTCCATGTTAACCGTACTACGTTGCCTGTTTTTATTATTGTTCAATGAAATAGTTTAACTCCCATACACTAGACATTGGCAGAATTAACATATGTTAGAACGCCATTGACCAAAAAAAAGAAGAAGAAGAAGAGATTTTTTCACAGTATTAAAAACTAAACAGGTACATATATACTTATAATGTGTAATATATTTATAATGGAAACTAAGAAATAAAATAAAAGGGGCCTACTGTGATTTTAGAATAAAAGTAAATAAATAAATACCTATACTAAACTTACATTTTCTTTTCGTAAGTTAAACATGTAATTTTATCAGTTGGTATTAATTCATGTAAGTACGATAAACACTAATTATCATGGATTTTTAACTATTATTTTATTGATCTAAAATTCAGTATCTACTGTTTTTTTAACCATAAAAATTGAAACTTTAATTTTCAATTAGAAATAGTTTTTATGAATTGAGCTATTTTTATGTTGATACCTATCATTAGATTACATATACTTATTTGAATTTTAATATTTTAATTTTATTTAAATAACATAAACCCCGTTGCCTTCGGTAACAAACATCACGACAATATCCAACAAATCATTAAATATAATTAAACTGGCCATTGCATTGTTATTAAATCACCGTCGATGAAACTAGGCAATCAAAATACTAACTTTTTGAGATCCATTTCACGATCGCTAGAAGCGTCAACTTTGACAGTTAGACGATCTTGCTAAATTGGTCAGAGTACGAATTTATCGATCCCCATACAAAACGCTTCGCGCGAAGTGCGTCACGAGATCCAACGCAACGTCGCGGCGAAACCTTTTCATTTCCGTTTGACGATCGCTGGAGCTGTCAGCCAGAGTACCGATTTTTGAAACGGAGCGTATTCGGCGCTACTTTAGCACGGCGTTAAGGAGTCATAGTACGCCTGCAGTTCTTTTGTGCCATTACAGGGTAGTGACCCTGCCTACGAAGCTGGAGGTCCCGGGTTCGAATTCCAGGTCGGGTCAGTATTTATATGATGAATAATGATACTGGTACCGGGTCTTGGTTGTTATATGTATGTGGTGTCTTTGCTTGGTACCCAAAACACAAGCTAATGCTTAGTTGGGGGCATAGACGTTGTTGTCATGTATACAGTATTATTATTATTAAATGGAGCAAATATTATAACTTCTAATATTGGTATATTAGAAGTGTCTGTGGTGTATATGTATGTATATGTATGTGGTGTCTTTGCTTGGTACCCAAAAATACAAGCTAATGCTTAGTTTGGGACCTAGGCGTTGTTGTGATTGAGTGTGTTATTATTATTATTATATTACTAACTTTTACCTGTGGGTTTGCCCGCGTGGACAAAGATTTAAGTTTAGAATTGGAATCTTGAATAATGAACTCATGGGGCGAAGTGCAAGTGATGACCACGCGAGCGGACTCGCGGGAAAAAACTAGTGTAAAATTTTAACCACCATTTTTTTTAAATCACACCTGGCTATCTCCTTTTCCTTGTCGAGGGTGTATTTGCGTTTTGATCTCTCAAACTCTTCAGCGGCTCTGAGCAAAGCGTCGTGCGTGTCCGGTAAATACCCCTCTATGTCTTCACAATCCAGCGGTCCCAATTCCGTATCGTCGTATTCGGCGAACATCTGATGGATTTGAACGTTTAATCTTAAAATAATGTAAAAAGTCACCAACAAAATCGTAATAGAGTTCTAGACAGATATTAGGGTCTGAGCGAAAGTATTGGAGGATGACACGCGTGTGTAACTTTTTCGGCGAAAGAATACACTCGAATCTAAATTGGTCAATCGGTGAACGCGAGCGCGTTTGATGGTTCTGACATATAATTTTCGTTTAAAATTAAATGCCAGTAAGTGGTTTCTGACGATGTAAACAGTTCTGTATCGAAAGTAGTAAACTGGTTTAGTATAAATAACTAATTAATAACTGAGAAAAAGGCTTAATGTATTAAATTCATTACACTTAATGTAAAACACACTATAACAAACATAGCAATTAGGAATGAAGAATCGGATATTGTTGACACTAGTGTTTCTACGTATGACGTTACACTCCAAGCTTTGATGGGCTTCTCATATGGTTAGTCTTTCAAATAAACTCACTCTGCAGTTTTTACACTTAAAAAATTTACCAACTGACAGACATAGCGAAGTTTATTTTCAGTTACTTATTATGTCATATTGTATTTTGTTGTAGGGTAGTGCCCCTGATATAAAAAAAAAAAAAATCCAGTCGGCTAATAAAATAGGCCCTAGAGATTCACTTCGAGATAAATCCAAAGACATTAATGTAATGACAGTGCATAATTAGTATATTCATGAAAATATATTGTATGTATATAAATACAATACCAAACAAACGAATTTACCATTCACAAATTTTTTAATTAAAGTCCATTATATATATTTTGAAAGATTAGGCAATTTTAAGAAACCAAATTGATATATTTTTTTAGATCAGTATTTACGTAGATATATTATTATTCTCAGAGCTTTCAATAGTAATAGTGACATTGTTTTTATAAATATGCAACGGCAATGGCTAAACTTATAATTCCATCCTGTGATGTCACGCTATAAGAATTTTAATATAATATATTTACGTAAATACAGATCTAACAAAAAAAAATTAAATTCAAATTGGTTTCTTAAAATTACCTATCCTTTCGAAATAAAATATAACGGACTTTAGTTCAAAAATTTGGGAATGGTCAATCGTGATAATATGCAGAAGTATGAAATCCGTGTTGTGGCGAACGTGTAGGGAGGAGAAGACCCTACTTTCATTTACTTCCTAAAACTGATCGTAAAAAATAAGACTGATACAACAAAATATTAATTATAGGAAACCAACCCTTTCGAATCTTCCATCGAGTAGAGAAAGTCCTTCGTTCCTTCTGATGACGCTCGACGACATGGAATATTGAGAAAATCGGGATTTCGTCTCCTCCTTGGCGAATTTGTCCCATGACGGCATTCTGCTTCCAACTTCCTGAAAATTTATCAATTTTAATATTACAATATATAGAACATACATATACTTATGCCTGCTTCCCATTGGGGTAGGCAGAGATTACAGATTTCCACTTAGTGCGATCCTGGCATACTTCTTTCGCTTCATCAACACTCATCACTCTTCTCATACACGCTCTCCGACTACTCCGGGTACTCTGGACTTGACCCTTTTCCAGTATGTCCAAATTTATAGAATTTTACCAAAAATTAAATATCTTTATTGGTGAAACTTTATGTGCAATAATGATTGTTTAATTTTTATTTTTTGTACTCACTACAGTCCAAGTCAGGGATCTCGGGGTCTTCGCGACAGTAGTGAGGACAAGACGCTGTGCACCCTTTGTCGGGCGTGTTAAATTAGTAGCTGGCTAATTGAAACGGAGGCCATTATCGAATTGGCGTGTGCTAAATTAGTAGGAAGCAAATTGTGAAAGCGTCCATTAGCCAACTTACTCGGACTCCATTATCTGAATTTTTACCTGAATCTCGCTATCATCATCATCGGAATCTAGGTCAGACGCGAAGGCCTGGTCTGAGCGATCATCACTTTCATCACTCGCATCATCTTCTGAGTATTCAGCATCGTCACAGCCTAAAAAGATTTATAAAGGACTTCATTTTTTGTATTACTTTACACAATCATAATCAAGAAAATCAATACATAGAATAAATATACAAAAGACGTCTATTGTTGTAAACACCCTGAAATTTTAAGAGTATGTAGTATATTTATATATCATAGTATAGTATAGCAACCTGAAAGCTATATATATATATATATATATATATATATAGAAAGGATATTTGCAATGAATATCCATTTCTATATTTTCTATCCCGCAATGCCGCTTATGGGTTGAACTTAATTGCCCTAGATGTAAAAAAAAAAATGAAAGAAGTCAAAAAGCGGTCTACAAATAGTTTTTGGTTCTAATATTATCAGGGAAAATTTAAGTTCTAGTTTTTACGTAACTTTGGATATTTAGAATTGATATGAAATTATCTAAATCTGTAACGGTACACAAAGGGTGCCAATTGGTCCTACTTCTTTCTAAAGGGCTTGTATCTTGTGAACCGTTTATAGATATTAAATAAAAACTCTGGACTCATATTTACTGAACAACCAATGAAGCACTGCAATGGCGGCCACTTATGTATGTGTGATCGGATCTTCAAAGCATACTGGCAGCCGGTAGACATACTATGGTATGAGTGTGTTCAAATTGACACGTGGAAGCAAGCTGACTTACTAGGGATGCATCGGTAGTTGGTTCGCAATATCTACCTCCGGGTATACCTAGGGTTATGATATGAGTGAATTTTGTTTGTTTCATGTTATTAAACCAGAACAGACAATAATACCTTCAGCCATTGCAAGCTCTATGAAGTTGTCTTCAAGTTCGTTTTCAGGGTTGTCAAAATCGAAGTCTTCATCCAGGGCTGCCACTACGTCCGGATCTAATTCTAAGCACAATCCTGTAAAATGAGAATATAAAATAAGTGATTCATATACAATATGACATTTGTTTGAAGTTATATATAACTAAATATTATATGTTCACAAGAACACTCTATTTCCAATAGAACATTATTAAAGAGGGTGTGGGCCATAGGCGTACACCACATTGCTAAAAATGGAAAATAAACTGAGTATCATATGTGCAGGCAAAATGTAATGAAACTTTTGAAATAGATGTCTCAGCTGTTAAACATTCACTGGTATACATAGGTTTGTTCCTAGATTCTGAAAACAATGTGGGGTCGACCGAACAGAACTGGGACCAGTTAAAATGCGTACCATAACAATTGCCCCTTTGTCAGCCAGAAATGATGAGATACATGAATATCTTAGTGTGCTAACAATCAGCATTGTGATAGAAAAGTACAGGGGAAGATATGCAGAACGCCTGGCTATCCATCCCAACCCTGTGGTGGCACAGCTCTTAAAGCTCTCTGGAGAGAGAAAGAGAATGAAAAGAAAGAAAATCTGAAGAGAATGGAGCGGAAGGATGTTTCTGGAAATGACAATAGGCATGATGACAGTAATTGAAAATCACTGAAATTATATATTTATTTAATGAAACTTGAGTCATGGAATACGAAACACGCATTTATTTTTCTATTAATAGCGAGATTAATAATTATTTTGATAAAATAAAACTACGAAATACGAAAGTCCGCCATGATATGTTGAACACCAATCAGAGCGAATGACGTCACTTTTGAGTAAACAAGTAAACGAACTCGAACGAACTCTGTGTTTTTTTTCATTTAATATTCAATTTTGTTTGTTCCGTCCGTATTATTTAAACCAAACGAAAGTGAAATAATCGCGTTATTTCACTTTCAACGATCAACAAGGATTTACTAAGGCAAACAGTGACAATTTGCCTAAAATTGATGTGTTAATGCTGGGAGAATTTTTAGCATCAAATAAAGATTTTTGTTCAGCAGAATTTAAAAACGTCAAAACCTTTATGTACGTTATTATTTAACAAACATACCCAATAATTTAAATTTTAAATAAAATACCTATTAAGACCACAGTAGTGGTGCAAGATTAAACCTAACCTCGAAAAAGATTGTGTTTAATTTAATTTTAGACCTCAAAAAAGATATATACTATTTTAGGATCTTCAAAGTAAATGAAATACGTCAAAATGATCATCACAAAAATAAAAGTGAGTACTTGGCAACATTGCTGTTGGATCTCGCCTTGCCAGTTTAAGCCACTTGTATTATCTCGTATCGTTTTCTTTTGTGGAACGAACAGGAATAACTTATCAGGCGTTTTTATTGATATGTTATCACACTGAGGGACCACACACCACCTGTACACTTTAGAATTCATATTTAATAAACTAAATTATTCAATGAGCGTATAAGGAACGTCAGTGTTTACAAATACGTTTTGTTTGGTTTTATTTACTCGAAGTTTACTCAAACGTGACGTCATTAGCGACGCCATGACACTGACAAGCGTTTTGGCGCGAATTTTAAATCTAAAAACTAAAATGTGATTTTTTCCTCCTAAATCTTTATTATAAGTAGAAATATGTTATTCATTGTAAGTACTATACATTTCCGAACACTTTGGAACAGTTTTTCAAAATCTGTCATCATGCCTATTGAGGCACTGGTCTCTTCGCATTCACGACAGTCACTCTTTAACCGAATCAGCTTATAGTGTCACAAGCGATTGCCGATAAAATTAAATAAAATAAAGAAATTAAAACGCGGAAAATAAATAGTCTTTGGCTACTTGTTACCAACCGTGACCTGCGACGTTTTCTAGGTTATCTACCCACCTAGTGGTGGGCCATTTTTTGTTCCTCTTGAGATAGGAAGTTATTGAAAAGGTTAACTTAAAATTTATCACTCTGCCATTGAATCGGCGCACTATATATGGTCTGGTGCTCTCGTAAGTGAGCGCTCTAAACTACATGCTAATTATTTGATCTAAGGCCTCCAACAGAGCGACGCTGATGTCGGTCACGTACGTCGGCGACGTAGACTACTTCATAGGAATCGCGCTACTGATCGTCAGCGGAATTCTGTGTGGTTGTATTTGATTTTGAAGAAGCGCTGACGTACGCGACCTACGTCAGCGTCGCTCTGTTCGAGACCTTTGTTACTCTAGTTCTTTATGCAGAGAACCTCCAAGCGGAACTCTATCCATAGTGTATTAAGTGCATAGATCTATAATTAATGGATGTGATATCATCGTAGTCACACTACGTCCGCAAATTTTATGCCCAAATGACACATACAGCCTTTGACAGTTGAAACATAGCAGCCGAGTCATACATGTATTGTTTATTAACTACATGAGTTTTATTGTTTCAAAATGCCATCACTGTGATACTAACATGTAAAAGTATCCGCGTTTTTTGTGTATGTAAGTACATATTAAGAGTAGTTTAACAATTTAACTGTCCGGTTCGTCTACTGGTCGGAAGGACCGACTGTCAACCTAAAGGTCACGGGTTCGGTTCCCGCCCGGGATAAATATTTGCGCATAAACATGTGTATTTGTTTCACGTCTGGGTGTAAAAGATATGTATTATAAAAAAATATTTAAGTAGTATATCAGTTATGTAATAATATATCAGTTATTATGACGACCGCTTAGCCTAGTGGGCAGCGACCCTGCCTGCGAAGCTGGAGGTCCCGGGTTCGAATCCCAGGTTGGGTCAGTATTTATATGATGAATATTAATACTGGCACCGGGTCTTGGTTGTTATATGTGTGTGATGTCTCCGCTTGGTACCCAAAATACAAGCTAATGCTTAGTTTGGGGCCAAGACGTTGTTGTGATTGTGTGTGAAAAAAAAAAGTTATCTAGTACCCATAATACAAGCCTAATATTTTCGGACTAGATGTCCCAGATATTATTACTATTACATATTCATAAACTACACTAACCTTGAGGAGCTGCTTTGTTCAATAATCCAATATCTTCTTCAACTTCAGAAGCAAAAACAGAACTGGGTAGTTGTAATTTTTCAGCCACCGATTCAAGTGATTCCTCTTTAATTTCAGTTTTGTTTTTCCTTTTATGTGTCGTTTTCTAGAACAAAAGTCAGTTTATTTAATATACAGTATTTGAAAATATTCTGATTCTGGTGCACAGGCAGACAAATAAATTTTCACATATGTCATATTGATTCCTGCATTTGTATAAAAGGCTTATACTTTTAATTTTATTTTTCATTATAATGATCTTGTTTTCTTTATGTACCTTAGGAAACCAGAACAAAAAGCACTCATCGACAGTGGTGTAAAAATCAGCTTTATTTTAAAAACATGCTTCAGACTATAAACTATATTATTTTAGCATGTTTATTTATATGCTATGCTATAGCATAACACGCGGGAATGCTTAGCGCGAGAATATCTACCACGACTGTTTAGTTGTGCTGATGGCATCGCTCTATCAAAAAGGCGGGACTGCGGGATCGTGTCGCGCCATTTAATGGCACCAAGAGGCAACCAATATAATATGCTAAACCCGTTGGGCTTAAATAATGCGTTTTAAATAATGTTTTATGCTATATTATCCATCACTGCTCACCAATATATTTTTCATTTATCAAATTGTTTGTATATGTAACTGTATCTAAAATGTACATGTTTCTTAATGATGGCTGTCGAAAATCATTGTTTATGTCTAATTAAAACTACAACAGTCTGTTTTATGAACACTGGCACGCCTTGAATATTTTTATAATTTTTTTGTAACTCTCTCTCTCTCTCTCTCCTGCCCTTATCCCACTCTAGGTGGGGTCGGCCCAACATGTTTTTTTCTTCCACTCCTCTCTGTCACTCGTCAGTTCATCACTCACTCCTTTCGTTATCATATCCTCCTTTACACAATCTATCCATCTTTTCCTCGGTCTTCCCCTCTTTTTACGTCCTTCCACATTCATACTTAACATTCTTCTGCCTACATACTCGTCATCCCTGCGCATAACATGACCATACCATCCAAGCCTATTACTCCGCAGTCTCTCTGTCACTGGCGCTATTTTCAGAGCTCCCCTGATATACTCATTTCTTATCTTATCCTTCCTTGTCACACCACACATCCATCTTAACATTCGCATCTCTGTCACATGCACCTTTCTTTCATCCATCTTCTTCATAGCCCAACACTCTGATCCATACATGACAACAGGTCTGATTGCCGCCTTATAAATTTTTCCCTTTAGTTTAAGGGGCATTCGGGCGTCACAAATTGTTGCTGAGACCTGTCGCCACTTCATCCATCCCACATTCATTCTGTTGTTAATGTCACGGTCAATATCGCCGTTGTTTTGGAAGAGCGAACCAAGGTAACGGAAATCTGAGCAAACTGGAAGGGATACACCGTCTAAGGCAATTTCGGAGAAATTGGAGGGGCCACCAACTACTGTATTTAAAAAACTTATAGTCTTTAATTCCGATAATTGTCGGCCATAATCTCAATGAAGAATTAAAAAAAATTGTAAAATATTTTTACTCTATCCTATACAAAGATGTACATTACATTGTATAGATCGGTTGTCGCCACAACTAGTAGGCCAAATTTCATTCAAACGAAAACAAAGAAAGGCTATAAAAAAAATTATTATGAAGTGATGTGACAATCCAACATAAAAATTAGCATTCCATATGCAAAAGACTAGTTGACTATTTTATTAAAACTATTTTATATGAAAGTGTTTTCTAACTATATCATAAAAGTGAAAGAATTTTAAAAAATAAATAATTTTTAACAAAGTTATGAATGTTTAAAATGTCCTGTTAGACAGAGAGGGCAATACCATACAGCATACCTATGTGTGACTCAAGCCATTTAAAATAATGTTAAATATCGTTTCGTTAGAAAGAGACAGGGATAAAATTTTAATACCTTATAATTTGTATATTCTTAAGCCGAATACAATTTTGTTATCGTATAAAGTCTATTTTTATATTTTAATGTATATATATTTAATGGTAGTCAAACACATTATCATGGTGATGTTGATATGCTTTAAAATGGGTGATACGCTTTAAAATGGGTGATACGCTTTAAAAGGGGTAGAAAGTTTTCTTTTCACATATTAATATATAGATTATCAAATTGATTGATTTCTTGTTAAAGTAACAGATTTTAAAAAAATGTGACTATGCAGTTTTGTATCCTCAAAAATTGAGCTCATGACACCTTTGAACACTTTTCACCATACAATCCCATCTCAAAAAGTCTGATGAATGTTCTCAGACATAAAAAGGAGGTTGTCAGGAGTGACAAAAGTTGGTTTTTGTCTATTTGTTCAAGCTAATAGTTGAAACGGCTGATCCAATTTTACTGAAATTTCGCAAACGTAAGAAGGGCGTCCTTTGGAGTGACAAGCAATTTATATATATATATATATATATAAATTTTAATAATTTATATATATATATATATATATATAAATTGCTTGTCTATGTAATAAGTTGTCTTACGATTTGTTGTATATATATATATACAACAAATCGTAGTGTCTGTTAGTCTGTCTATTCCGGTTAATTTCCAAAATGGCTGACTGATTTTGGGACTGACCTGTGGGATAGCTATTCTTCATGCTAAAATGGCTAAATGGATTTTGATAAAATTAGGTATTTAGGTAGGAGAGATTTCTTAGGCAGTTAAGTTTCAGAATGTTCTAGAAAGTGTCACAATTTTCTGGAACGTCGCGTCCCTTTAGCTGTCCCGGCACAACAATGCACTCCTACTCTACATGAATTTTAACTCTACAAAATCGGACACTCCTGAGGTGCATAATATGCTTAAAATGGAATTGACATCTTTTGCTTCACATATTAATTTTTACATTTCATAATTTAATTTGTGATAGTTTTTCACATATGATTTATTTAAAAAAATCATTGTTACAATCATTTCAGTAGTGATCTACAAAAAACACATATCTCATTCAGTGTTTGAGTGATTAATAATAAATATTTTGTTTACCGGTGCAAGAAGCATAGTGACTTCTTTGGTGTCCTTGAGATGCTGCAGATAGTTGTAGTCATCATCAAAGTATATGCCATATTTGTGCTGTTCTTCTCTACGTTGTTCTGGGCTAAGTTCCTGTAAATCAGATGGAACAGATGAAACATTTACATCAAAACTGATTAAATATTTATAGAAAAACATAATGAAATATTTTAATAATGCTGCAACAGCATGACACATGCATCCTTATTTTGATGCAAACGCAATGCTGGGCCTACATGGAAACAGCTGCATGCCAGGTTATAAGATGTTGTCTAATTAAGAGAACTTAGCGTGGTGATTGTTAATTATAGGATTTCATTTGTAAAACTATTAGTTGTATGGTATGAATGATTTAATGGGCTGTGTCACGCAAAACTTTTGTAGATGGCGCTCGAAACATTTAATCGGGCTTATAGGCGAAGGGGCTTACAATCCTGACGGAGTAATTTTCAACTGCAAATGCGAAAAAAATATAGGGTTTCTTGGTGGCTCGTTACTTCGCCTCACTTTGCTCCTTGTATTGTCACAAGCAAAAACCTATCCAAACCTAACCATTATTTTGAAAATGTTGTGCAGTATCACATATTTACAGAATATGTTAAACTACATAACTTTTTAAACAATTTTATAATCTTAAATATTTAATTAAATCCTATAAGGTTTCTTTTTATCATTTCAGTAGAAATTATTCCAACTCTTTGCCTATTTGAGTAATAGTTCGTATATGACTATATGTTTCCTAATAAATAATTTAAAAAAATTATTGATGAACACTCACAGTTTCTTTATCTTTTTTACTTGTACTTGGTAATACTGCATTAACTGGAACCAATACTCGTTGGGGTGCCTTCTCATCAGCTATAAGAGGATCTCGTTGAGAACGATGCACTAAATTGAATGTGACTGCGCTTTTACGATCTATAAACTTTTTCTTTGTTTTAGGCTGAAATTAAAAGAAAATAAAATATTAAATTTACATATAAGCATTGACATTACACTAAAGATTATTGGGTATAGATTCCCAAAATAAAACAAACTTACAGATTTTTCAGAAACGCGAAAATAAGTAAAAACTAAAAATAAAAAGTATGTACCTGTTACAAGGGCATTACTATCATTAAAATACTTGAAACTAACAGCAAATTACTTTTACAATTTTCATTTTTTGAGTGGCTCTTCGTTATGCTTGCTTCGCTCTTCGCACTGATATACACAAATTATCAATTTAGAAATGGTGAACCAACAATCTATTTCAGCTGAATTTAGAATTAAACTAAAAGCTTTTGAGTGGTTTGTCACATTTTTCTAATCAATTGATAACAGTACAGAACAGATATTTGAACAGATATTAAAAGGGTGGTGGTTTTGGAAAACCAACCCATTCTGTATAAAATGGTTTAATTGTATATATTGTCCTATAAACTTATCAGGAAGTTAATTATGAATAAGTAGTGTTCATTTGTTATATGTGAGAATAATTTTTACTCAATAAATTCATAAACCAAAGTAGGTAATGCCTGCGTTATTTAGAAGCTAGCTAGCGAACAGTTGTCAAATGTTTGATAAATCTAAAATCTTTATTTACCTAGGTAATTAGTTCATGATTAGAAGATATTGATGTATAAGTATTGAAACCATTAACTAAGAAGAAGAAGAAGTAATTTACAAATACTGCAGATTGTGAAGAAATTTAGGTATGTATTAAAAAAAGATGTAAGTAGTAAAAAATATAATTTACCATTTCGTAAAAATATTAAAATGTACACAGCGAGCAGCGACAGAAAATGTACGAACTGTTTACTTTCACCGTGAAGTAAACACGTAAATGAAATAGTGAATCAACTTAAAAACTTCCACATGGAATTTAAGACCACGGTGCACTTAGAACAAATTAAATCATTTTTAAGCCACCTATTTCAGCATGTACCCAAATAGGTATATTGGTTCATTTGAGTCTGATATTAAAATAAGTTGGTTTATACATAAAAAAGTTACTCGGTTCAGAAATATAGATGGCGTTCTCAAGGATAACGTAATATATTTAGTTAAATATTGTATAACCAATTTTTTTTATTACTGTTTATTTATTTTTGTTTGGTAATATATCCATTTTATAATTAAGTTCATTATATTCTAACATTACAGTATGTTCCTTTTGATTAACACCAGTAATTTTAATACTGTTCACAATTTCTTTGTCATTATTTATGCGTTTCGTTAAACGCAGTTGATCACCGATTACGACCTGTTGTTTCATTCAAAGTGTAAATTAATACCAATGATAATATCATATCTATGACCACAATTTAAAAGAAATATAGAAAAAAAAATGTTTAAAACTATTTTTGAATCTTTAAAGTAGTAAATTCAGTTCAAAAATATATTTTTTATGATTGATCGAACCTTTTTTTGGATAAATCGAACGCTTTGTCAATTAAATCTTTGTCAATCGATGTCAACCGTTGTTGCTTTGCACTGATGGATGTGTTTTTTCGTACGATTACTGTTTTTTCCATAGGTTTTTTCTTTCTTTTACGACGACCCGGCTAGTTTTTGGACACTGACGATTCTTCTTCTTACGATCAACCCTGCTAGTTTTTGGATACTGACGATTCTTCTTACGATCAACCCGGCATTCCCTAGGATTCCGACGACCCCGCTTTCCCGACTGGACTTACGCATGAAAATTGGATCTTTGTTTTCCCTTGTGATCGGAATATTGTTGACAATGTCTATTAAAAAATGTTGTGTACCCAACTGCAATAAATCTCGTAAGTACCGTAATCGTTTTATAGTAACTGATAAGATGGACTGTAGGAGTGAAGAAATGTCAGTTCGAATTTGTGGTCGTCGCCCTTCTCTGGAATGGTGCCTCTTTACATTCCACCCAAGGCCGCTAATAGTATCAGTTGCGATTTTCGACATTCCTATTTCTCTCATTTAAACAGCCTATAAACACTTCGCCGAGCGTCAAGGCCAATACGCTCCCTCGAAATCCAATGTTCGTGAACAATTCGTTAACTGAAGTACTTGTGGTTAATTAGTTGATTTAACAGGCATATACATTTTTTTTTTAAATCCTTGGGATATTGTTTGATGACAGATTTTATGTTTTTAGTTAAAACGACTGACCAATTTGCAGAATGGTTAGAGATCCTAACTACGGAGCCAAGGGTCACGGGTTCAATTCCCGCCCTGGACAAATATTTGTGTGCATGAACATGTCTATTTGTTCCATGCCCGAGTGTAAAAAAGAATCTATATATGCATATCCAATCTTAAAAAAAATGAATATTTAAGTATGTATACCAGCTGTTAGTACCCCATAATACAATAATAATAATAATAACATATACATCACAAAAACATCTCGGCCCCAATCTAAGCTTTAGCTTGTGTTTTGGGTACCAAGCGAAGACACCACATACATATAACAACCGAGACCCAGTACTAGTATCAATATTCATCATATACATTTTATATGATAAATATTGATACTGGTACCCAAGATTCAAGACCTCCAGCTTCTTAGGCTAGATCACTACCCTACAGTCACTACAAGCGTAATACTTTCTTACTTTGGGACTGGATGGGATGTCCCAGGTATTATCACTATTAAATGATATTAATTATGAAACCAAAAACTTGTTTGATTGATAATAAAATCATACATAACCATGTTTGTAATCAGAGGTATATAATAAAATTTACACACATGCACACACACATACACATGCACTCGCACAAACTTCAAAAAATTCCTGAAATGTCTCCCTTAATATTAACTATATCTCAACAAGTTTATAGGTCTGTAATAGAAAGTCTAAAAGTGTCTCGAGTTGCTTCTAGAAAAAGGTTCTTGGTGGCAGCCATTTGCTCAACTTGGAAGGGCCACTACCGTGATGCCGGATGTAAATAAGTATTTTTTACAGGTGCAGACAATACTATATTGCATTTATTTCCTAATCCAAACAAAGATTTGGATAGATTCAACACTTGGATTAATGCAATTGGAGGTCATATTGTTTCTTTGGATCATCAGACAGTCTTTGAACTTCGAAGAGTTTGCCACTCACACTTTGAGACACGCTATCATACTCAAAGCAACAGGCTGAGTAATAATGCAGTTCCTACTTTAAACATATCTGGTGAGAATTATAAAGTTTTTTTAATTTAAATCAAAGAAGAATCAATCCATATCACAAACAGAAATTGCATCAAGATCAAAGTGACGGTCTGTGACTGCCAAGATTTCGGCATCTTGGGCCATGTTGTTAGTACTGTATATGTAACATCACAACAATGTCTAGGCCCCAAACTAAGCATTAGCATGTGTTTTGGGTACTAAGCGAAGAAACTATATACATATAACAACCAAGACTATTCGCAATTAAGACGTCACCGTGTTCGGTTGTGTTCATTCTCTGTGATCAGTACTACAAAGTTACAAACTAGTTGTAGCGGGCAAAGAGTAGCGACTTTGTATACTGCCGGTTTTGTGCCTACAATTTCGCGTATCTCACTGAGGCAGAGTATCGTTTGATCGGCGTGCGTTTATTAAGGTGCTTCACCCTTTTGATTACTATGGAGAAATGCTCAAGCTGTAATAAAACGGTAAAAGTGCCAGAAAAAATTTCCTGTACGACTTGCTCAAGAAAATTTCATTACGCTTGTGTTATATTATCAGCAGACAAATTTCAAAAGATAGTCAAGGAACGAATAAAGTGGAAGTGCCCGAGCTGTTTGGCATCATCGCCCAAAGGAGGTGATTCAAATTCGCCAGCCCATTCTGCGACCTTTTTGAATAGTGGCGGGGAGCTGACGGCTTCGGAAGGCGGCGGAATGCCGAGTCGGTTGGATCCCGAATTACTGTTAACTCTTAGGACCGAAATCCGCTTGGCAATAGAGGAGGCTATTGCTCCAATTTGTGCCGACTTTGGTTTCGTGAAAGGAGAAATTTCGATTTTGAAAGAATCTGTCGAAAAATGCGCACATTCTACGGAAGCGTTTCGAACCCAGATAAGTGCCTTGGACGAAAGGTTTGACTCGTTGGAGGAGCGTCTCAGAGAGAAGGACCTGGAGATAAACATAATGAAGAACACTATTATGGAGTTGCAGGAACATCTAAATGTGAATATGCAGCAAACCCTATCAAATCACATTGAAGTTATTGGCCTCACAGAAACCCCAAATGAAAACCTAGACCACACTTTGTTCATTTTGGGTCAGAAATTGGGAGTTGACATTTCTAAAAAAGATGTTGATTTTATAAGTAGAGTGGGTCCAAAAACAAGAAAAGAAGCATCAGAGCCTTTTCAAAGACCTGTGGTCGTAGGATTTATTAGCCGTGCAAGACGCAATGAATTCATGAAAGCGGTGAAAGTCCGACGCGGTTTAAACACCAAAGATTTAGAAATAGAAGACGTTGGACGTAAACTTTATTTTAATGATCGTCTCACACGTGCTAACCGCCAGTTATTTCGGGAAACCCGTTCTCAAGCAAAGAAATCTGGATTTAAATTTGCTTGGACGTCCAATGGTTCCATTTATGTTCGTAAACAAGAAGGTAGTGGCGCCATCCAAATACGATCACTGGAACACCTCAGCCACGTTTTTGGACCTCTTGTTGAAACTTAGTGTGAATCAAATACCAGGTCGATGCCGCTATCCTACTGGCCACACCGTTGATGTTAGTTGTAAAAAATTTCTTTATAAATGTCGGAACTATGTTCAGAAACTTGTTAAACCTGTGAATATCGCCAAAACTCACTTCTTCTACACTAAATTGGCTAGCAAATCGATTGCTTATGCTTCCTTGAGTATAAATTGTGCTTCTTTATTCTCGCTAATTGTCTTTTACAACATTTCTTTAAAATTCTATTGGCCTCTGATACCGCTTAAAGTACTTTTCGTTGATATATTTTCATTTTTAAATAAGATTTATTTAATTTTAAGATAAATAATAATGATCCTGGTATGGAACTTGATTGTGCGGTATCAATAGACTGTGTGATTGCCGACAAACCTGAACTGTGCGAGAGTGTACTCTCAGGTTATAATATAAGGCTATTGACCCTTAATATAAGAAGTATACGAAAAAATTTGTACACCTTTTTGACGGCACTAGCCCGCTTAAAACTAGAGTTAGATATAATAATATTCACAGAATGTTGGATTACAGAAGACAGTGTGGTAGACCAACTAGATGGCTTCTCGACATTCCAAACTACTAAGCATTCAAACAAGTGTAATAGTCTTGTAGCGTTCATTCGAAATGGTATCAATGTAATTGTAGAAGAACCCTTATTTAAGGAGGGCAGCTGTCTGCTTTTAATGTTGGAGGCTACTTATGCGATTTTGGGGGTATATCGCTCGCCATCTTTTACAAACACTGACATATTTTTTGACTCTTTGACTGAGGTACTCCGACCGATTAAGAGTTTCTCAAACGTCGTACTACTAGGGGATATTAACATAGATATTCTCCTAGAGTCCAATAGTAATAATGTGTCTAAGTATCTATGTCTTACCGCTGAACATGGCCTGGTTCCGGCTATTACAAAGCCAACGAGAGGGCTTGCTTGTCTGGATCATGCCATGATAAAGACGAAGTTACCTTGTGTAGGCGTAATTTGTAAAGTTGATATAACAGACCACAATATGATTCTTGTCGGTATAGGTGGGCCTAAACTAAAAATAACAAAAACCATTAGAACACACCAGAAAATCGATTATCAAGCAGTCGTTAGGGAATTAAATGTGGTAGATTGGTCTAGTGTTTTGAATTGTAACGATGTTTCTGCTGCTGTTCTTAGACTTGAATCGATCCTAAATGAAGTGATATCCAAAAATACTCGTATTTCTCACAAAAGTCGGTCGAAATATAACATTAAGCCATGGATCACTCCTGGCCTCTTGAAATGTATGAAAAAGAGAGATCTATTGCATCAAAAAGTTCGTAAGTCTCCTAAAGACTTTGTGTTAAAAAGAAACTATCTTGATTATAGAAATACATGTAACAACTTACTGCACAGATTGAAATGGACGCACGAGAAATATGAGTTGGCCAAATGTAAAAATGATAGCAAAAAGACGTGGCAGTGCATCAAAAATATTTGTCATCTTAACATCGCTAGTAATAGGAATGTTGATCTTCTTTCCGTGGAAAATAATTGTGCAGACTCCTTAAATTACTGCAATGAGTATTTTTCAACCGTAGGTAAGCGTCTTGCTGACAAAATCCTGTCCGAAACGAACCAAAACGAAACTATTTTAGCTAGGAACACTACTTTACGCTCTTCTTGTGTTGACTCATTTTTCATCCACCCTACTAATCCTTTTGAAATCAGAAAATATGTTCAACAGCTCAAAACCGACTGTTCTCCTGGTCTGGATGGTCTGAGCAATAAATTAATAAAACATATTATAGATTTTATAACTGAGCCTCTAACATACATTTTTAATCTTAGCATCAGTACGGGATGTTTTCCGGTCTCTTGGAAAAACGCTGCTGTGTCTCCAATACACAAAAGCGGTCGCACTGATATGCCGTCTAATTTTCGACCTATCTCTTTGCTGGGAACTTTTTCTAAACTTCTCGAAAAGATCGTTAGCTCTCAGCTTGTTCAATTTGTTGAGTCACGTAATTTAATAATGGGACAACAATTCGGCTTCCGACGTGACAAATCTGCTGAAGAAGCCGTATTAACCTTTACGTCTCTTGTCGCCAAACACCTTGACAAAGGAAATAAATCTATTGGTGTCTTTTTGGACTTGGCCAGGGCATTTGACACCGTCTCGATACCAATCCTTTTAAGAAAACTAGAATACCACGGTGTCAGAGGTCTTGCTCTGGAATGGTTTGATAGCTACTTAACAGGTAGACAACAACGTGTTAAAGTAGGAAATATGTTAAGTGACACAAAACCTGTCTCCTATGGTGTCCCACAGGGCAGTTTACTGGGACCGACATTATTTCTACTGTATCTGAATGATATCTCAGACTGCCTACCTAGTAGTTCCGATATAATATGTTATGCAGATGATACGGCCTTGATTTTCCATGGCAGCACTTGGTCTGATGCAGTTTCTGAAGCCGAAAAGGGTTTATCTAGTATATCACATTGGTTAAAAAATAATCTCCTTACATTAAACGCTGGTAAAACTAAAATCATGTGCTTTCATAAATCCAATGCATCCTTGCCTCCTGAAAATTTGTCCCTCAAATTTCATGAATGCAAACCTAAGAGCACTAAATCATCAATCTCAAATTGCGACTGTCCAGGTTTAGAACGCACACCCTACTTTAAATACCTTGGAGTAGTTCTTGATGAAAAATTAAATTTTAAACAACACATTAATAAATTATCGGGCCGTGTACGAAAGATTTTAATCGTAATGAGGTTGCTTCGAAATTGTGCAGATGAGCCTGTTATGAAACAAGTTTATTATGCTCTTTGCCAGTCCAATTTGAGCTATTGCATTCTTGCTTGGGGAAACGCGGCCAAAAGTTACATGATTGACCTGGAGAGAGCTCAGCGATCAGTCTTGAAGGTTATGCTACGAAAACCTTATCGTTATCCCACTGATATGCTTTATAAAGAATGCAAAATACTATGGGTTCGTCAATTATATCTGTTGAAGGCTTGCTTGTTTATACATCATAAAGTAAAATCTTTTGAAATCATCCCTTCAAAAAATACAAGAATATATAAAATACCATTTATCTCCTTCAAAACTTCCTTTGGTAGAAGATTAAATCAATTGCCACATATATATAATAAAATTGTCCGTTATTGTGACATTCGTAACTACTCAGTTTCTCGCGCGAAAATTATTATAAACAAATGGTTACTTTCCCTGTCTTACGAAGAAACAGAAAATTTTGTTTTTTAATTATTTTAAAATAAGCCAGATGGCTGGAATAACTGGATGTGTATTATTACTTCACTACATATTATAAAAGGAATGAATGGATTGCAAGTGTTCCTATAAATAGCAACAAACTTATTAACAATTCTCATTTGTATGGAAGCTGTCTGCAACACAAATTAATATTATTTTATTGTGGTGGGTTGCCTCAGCAATTCTGTGTCTCAACTGTTTATTTCGCATGTCATATTCTTTGTCACGATTCCACGTTAACATAAATAAAATTATTTTTGTATACCTTCAATTATAAATTAGTCGTACTTCTTACCTGTTTTTGCTGCCGAACGCGATGTGATATCGGTTTATTAGTGATTAATTTAATTTTATTTTGAGTAATACTGTTAATGTAAAAACAAAAAAACACAAATGTAAATGACTCCACCGATACAGGCTAGGCCTAGTGGTGGAGTTATTGTACTTAAATAATGTATATAATATTTTTTGGTAAAAATAAACGTTATTATTATTATTATTATTATTATAAGACCCGGTATCAGTATCAATCATCATATAAATACTGACACAACCTGGGATTTGAACCTGGGACCCCCAGCTTCGTAGGCAGGGTCACTACACAGTAGGCTAAGCAGTCATCAAAGTTAGGATGGTATTCACGCGTGGCCGGCTGGCGAGAGCAACTGACTGAACGTTTTGTTCTTAAACCACACCTATTAAAATATTTACTGTAATAGTTCCTTGTCGCCGCCCGCCGGCTAACAACCTAAAATGATTGAAGCGTTCTGTTTGGAGCCTACGGGACAATAATTTTTCTTTCCATTAGTCTATGCTAAATATGTTATTATAATGATTTCAGGGTTTTCAATTTCAACAAGACAACAACCATTACAAGTTATTGCTGACAGAGTGCTACCTGAAATTGAAAATGTAGAGAGGTCTCTGCCAGTGTCTGATTTGGAACCCAATAATATCCCATCAACTTCAGCACAATACGCTTCGCAAACTGCTGTCCAGTCGACTGACATGATTTCAATGCAACCAACTACATCAACACAAACGCAACCTATTTCATCTTTTACAAAAGGTAATGTTTTTGATAAAAAATATATTTTTTATTTCATTTCATTAACAAAAAGTCTGGTAACAATATTAAGGATAAGCCTGCTTTACATTCATAAGGTCAAGGTTTGATACTGAACTTAGACCAATTTACCACTGGCTTGCCTGTGAAAGAAAAACACAAATGTTGTGTATGCATATGCCTGATTTTAAAAATAAATGCCTTTTAAGGTTTTGACATTTAGTTAAATTTGACTTTCTTTTTCAGGACTACATTTCAAAAAGTCTATTAGTTTTTCTCGTGAAATCACTGCTGTCGTTAACAAAATAAAATTGCTTAAAAAAGCTAAGCAATTGGCAATGACGAAGTTGAAAAAAGCTCTAAAAATAACTGAAAACTCCACATTCCAAAAGGCGTTAAAAAATTTTACTACGGCAGCCATAATTTTTACAATGCTACAGTTAAGAGAAGCCAAGAAAAACAAAATGGGAAGGCGATTTAAAAAAGAAGAAAAAATATTGGCTTTGGCTTTTTATAAACAGGGTCCACGGGCCTACAGATGGATGAGAAAATTTTTTGTACTGCCATCTCCGTTGACACTGACAAGAATGATTTCAAGTGCAGCCCTGAAACCAGGAATTAATGAACATTTGTTTCGACAGTTGAAAAAGAGAGCAAAAAAAATGAGTAGTCATGAAAAATTATGCATGTTAATGTTTGACGAAATGGCTCTGACGCCGCATTTCGATTATGACAGAAGAGCTGATAGTGTTAGTGGATTTGTGAATGATGGCAAACGCGTGAACAAAGAAATAGCTGACCATGTATTGGTTTTCATGATAAGAGGTGTACAAAAAAATTATAAACAACCTCTCGCATATTCTTTTTGCGCAAGCACAACACCAAGTGACAAATTAGCAGTTCAAATAAAGGAAATTATAAGCAAACTATATTCTATTGGCTTTATAGTCATTGCTACAGTTTGTGATCAAGGTGCAACAAATGCGAGTGCCATAAATTATCTTGTCAATGAGACACGAGGAAATTACATAAAATTGAAAAAAGAGTTCAAACATTCAATTTTTGAAGTAGACGGAAATGAAATAATTCCTTTGTATGATCCTCCTCATCTGATAAAAGGGATAAGAAACAATCTTTTAAATAAAGATGTTAAATGTGTAATAAATGGGCAACATAAAACTGGAAAATGGGACCACATTTTAAAATTATACAATGAAAATCCTGCATATCAAGGTATAAGACTGATGCCCAAGTTAACTGAGAGACATGTGATTTCAAACAAAATTGCAAAGATGAAGGTGAAATGTGCCACACAAGTTTTCAGTCAAACGGTGGCAGCAAACATGGGTTACCTGGCAAGTAAGTTTCATTTTATTTTATGGGTACCTGACACCAACAGGCCACACTAAATCTTTCTATTTTTATATATTTTTAAAGTTTTGCGACCCAGTAATCTACTTACAAAGTGGACACAATGTGATAACATGTTTCATCATAAATGTAAAGATTTGATTATAGCATACTGAATTTAGTGTTCCGCTGACGGTTAGTCCTGACAGCAATCATTTGTAGCTATTTACATGAATTTAACAAATGTGTCTAGTATAGCGCTGACAAGTTGGTACAGACGCCTGCTCTATCTCCTATCATCTGCTCTACACCATCCAAAACGGTCAACGGGCGGACAGAGAAGTACATCTCACTAACAAGTTTAACATTCTCGCCACGCACGCTAGTTGTTGCAGAGTTCCCCTACCTTCGGTAGAAGTCGGCACGCGTTATTTATGTCTTTTTTACGACTAAAAATTTTTGAACGCTGCTATCTGAAAGTGATCAAAATACAAAGTGTTCAGATTTCAGAGCAGGCGTCTGTACGCGCATGCTGGCACACGATGCTGACTAGGGTGGTCGGTTGACCCTGTCAGCGCTTCAGAAAAAACTCATTGGTACATACCGGTTTCTGGGTTTCGAACCACAATTTCTAAACAAGAAGTGAGCTTGCCACAACTCGGCTATCACGACACGCTAATATTATATTCGTTGATATTTTTACGAAGTTTGCCAAAACACCTTTAAATAATTTTTACAATATATTTTATATATTTTCAGATCATGGAATACTTCCAAAAGAATGTCGAGATACAGCAGACATTTTACTTTTTTTTGATAAATTATTTGATTCTATGAATGGAAGTTACATCAAGTCAAAACAAAAGAGGGGGAAGCCACTTCTAGGAGCAGTTACTCCAAATTCCCCACATAAAAAAATGTGGATTGAAGCTAAATCGGTGTTAGCCACTATGAAATTTGTAAAAAAAAATAAAGTAGGTGTAGTACCATCAGTGAGCCACTGGCTATTAACTATAGAAAACACTGAATACATGATACAGAGATTGTCCCAACAGTATGGTTTGACATCTGTATGGATGAGACACTTCAACCAGGATCCACTAGAAAATTTTTTTGGCTGCATTCGAAGTCACGGCTACAGAAACACGTCGCCGAATTGTATTGGCTTCGAAGCGGCCTTTGCTTCATTACTAGTCAATAATTTAAGTAATATTCACTCCCCTGGAGAAAATTGTGAAGTGGATTCTTGTAAAATATTTAAATCTTTAAGCAAATTATTCTTTGAGAAATATGAGATGGTGAACCCTACTGTTGAAGTTGATTTTGATGACATTAATGTTAATTTTATTGATATAGAGCTGAAATTTGCAAATCCGAAAATAAAGGCACAATTAGAATATGTGACAGGGTATGTCTTGCGTAAATTAAAGCAAAAAGTATTTAAAAGTTGCAAAGTTTGCAACAAATGTTTATATGATGAAAATAAAGACAAAACTTACTTAACCATGAGGGAGTATTTTAAAAACAAAACATGTTTGACATACCATAGTCTAAATATGATTAAATATTTCGAATATCCAAGACATAGTTGTGAATATTATTAGAAAGGATTGTGCAAAGCTCAATATCAAAGCCTACATCAAAACAATTCTCTCTGTAGTCATGGATTACAATGTTTTAAGCTGCGAGACACATAAAAAAAACTTAATTAATAAGATGGAAAATTTGTCAATAAATTTATTTCTGTTCAGTTGGTGTAAAAACGTGAATAGATTATTGAATGGTAGTAGAATAGATTTTGATGTATATGATGAAATACAAAGAATGTCAGTAAATTATTATAAGAAAAAATATCAATATAAAAATAAAAACGTAAATAAGTACTTTTTGGGTTTTATTTAAAGGAAAAATAAAGTGACGGTTTTTATTACACCACATATTGTGGTGTAATAGAAGTCGTCCTTGAAATATTATAAAAAAATAAAAACCTAGCATGAGCAAAACATTTTCAAATTTTTCTGGTACAGATTAACAGATGTCGCTGCATGCGGACATTTGTGTGATATCTCTATCTCAAACCTATAAAATGTACTCTATGTCTAAGACGTCCAAAACAAAAAGACAGCGATTGACTAATATTGATTGACAAACATTTTCTTTTTTATTCACATTCTCGTCGCTTTCGCAGCTTCGTGCGTTTCGCACAGAAATGTAGAGTGTCCTAGAACCAAGATGTAGTTGTAGTGTCCTAAAACGGGAATGCAGAGCGCCGTTACACGGGTTCCAGTCTCCAGACTTACGTTCTCGGCTTCCCGCGCCATTGACCACAGATCATTGACCATTCGCATGCAACATGCAAATGTAGAGTGATGTAGGTAGACTAATGTAGAGTGGCCTTCTGTGGAATGGCCTTATTCCATAGACTTAAAATTAACTCATTGGAAATATTTGGTTACAAGCATAAAGGTATATATACTAGCGTAAGAGAGGAACACAGTGTGCGAATGACATCCAGCTCTTTGCGGAAATCCTACATGCGAGAAAGAAATGCAAGAAAATCTGACATAAAACCTCTTTGAACACATTTAGTCTTCATTAGACACTTGTCAAAATAAGGTCCAGCTTTGTTTTCTATTTTGTGTTATAATCGTTTTGAATTCTACAAAAATTAATTCTTGTGATAAAAATGGTGTCGTGTTCAGTTTTAAATTGCACTGTAACATATGTTAATAATCCAAATAAAGAGACATTTCACATGTAAGTACTGCCAATAAGATACTGTTATCTTAATGCTTATTTTTATAAAAAGCAATCCTAAGTTTACTTGGTTATACATCAATAGTATACGGTAAATACTCTATTTTGAAAATAATTCGTTATTTTAAAGAATTATGTGTAAGATACAAAAATATTGTGTAAAATTACAATCAAACAATTTAGCATAGGGATTGCACAAAATCTATCGATATGTCGATATTTTCAAATATTAATATTTTGTATATTTGATATTACGTAATTGCACCTGTTCCACTAGAAAGATGTCGTTAACTGTTTTTAAACATATTGGGAGATTTATTTAGCCTGGCAGCACGTAAGAGAAAGTATGACATCTGTACATATATACTACACATAGGATGTATATAAATACAAGATTTGCTCATATGAAAATATAAGATATATACACAAATAATTTTAATCGTTATTTATTTATGATTTGAAGTCTGACGTTCTTTCTGCTCCCTGATTAAGAACGTCGTAAATAATTTAACTTTGAATGACAAAGTTACTGTATACAATAATTTAACCTCATTTTCCTCCAAGAATCTGCGGAGTTGAAAAATGCTTCCTGATAATGATGACTATTTCATAATATCCAGGTTTCCTGTAAATATTCCTACACTTCTTTCTTATTCTTCCGAAAATGTCTTCTCTATTATTTCATCATTCATTTTTCATAACAATTTAAAACTGTAAATATTAATAATATCCTATTTTAACAATCACTAATAAATGCACTTTATATGTTCATATTATGTGTATTTACTTTTTTGTGTTACATTAATGTTTTCCTTATAAAGTAAGAATACTTTACTGTTACGTTGGTTCGGTAATAAAGTCGTTTTCTTTTTCTTGACGTGACGCTGGCACAAATGTACTTATTTAGTACAATGGGAGTTTTTCTTCCAAAAAATGACACCAGGTGGCGGATGGTCGTCCCGGTCCTAAACGTTAATGTCAAACGTCAAATTCAGTACAAAAACAATGTATTCAGTACAAATTCAATTACTTGCAGCAATTTTCAGATGTTCTGATGATTTCATCATTACTTTTATCTTTTGTAGGTTCCTGTATAAAAAAGTCAGGAATTAACATATTGTTGTGGGGCTTTGTGTAACAATAGTGGAGGTCATTAATTTCCCAAAAATGTTGTCGTACTTTGCGGCGAAATTAGTAGGCGGCTATAAAGGCCGCGCCAGATATGTGGTCAAATGCTTAAGAAAACTTTTCTCAAACTTTGCACACATATTTGACGCATTTGTGCGCCTGCTAGACTTGCTTTGCAAATAAATGCTCTACATTTATCGCATAGATGGATGACGACAATTTTGTGAACGCAGTTTTTCTGTTTTATTTGAGTGCATATAATTATTTTTTTATGTACTTTTCATAGTATTCGATGATTACTGATATAAACTTTGCGCAAGTGGGGCAAGGTACGCAAAGTTTGAGCTTTGAACGTTTATTGATGTTCGTAAAAACCGACAACACATGGCAAACTTCAAATGTGTAATCATACTTTGAACAAATGCTCGAATTCCCGTGTCACACTTCGAAACTTGGTAGGTATTTGTGTATTTGACATTTATTTATTTGTTTATTTATTTCTCATAACTAAAAGACATAAAGACTATATAATTGTACATTGAAGTAGGTACATGAAGCTTAGTCTGACGCCGGCTTAAGACGCGATAAATGACATCCTTTTGAATATTCTTTAGTGTGTTTTAATAATTTTAAAGCTGATGATTACATGCAAATCAAATCAAATCAAATCAAAATATCTTTATTTCGTAGTTATGTAACATAATCTTGAAATACGTCTTAAGAGTGAATTTTATTACTTTGTGGAAAAACGTCACCACAAAGGCGCATTCAAAAATGCTGGTACCTCTCAAAAGAATACGCAAGAAACTGAGGGACGCTCTTTTTAACAAAATTATATATTAAAAAAAAAAAAATTTTAACAATAAGTGCTTAAAGAATAATATTATTGAAACAAACTGATAGGCGAGCGGCTTACACCCATGGATTTTTATCATCTAAGTAGTCTGATACTTTATAATAAGCTTTTGCATAAAGCTTTCGTTTTATTGTAGTTTTAAACTTATTAAGGGGTAGATCTTGAATGTCAGTTGGGATCTTATTGTAAAAGCGTATATTGCATTTTATTATATGCAGGGTAACAACACGACGTGAAGTTATAACTTTATATTATTTTGAACGTTATTGTGGACATCTTAACTCAAATAACATACACTAAATATTTGTATCTCTTTCACGCGACTCCAGTTTCAGGCCTTAACGAACTATGTGCCGTAAGATTTTTTTGGTTTCCACTGTGAGTTTCATTGACAATGTTTACATAATACAATAAAAATTAATATTTTCACTTTTCATACTTCGCAAAGTTTGAAAAACTAAAATAAAATTATTAAAAAACGCTCCCGACAGGACCGGGTTTAGCTGTGCTGCCATCTAGTGTATCCTTGTAAAACGGTCAAGAAAAACTCTCATTACCAATAAAAAAAAAATTTAAATAGAACAGGTGAGATGCCTCGTAAACATTCTTCGGTTTGCAGTAGACATTTTAAAGAAAATTGTTTTGTCTAACTAAAACACCGACGACTTTTGAAGAAAGGATTTATACCTACTGAATTTGTGCCGTTAGGAGTTTCTTTCTTTTGTATATGTGCTTACTTAGTATATTAAGTGGTATACTAACGCCGTAGTATATATTTAGTATCTAAAGTCAGAGCATTTATGCCAACTGTAATTTCTGTATAGGTCAATCTGAAGCCCAAGCGGTCGGTGTCAGCGTACGTTTACCGGGATATATCACCAGAACCTTCAACTTTAGAGCCTAAACCTTTATTTCAGCACTAATATAACACGGATTTGAAGAAAAAAGTCCATCACAGTGAAAATACCAATCTTAGGCAAATTATCACTTTGTCTTTTACAAAAACTTGTTCCTTTATAATCAAATAAAACTTAACTACCTATTACATAAAGAAATCAAAGATATTATAGACTTGGATGAAATATAGGAATTTCATCCAAGGCATAATTTGTGGTGCAGTGACACGACGCGACACTCGATCGAGTAGGCAATGTGTTGTCACGAGCAGTAAGAGGTCACCAGTCGACTTTACGAATTTAAAATTTAAAATTGTAATTGTAAAAATATTGACGAATTTAAAAAAAAAAAACTTTCACTATTTTATTAGTTTTGGTTTATCTTATATTCTATCGAGTTAAATATGATATTCATCATTGAACTTCACCATTGTAATGTTTTTGTTTTGTACATTCTCATTTTTTTGTTTACAAAGAGTTAAAATTTTGTTGTTATGCGTTGCAACATGACGTATTGTCATTAAAAATAAAAATGGTTTATTTATATTGTTTTATTTATTACTTGGCTTGTATTCAACTAAATATTAAAATTTCCATAATGATGTTAACGCTTTCTTTACTTCTGCAAATTTTTTATTATCAACTGTTAACAAAAAAAAATATTTATGGAGTAAAGGAAATGGCATTTGAATTGACTGATGGATGATTTGTCATTTTAAAAAACTAAAAGTTAGGAAAAGTAACTCAAAACAAAAATTATGTAGTATAGCAGATTCAAAATAATAAATAGGATTGCCGATTTCGACTTATGATAACGCGGTAATTTCAACAACACATTATCGTGAAAGTACTACGTGCTATCGATAATATAAAAAACACCCATGCACATCACTAAAACTGGCTCAACCACATGTCAATTTTGCACACATACTCAATTCCGTTTCGGTCATGCGATGTTTAGATGTCAGTTGGTCTCCTACGCTAGTATATATATGTCTATGGTTACAAGTTTTAACGAAATTGAATAGAATTTTGGAGCTTAATTAGTTAAAAATTTATATAAAAACTAAAATCACGTCAGAAATATATTAAAATTGTAGAAAAATAAACAACTTATTTTACAGAATAGTATTGATCAATAGCCGGCAATAAATTGGATATTGATCAATCAAACAATTTCAATCAAATTCATAATATAACCTAGAAATAAAATGTATTTAGTTATTAATTTTAAAAATATGCGTCTAAGCTACAGAAAAATAGCCACAACACGGGCATGTGCACAATGTATACGTAATAAAGGTTCTGCTGAGCCTAAGACTAAAACTTATTCAAATACAATATTGTTTCCAAAGACAGGCTTTCCGGCGAGAAGTGATAATCTTCGAAGAGAAGAAGTTTCAAAAGTATTTATTCTAAATCTTAAATTGTGATAGATATTAGAAACACACTCATGTATGTGTTTTTGATTTAATATTTTCTTAAGTTTTTGGTTTATTTTTAGTCAAACTTTAATACACTAACACTACTACAATTGAGGTTGGTAGAGTTTTCCAATCCACTGGCAGGAAGGTGTTCTAGGCAGCACCTTTAGAAGATGGGTAAAAAGTCTGGACCTGCTAAGAGGGGTATCAAAGGAGAGGTTCTGCATTGCATCTTTTTTTGTCATTCCCCATTCACAATACGCAAAAGATTTTAGAGTTGCAGGGTCTTTTATAAAAAAAACATGGAATATAGGTAGACACCTACATTTAAATAAATACCTTATTTTACCACCATGGATGTTTACAAAGATACAGCGTTGTAACATCAAAAATGTGAGCAAAAAAATACACCCCTTAAACCAAATATACACCAGTTGATGTTTTAAAATATTCTCTGTGAAATAGAATTTTATACCACAGGTTTATTTAATAAGAGTTTTAAAGTAGTTACTTCATAAAAATACATACCTTTTCTTAATAATAGATTATTATTGACAATTTGACTTGACTTTGATTTGACGACCGCTTAGCCTAGTGGGTAGCGACCCTGCCTAAGAAGCTGGAGGTCCCGGGTTCGAATCCCAGGTCGGGTCATTATTAATATGATGAATATTGATACTGGTACTGGGTCTTGGTTGTTATATGTGTGTGGCGTCTTCGCAAAAATATTTATATATGTATATATTATAAAGAATATTTAAGTATGTATATCAGTTGTCTAGTAACCCATAACACAAGCATAAAACTTGCTTACTTTGGGACTAGATGATGCTTTGTGGGAAGTTCCATGTATTATTATTATTGAAACGGTAATTTAATTGCAATTGTTATTTGTTGTGTTAGTTGGTATCCATAATAAATGTATCTAAATACTTAGTTAACAGTACCAGAAAATGCAGTGTCTCATACTTTGAAACAATCAATAATTCAAGCAAAATAACGCTCAGAGATCAGACAGACCATATTTTTACTGGCAGAATGGCCAAGTGGTTAAAGGACCTAACTACGGAGCCAAGAGTTGCGGGTTCGATTCCCGCCCGGGACAAATATTTGTGTGTATGAACTTGTCTTTCCCTTCCATATCCGGGTGCAAAAAGTATCTAGGTATATATACAATATAAAAAACAGGATAGTTATGTATGTATACCAGTTGTTTAGTACCCCATAATACAAGCATAATCCTTGCTTACTTTGGGACTAGATGGCACTGTGTTGGTTGTCCCATGTATTATTAATATTATTGTTGCATAGTAATTTTTGTATAGAATCACATGAATCTTTTGTTACTATCAATAAGAACTAGACCTAAGTGATACATTGCAATATAGGTATATTGTGTGTTTTAGTATGCTCAATTTACTGATCTTTACAATTGGCAACGAGATCATGCTGCAGGACCAGAATTCGTATTACATGATGGACCACCATATGCCAATGGAGATTTACACATGGGCCATGCAGTTAACAAGGTAAAAATATAGACTCATTATTAAATTTTATTTCTTATTTATTTTATATCTGTCTATGGCAAAAATAAAAGAAATCAGGGTGTTTCAACAACATTGAAAATAAATTATTATATATGTGTAACCGCCATAAAAGTATGAATTGACTAGAAGCCCTCTTCTGTGTTTACCGTCTAACCACTCATACTTTAGCTAGCTGGTGCAAGATGGCGAGTTTCAGTTCGAGGTTCAGTGCGCGAAGTCCCCACGCGCCGTGTCTTCAACACCGCGAAATTGCGTAATGTCACTTCGATACTGTGAGTGACATTTATGACTCTATCAAAACCAAACGCTGCTGTCAAATTAATTTACTCTATGGTAAACGCTGTATTTGTCATGTAGAGTTATAGCGAAAAAAAGTGATAAAATATTAACTAACAAATATGAGAAGATTAAAATTGAATAAAATTGACATACATTTTTTTCGAGATAACCACTTTTTAGCCCTTAAACGCACTAGCGGGACGGGTGGCGGAGCGTAAACCGCTGGAGGCGGCGGGCGACAGGACGGTTTCCGCGGCAGAAACCGTCCCGCCATCTGTTGATCTTCCCACGGTTTGAGCAGGTATTTTTTCAGTTTAAAATGGACCTACGATAACACTTCAAATGATCCTATACGCTCGCCGCCGAGCGCAAAACTGAATAGGCGGGGCGGATCAGTGGGAATCGCGGCGGACACCGCTCCACTTCGCCCACCGCCGCGGAAACCGCTCCGCCGTTGTTATAATGCGTAATGAACCGGCGGTTTCATACAAATAATCAACACTGGCGGATACCCGCCTCGCCAACCGCTCTGCAAACCGCTAGTGCGTATAAGACCTTATGGTTCATATTGACTTAGTAGGGCAGGTGGTGACACCAGTGTATGCGGCGGTAATTAGTACAACTCAAATACAGCAAATGAGGTAGACATTGGCCAACCGCCGTGCCGGTGACCACTTCTGTACGACGAAAAGTGTTATTTCTCACTCCTTCTGCCTTTTTCTCTGCCTCTCTCTCTACCTCTACCTCTCCCTCTCCCTCTTTTTACATATGTAGGGTGTGATGGTTCTAAAGTTCTTACATCTTCCAGAAAATTCACGTCTTTATTTGTTATGTTCTGAAAATTATTCATCATTATTCATCAAATGCTTTCTTATTTTATGTCCCACAATTTACTTCATTCAAAACAATTTGGCTTTACAAAAGGAAGATCCACAACAGACGCTGGCATTTTACTTTTAAAACATGTTTTAAATGTGTGTTGATGCATGGGAAAATTCTAAAAATGCCATAGGGGTCTTCTTTGATTTATCAAAGGCATTCGCTTGTGTTGACCATCAAACATTGTTGCTTAAATTAAACCATTATGGTGTAAATAATGGTGCGAGCAATCTAATAGAATCATACCTCTGTTATAGGATTCAAAAAGTCGATATCAATAGAGTAAAATCGAAGGGTTCCATCGTGAAAATGGGAGTTCCTCAAGGATCTATATTGGGTCCCTTTCTGTGTTTAGTGTATGATATTAATGACTTATCTTATTTGGCAGAAAAATCTGCCGAGATAGTGTTTGTTATCTGCTGATGACACCTCTCCCGTATTTAAAATAATAGAAATGAAGAGGAATTTTCAGTAGTAAACTCTTTGCTCTCACAAGTCTTGAATTGGTTCAACGCTAACAACCTATTATTAAACGCAAATAAAACAAAATGTTTAAAATTTACATTGCCCAATATTAGACAAGTTGATGTCAATTTGAGCCTTGTGGAGATTCATTGGGTTTAGTTGATGAAACTGTGTTCTTGGGCTTTACTATTGATGCAAATTTACAATGGGGTCTTCATCTTATAAGGGTGGCTGGTGAACTGAGCTCTGCTATTTTTGCAATCAGGCAAATAAGAAGACTACCCGTTGTGCCCACAGGGAGGCTGGTTTATTTTAGCTACTTTCATAGCATAATTTCATATAGCATTCTGCTCTGGGGAAAGGCCGCTGACATTCAAACAATATTTGTTCTGCAGAAAAGGGCTATTCAAGCTATATATATAAATTAAAATCTAGAGTTAGTGTAAAGGCTCACTTTAGAGAAAGTAACATTTTGACAGTCCCTTGTCAGTACATTTATAAAAATATAATTTATGTCCATAAAAACTTGAAGGCTTTCTCTAGGGTGGGTGATGGCCACAACTTAAATACAAGACATAAGCATATGTTATCGATTCCCATTTTCAGACTTTCAAAAGTTAATAATTCTTTCACGGGAAATTGTATCTGTTTTTATAATAAAATTCCTAAAGAAATGTTGAACTTAAATACAAATCAATTTATAAAGCAAGTTAAAGTCCAACTTATGAAAAAAGGTTACTTTTGTATTAGCGACTTTTTAAATGTAATCAATAATCATTGTAATAGTTGTAAGCATTTTAAATTACAAAAAAAATAATTATGAATTAAGAGAAACACATATTTAAATAAAATAAACAGGGAGGAGTTTCTTGCCGGTTCTTCTTCTTCTGGTTTTGGAACTGGTTCAATTCATTTTGACTTTCAATAAGTGTGTGTAAATATCTTATATTTAATAATTTTTTTTTTTAATTTGAATTTGAATATTAGCTTTTCTCACTGCTGTCCGTAATGTAAAGTTTGAGTGGCCAAACTTATGAGTGACATATTTTTATATTAAACAAAGTCTTATATTTCAGATAATCAAAGACGTATGCAACAGACACAAAGTTTTACAAGGAAATAAAGTGCACTATATACCAGGATGGGACTGTCATGGCTTACCGATAGAACTGAAAGCATTGCAAAAAGCTAAATCGACAACCAAATCTTCAGACCCTATTATCATAAGAGAGGTGGCCAGAAATTTTGCTTTAGAAACAGTCAAAAGGCAGAAGGACATGTTCGAAAATTGGGGAATTATGGCTGATTGGGAGCAGTGTTATTTGACTATGAATAAAGATTACGTTAAAAATCAGTTAAAGCAGTTTTATCAGATGTATAAGTCAAATTTGATTTTTCGCGCATTAAAACCTGTTTATTGGTCCCCGTCTTCCAAGTACGTATTATGAAATTTAAAAAAATGTCTGAAAGTGGCGAAGGATGACGTATGAAATGGGAAGCCGGCCGCGATAATCTCGGCGATAGACACCTTTTATGGTGGTCTATTCTAATGTTTAGGGTCTTTTAGTATGTAAACATTTGAAAAAATCTTCGCAATGTCAATGAATTGGCAATATACAGGATATCCATATTCTGGAAAGTCAGAGAAAACCAGGGAAGCTCAAAGTGGTCAGGGAATGTCAGTGAAATCGAGGAATTTCCTGAATCTGGAAAGTCAGGGAAAATTGAGATTTTACATTATTTGCATCCCAAAATTTCCTATACCATACCATCAACCCATTATGCCCCACTGCAGGGGCTTAGGTCTCCCCTAGGGATGAGGGGGCTTGAAGCCTAATTCACCACGCTGCTTCACGTTGGTGGATTTTAACGACTAATATCTATTGATAGCAACCGGGGCCGACGGCTTCCAAAGCACAGAGTCAGTGATAGTTATGTACATAAGTTAGAAAAAACTCATTGGTACATGCCTTGAGATTCGAACCACAAACAATAAGCGTACTTATTACCACTCAGCTATCACGATATTTTTACATGAGAATTTACATAATTTAGTTTTATTTTTAACACATAATTGATTATTACATATTTAGTTATTTGAATATAGTTCACATTTTTATATGTTGGAGGGTGAGTCAAAATATGGCTTCAATATTATCTGATTTCCATGAGAGTGAGTAAAATCAGAACTGTATTCATATAAACATAACTGAAGTGGGGTGCGAAGGGCAATCCACACTAAATAAAATGCACTGATTGGTTATTGCATCCATAGTACAATTAACATGAAGTACTGAATGAGTACGGAATGTGAAGTGATAAATGAGCACAGAATTAGTTCATGCAGATGCGGTAGTTATTTCCAATTATATCAATGGATGTGGTATTTCTATATGCCTACGGTGGCAATCAAACTCACGACTTCATACGACGCGACTATATATAAAGTAGGGTGCTTACCCACTCAGCCATCACAGCTTTTTATGGTTGTTAACATTTAAAAAAATATGTTACAGGACAGCTTTAGCCGAGGCCGAGTTAGAATATGACCCACAGTACAAAAGCACTGAGGTTTATGTAGAATTTCAATTCAATGATGTGCCTGCGATAATCAAAGACTATGTTAAAAGGTCAGTTAAATTATTACTTTTTTAACTAAATTATTTGTGATATTTGTATCGACTGACTTGTTAGTCGGAGGCGCCAACTGCGGACCTAATTGTTGCGGGTTCGATCCCCGCCCGGTACAAAAATTTGTGTGCATGAACTATTTGTTCGAGGCCTGGGTGTAAAATATCTGCATATGTATGTACAGAAAAGTATGTATATTAGTCGTCTAGTACAGTTACAATCAAACTTTATAGCGGATCCGAAAATAGGCACAAGTTGCGTCGCAATAACCAGTTTTAAGTGGAGCGGGACGCATTGGAGCGAGAGGTGTATGACTGTACCTGCGCAGGCACGCTTATGGCGTTGTATTCAAATCCGCCATAAAGTTTGACGCTATTTGCACCCATAATACAGGCTCTGCCTCATTTGGAGCTAGATGATAGTGTATGAGATGTCCCAGATATTATTATTTAAATACATACATAATAATAAATAGTATGTTTTATTATTATTATGTAGATACATATAATTTCGTATGATTCGAAAAAAAAACCAATATTAATATGCATATTAACGACATAATCATTTAAGAGCGTTTGTATGGACGTTCACGCGTACCGCCCCTTCTTAAGTATCTACCACGCGCAAACAAATGACGGAAAATATATATTTTATCCATGAAAGTTCTGTAAGTCTCACAAAAACAAATATAATGTGACTTAATATGTATTAAGGCGTACATAACAAGTTATCATACAAACAAACATACAGTTAATTTAAGTTTATATTCTTGTGTGCTAGTTAGTCTGCAACGTCTGTACGTTTAATATGTTGTTCGACTACGTAGTCAACGCCTTTTCTTGTCTCTCCACTGTCTCTATAAACACATTTCAGTGTAAGGCTTCTCTGTTCCAGTAATAAATTATTCGCCTTGATATGGACGACGACTCCTTGGACCTTGGTCGCAAACAGAGCGATATGTTTTAATTCGCAGTTAAAATATTCTTTAGTCACAATATCGAGTAGAAGCAAAGAAAATTTCTATGTAGTGGTATCGAGTTTAATCAGTGAAATAGAAAAAATAATGGATGTTAAACTGGAGAAAATTGCGGAGTTTAATGGTAAGCATGACGATGTAGGAAAGATGCTTTAAAAACCACGAGACGAACATTATGTCATTTTTATATCATGCTAAAGAATTAAAAATGATACGCAGTCTATTATTAATTTTGAGTAAAAAATTTAGATGCCAAAATGTGTGAGGCCTGAAAAAAACTGTACATGCCTGAGAGAAAAGGGGGAACTTGGAAGTCAAAAAAATATTGCTAGATTGAGGTGTGGGAATCTGGAAGGGAAGAACAAGTACTGGATGATATAGGAGTATAGGAAGTATAAAATATGCAGAGGAGAGGAAGATTTAGAGCACCTGATGGAACATGTAGGGTGGAAGACAGAATGGCAAATAAGAGAACTGCTGGAGGACAGTGGAGAGGGAGGTGTAGTGGAATGGGTACGGAAAATTGAAAAATTAAAAAAGGAAAGCAAGAATCGGAAATAAGTAGTGGAGGGTAGAAATGTAGAGAAGAAAATTAAATGTAATGTATAAAATTATTTTTTGGGATCGGCAGAATATCAGCGATGGTCATGTCCATTCGTTGCAGGCCATCAGCATGCTGAGCCGATTCCGTTTGCCATTAAATGTAAAATTAGGTAATCATCAATGTAACAAACTTTTTGTTTTTTTTGCAATAAACAATTTATTATTATTATTATATTATTAGATGCCAAAATGTGAATACCTATGTAGCTTTTTTCGCTTTTATAAGTTTTTTTTTTTAGGAAAACATCTGGAAGGTACTACCTACACCAATATTTTGTTGAGTCGCCGTTTTCCATTCCTGGATAGCAACCATGTGACAGACTCTAAAGGAACGGGTTTAGTTCATTGTGCGCCCGCGCATGGTCCGGAAGATTTTTTGGTCGGCCTCAACAATAATATATTAGTGGTAAGTTGCTTTGCCGTCACATTTATTTACTAGAAAATGAAAGCCAACTTCAAAACTGGTTCTGCCCCGCTTCCACTGTGTTCTCAATCACAGTGAAAACATGGAAGTCCACGTCAAAACGTATCATATGAGCAGAAACACGTAGCTGCTGTACACCATAGAGGAGTTCCCATCGACTGCCTGCTATTCCCATTGTCAGATTCGTTTTAGGTCACCTTAATGGATTTTCTATGGGACTACTCCCATGTGCTAAGTTTTATTAAATCGGTTAACTATTAAATAGTCTATTTTTAAAAAAAGGAATCTATAAAATTCATTTACGATCGGCGAACATATCGATTGACATATATATATATATATATACACATACACACACACACCCACATAAAATTACATTTGAATTGAGAACCTCTTTTTTTTTAAGTCGGTTAAAAACAAGAAAGTACTCAACTGGCTGGGTGACACATGAACGTATAACGCATAATTCTGGTTCCAGAAGCTTGAAATTTTGAACACAGGTTCCATTATATGGCGTAGGCCAGCACTAAGGAAGAAAACTTCAACCGTTTTAAGGAACTAAAAGGGATATTGTAATTTATGTAAAATAATGTTAATATGTCTATGAACGACGGAGTCCGATTCTAAAAGTGGAAACACACGTCGTCGGCAGCCCCGAGCGCGCTATAGTGACGCGGCAGAGGGTCGACGATATCGATCAGCCCCGAACAGAGTTTGTGTCGGCGACAGGAGTGAACGATTAAATTCATTATGCGAATAGCTTTTAACAAGACCGAGCGCTTGGTCCGTGTTTGCTAACATTGTTTAAATTACGTATCACTTATTTGTAATGCACTGGTTCTAACATATTGAACGTGTATGTGGGTATTTTTTTCGATTGAATCACAAATTAGTTTCAGTTAAATAAGTTGACATCGAACAGGTCTTTTAAAATCTATTTTTTTTTACAGGATTGTAATGTTGATGAATCTGGAAACTATATCAATATACATCCTAAACTAGATGGAATATCAGTATTAAAAGAAGGCCAAGATAAAGTGATTTCTTTATTAGGAGATGCTGTTCATCATCAGGGAATATTCGTCCATTCGTACCCTTTGGACTGGAGAACCAAAAAGCCGGTCATTATTAGAGCGAGTCAGCAATGGTTTATTGATACAGCAGCATTGAAAGCCAGAGCAATGGTTAGTTTTTTTTACCGGGTGTGTAGTTCGCCTCAAGCCCCTCAAGCCGCCTATACCCCTCGCTCCACCGCTACACCTAAAACTGGTTACTGCGACGCGACTGTGCCTACGTTCGGATCCACCATTAAATTTGATTGTAACTGTACCAGGTGGTCCGCTGAAAGTAATCCAAATTTATAGAGTATGTAGAGCTTACCAAACTAAATAAAACGTTTCAAATATCAGGAAAATATCATTTATCTTCACAGTTTTCTACTTCTTCTAATATGCCTTTCCTACCAATAAATCTGTCATCTCAGTTCAAAGATGTATTTCTCATAACTGTAGATAAACTCACTAACTTACAGATCATTCAAGGAAACAGCGTGCGGGGCAACCCCTAGTCTCATAGCATGCTTTACCTGGGTGATCCATAAATAGATCCATTTGGCTGACTGGTTGGCCGAATTGTTAGAGACCCTAACTGCGGAGCCAAGGGTCGCGGGTTAGATTCCCGCCCGCGACAAATATTTGTGTACATAAACATGTCTATATGTTCCGTGTCCGGGTGTAAAAGTATCTATATATGTATATATTATTTAAAAATAAGAATATATAAGTATGTATATCAGTTATCTAGTACCTCAGAACACAAGCATAATACTTGCTTACTTTGGTAATAGATGGCGCTGTGTGGGATGTCCGAAATATTATTATTATTATAAGTTAGCGTGTACCTCTAGTGCCCTTTAATTTTATACTCTACATGATGCAGTTGACAAAAGGTTTTTTAAATTTTCTAATTTATCCTCCAAAATCAACCCCCACCAGGAGGATTTGTTAGTTGTTTAGGGTTTCCTGTAAACTATGAATGAGGCCCTATATTCATAATATTTTTCCTTTAGGTTTAAAATATCCACTGTTTCAAAATGACCACTGTGTCAAAATGTGATGTTTGAAAATTTTTGTTTGGAGGCTGGCATAGTCAAGCAGCCATTATGTTTGTTTTTTTTAATTTGTCCCCTTTAATTAACCCCAAGCAGGTTTATCGTTTAGTGATTCCTGTAAACAGTAAATGAGGTAAATATGTGAGGTTTTAAAAAAATTTGTGTTGATGCTGGCATTGTCCTAATTTTTTTAATAGCATGTCGCACAATCAAACTTTTATATTTGGATTTGGGGCATATAGACGAACAAAAGACATAATGTGTTAAAACTTTCATGTTATAGAGATAATATTGGAAAATGACTTCAAATAATTTTTAATACTTTAAATCGGTAAACCTCTGCGTAGTTAACTCAGTTTCAAATATGTGATATGATTTTATATCCTATATTATCTCCATAATGTGAAACTTTAGGATATTACGTGATATGACATTTTTTATTCATCTATAAGTCCTCAATAATACTAATAATGTATACATCACAACAACGTCTAGGCCCCAAACTAAGCATTAGCTTGTGTTTTGGGTACCAAGCGAAGACACCACATACATAAAACAACCAAGACCCGGTACCGGTATCATTATTCCATATAAATACTGACCCGACCTGGGATTCGAACCCGGAACCTTCAGCTTCGTAGGCAGAGTCGCTACCCACTAGGCTAAGCGGTCGACAATACAAATATAAGAGTTTGAAGGATCAATAGTATGCCATAAGATTTCAAACCCCTTTTAGGCTAATAGTTTCAGAGTGAAGGGTAGGGGGATGCTTAATTTTCATATATTGCTTTTATTATATTTTATGCTAAGCATCATAAAATTATAAAAAAAATATTTTTAATTTTCTTAACAATCTCATTTCATAATTCATATGCAGCCCTTGATTTTTATTTTTCTTACTTGCCTCAAACTTTATGGCGGATCGGAATACAACGCTATAAGCGTGCTTGCGCAGGTACAGTCCTATACCCCTCACTCCACTGCGTCTCGCTACATCTAAAACTGGTTACTGCGACGCGACTTGTGCTTATGTTCACATCCGCCATAAACTTTGATTGGAACTGTACTTGAGAATATTTGCCAAAAAAAGGTAATTTCAAATGTTTTATATATGTCGACTGACCGATTAGCCGGGTGGTTAAAAGACCCTAACTGCGAAGCCAAGAATTGCGGGTTCGATATATGTGTAGTATATTATAAAGAATATTTAAGTATGTATATCAGTTGCCTCCACCCATAATACAAGCTTTGCTTAGTTTGGGACTAGATGGCGCTTTGTGGTATGTCTAAGGTAACAATGTATTATTATTTATATTAAATGTATATGTTTTTTTACCAGGAAGTATTAAAAGATGTAACAATATTGCCCCAATCGAGTTCCGAACAATATAGACAAGGTCTGCAGACGCAGTTAGAAAAAAGGCCATACTGGTGTATATCCAGGCAGAGGTCTTGGGGTACTCCGATACCGGTGGTATATTCAAATGGAGAAAAAATAGTTGATGAGTGAGTATTTTTAGATAGCGACAGAAAGTGACTTTTTTAGTAAGCTAGAAAAAAGTTTTTTAGTAAGTTACTAGTTTTATTTATTGCAACTAATAAACATTTGTCCAGATTATGTCACAGGGATAGTTTATTAATAAATTTTGAAAAAATATAACTAATAAAATTACGGACTTATTTTTTTTTATCAGAAAAAGATTATATTTTCGGAAAAAAAATATTAAAATGTCGCTTATCAAAGTAGCGTTTCGTAATAGCCCGAGCGCAGCGAACTTGTTTTGAGTTTACAAGGCTGTGCGGCCGTGGTTCGAATCCGGGCCATAACATCATTGACTCCGTGCCTCGGAGAGCACGTTAAGCTGTCGGTCCCGGGTGCCATCAACAGATAAATAATAATTTAAAAAAATCTAAAAATAAAAAGCTTTATTTGGTATAACCATATGATAATACAAAATGCAGGATCCTCCTTTTAGGTGAAACACCTGTGCCAGTAGTAATCCGCTCCTCCAATATTTCCAAAACTATGCAATGATGAATTTGGTTACAAAAGTTCCAAACAACAATAAACAAAATAAAACTAAGTCCCAAACAATAAAAGGTATTAGGTACTAACAAACAACTTAAATATATTATGTGTAAATTTTGATGTGTGTTGAGTGAGGAAGATTTTGAGTTTGAATAGGGGAGTGTGTGTATGTGTTTTTTTTTAGTTAAGTAGCTGTTCCGTCTCCTCATAATCCAAGCCATGCAGCCATGTAGTGACTATTTCTCACATGCTTTAAAATTCATGGGTATGTCCAGATGGCCATCTTTCCCGCCATCATTTCCCGCCTGTTCGGTAGAGGTTGTTTGTTTCCATCATGGTTGAAGAGGAAAACTTAAAAGGAATATGTAGTAGGGTGTTAATGGTTGCATCCCATCAAACCATAACCGATTGGCGCAAACAAATATATGGTATTCAGATCAGCAAAAACGATGTTTATACGTTTTTAATTTTTTGAATATTTCGATACATCATAAGAAAAAAAAACATAAATGCGCGGTCTTATTTTGCGATTTTTGTTTTTAATTTTTCATTGCGTGGTGTGAAAATGCAATTCGCTTCATGTTGAACATGTGAAAAATGGAACGATTTCGAAAAAAATCCGATGTATCAAAATATTTAATAAATTAAAAATGTATAAACCTAGTTTTTGCTGATCTGAATATAATTTTTTTTGCGACAATCGGTTAAGGTTTAATAAAGTGCAATCGTCAACGCCGTATGTATGAAAATTTCGTTCCTCGTTCCTCTTAACGAGCGAGCATATTTTCAGCTAACCTTTTTTTTTTATCCTTACATTCTTTTCCTAAAACACAGAATATCTAAAAATAAATGTTTTCATGTTACAGACGGATTATAGACAGACTCTGTGAACTAATAGACGAAAAAGGGCCAGATGTATGGTGGACTTCTGACATCCAATATTTGGTTCCAGAAAATGTGGCTAAAGACTATGATTTGAAGAATAAAGAAGTCACGAAAGGAGAAGTACGTAGTCTCTGCTCTTAAATAAATATGCAACATTTTTGATGTCGACTATAGACATTTCCCCATCACTATTTATGCCAGAATGTTTGGTGTGAAACAAATGATGCCTAATCTAAGTCGATGAAATCTTTATGGAAAGCATTAGAACAACCAGATCTTGAGTTGACTGACCTCTTGGCCGAGTGATCAGAGAGCCTAACTGCAGAACCAAAGGTCGCGGGTTTGATTCTCGCCCGGTGCAAATATTTGTGTGCATTAACATGTCTATTTGGTGTCTGGGTGTAAAGTATGTAAATTAGTTGTCTTTTTTCATTCCATCAATCTTTTTTATATCACACTGTAGGTCTTAGGGCTAGGGTAGGGGCTTAGGCTTCCCCTCAAGATGAAGGTGCTTGGAGCTTTAATCCGCCACGCTGCTCCAATGTTGGTTGGCGGATTGTAACGACCGCCATCTATTGACAGCAACCGGGACCGACTGCTTAACGTGTTCTCCGTGATACGGCGTCGGTGAGAGTTAATGTATATAAGTCTTATTCGAAAGACGGAATTAGTTGTCTAGTACCGATAATACAATCTTTGCTTAGTTTGAGACTAGATTGCACCGTGTAGGATGTCCCAGGTATTATTATTATTAATTATACTAAGGCACAATGCCTGACAACAAGTGTGTCAATAATATCAATATTATTACATCGATGTAAAAAGTCAGACGTAACATTCAAGTGTTAATAACTAATTATTATAAAGAATAGGAAAAATAAGTTGTCAGCAAGTGCAATGTAATGTGTAGATTTTACGTGATTATTATAGTATTCATTTCGCTATGAATCGTATATAACGGAATAAATACGTAAAGAAATCGCCGTGAATCTTACTGAACACACACAGAACCGGTCGTAGAAATATTTTAAATTCAAGATATTTGGAACATGATATACTGTTCTATTAGGATGTTATTAATTACTAGCTATGCCCACAACTTCGTCTATTTAGATCTAAGCCGCTTATGAAATGCAACGTGACTGTATGTCTGTTCATTAGTATGATTAAACAATTGACGACCGCTTAGCACAGTGGGCAGCGACTCTGCCTGCGAAGCTGGAGGTCCCGGGTTCGAATCCCAGGTCGGGTCAGTATTTGTATGATGAATATTAATACTGGCACCGGGTCTTGGTTGTTAAATGTATGTGGTGTCTTCGTTTGGTACCCAAAATACAAGCTAATGCTTAGTTTGGGACCTAGACGTTGTTGTGATTGTGTTATTATTATTAAAAATTAAAAAATTTACACGATTGTTTTAATGTTTGTTTATTGGGAAGATTATTGATTTAATTCGATAATAGCCTACGTAAGCTCGCTCAATTATAATAGGCAGGCACGCTGCCCTGCAACGCCGGGTATGTGTGAAGCGGCGTTGCTGCGTCGTGCTTTGACTTTTCTAACTAAACTTAAAATTTTAAAATCTTTTCATTTTGTGAGTTGATTTTGATGAAATGAACTAAATATTATTCAGAATAAAGCTTCACATTTTATAGTAATTAGATTTTTAATCGTGTCGTGATAGCCCGAGCGCAGCGAACTTATTTCTGGTTTAGTGAACCGTGCGGCCGTGGTTCGAATCCGGGCGTGTACTAATGAGTTTTGTTCTGACTTAAGTACGTACATAACTAACACTGAATCCGTGCTTCAGAGAGCACATTACGCTGTCGGTCCCGGTTCCCGGTAGCCATCAACAGATGGCAGTCGTGGAAATCCACAAACCCGCATTGGAGCAGCGTGATGAATTAAGCTCAAATCTCCTCATCCTGGGGGGAGGCTTAAGCCCCTGCAACGGAGGATAATGGGCTGGTGGAAGTGGAAGTAAAAGATTTTTTAAGAAGGCTTTTACGTGATGCGCGTACAAACGACCAAAAAAGACTGACAAAAAGGGTCAAAAATAGGTTTTTTACGTTCTATGTTTTAATTTTTGCTTCTCAGAGTTATTTTTTTGCAAAAATAATTTATGTACAGACATGGAAAAATTACGATTTTATTACATGTATAGGTTGTTTTTTTTGGCGGTGAACCTTTTTTATTAACCCTCAGGACATCCTGGACATTTGGTTGGATTCAGGACTGTCTTGGTCCCAAGTTTTGAACGGGAAACAGGCAGATATCTACGTGGAAGGTGTGGACCAATTCACAGGATGGTTTCAATCGTCGCTGCTTACTTCCGTTGCTTTGAAAGATAGAGCGCCATATAAGTAAGTATACAAAATTATTTAATTATATTAATAATATTTGGGACATCCTACACAGCGCCATCTATAATAATAATAATAATGTACACATCACAACAACGTCTAGGCCCCAAACTAAGCATTAGCTTGTATTTTGTCTAGTCTATCCAGTCTATAGTAAGCAAATATTATGTAATGGGTTACTAGACAACTGATACGTAAATGTTCTTTATAATACATACAATATAAAAATTTTATATACAGACACGGAACATATAGACATGTTCATGCACACAAATATTTGTTCTGAGCGGGAACCGAACCCGCGGGCTTTAGTTCTGCAGTTAATGTCTCTAAGTGCTTGCTTTGTTACAGTTCAATGTATAACTTGTGGAGGGTAATGTTTTTCTAGTGTATGTATGTTTAATTGTTTGTTTATTTTTTTGGCACGTTCTGTAGCACGAACGGCTTCATAAGTTTAAACATTCATATGTTTAAACTTATGAAGCCGTCATGGAATCCTCATGGAATCATTGAATTTGTCTTAATATTGTTGATGTTACATAGAGTATTATAATATTTAAATATGGCGCTACCAATCCAAAAAGGCGAGAGGAAATTTAAAAAATTTTTTATTTTAACAACACGGTTGAGTGAACTGACTGGTTAGAGACCCTAACTGCAGAGCCAAAGGTAGCAGGTTCGATTCCCGCTCGGGACAAATATTTGTGTGCATGAACATGTTTATTTCGTTTCGTAGCTGGGTGTAAAATATTTATAAATATATATTATAAAGAATACATATGTATATCAGTTGTCTAGTAATCCATGACACAAGCATAATACTTGCTTACTTTGAGACTAGATGGCGCTGTGTGGGAAGTCCCATGTAGTATTATTATGAATACCAAATAAAAGCTAGTAAACGTGTCGTGATAGCCCAGAGCGCAACGAACCTGTCTCAAATTTATAAGTCCATAGGGCCACGGTTCGAATCCGGACGTGTACCAATGAGTTTTTCTGACTTATGTACGTAACTATCACTGACTCCGTGCCTCGGAGAGCACGTTAAGCAGTCGGTCCCGGACGCTGTCAATAAATGGCGGTCGTTACAATTCCCAACCCGCAGTGGAATAGCGTGGTGGATTTAAGCTCCAAACCCCCCTCCTTACCCTGGGGGAGGCCTAAGCCCCTGCAGTGGGGTAAAACGGGATGATGATGATGAAACAGTGAATTACATAAATATATGTAATATAACATGTTTGCAAAAACATGTTATATTACATATATTTATGTACGTGTCATTGGACGTGTACCAATGAGTTTTTCTGACTTATGTACGTAACTATCACTAACTCCGTGCCTCGGAGAGCACGTTAAGCAGTCGGTCCCGGACGCTGTTAATAAATGGCGGTCGTTACAATTCCCAACCCGCAGTGGAATAGCGTGGTGGATTTAAGCTCCAAACCCGCCTCCTTACCCTGGGGGAGGCCTAAGCCCCTGCAGTGGGGTAAAACGGGATGATGATGATGAAACAGTGAATTACATAAATATATGTAATTCAACATGTTTTTGCTACCATTGTGACGCAAACTATAAAAAAAGTACGTTTAACGCAAGGATTAGGTCGATCCGTTGTAAATCTTGCTTCACATGTCTTTAAAAGCGTCAAGGTTATGTAGCCCTAAGTCAAATAAAAACATTAGGGACTTTTAGTTAAAAGGAAAAAACAATCAGTAATATAATGTAAAATCATTAAAAATTCGACTATGTAGAAAAAAAAACCTGAAAAAAACCAGTTTTTTTTAACAGTCACACTACTTTTCGTAGTAGGTACAGATGTATGAGAAAAGTAATAGGAGTCGGTTAACATCGGAAGCGTATGTTTGCCCGAAGTTATACTTCACTTCATCAGCCCATTTTTACCTCACTGCAGAGGCTTAGGCCTCCCCCGGGGAGAGAGGGGGCTTGGAGCTTAAATCCACCACGCTGCTCCAATGCAGGTTAGGGATCGCAACTACCGCCAGCTGTTGACAGCGTCCGGGACCGACTGCTCAACGTGCTCTCCGAGGCATGGAGTCAGTGATAGTTAATTTACTTAAGTCAGAAAAACTCATTGGTACACGCCCGGATTCGAACCATGGCCCTATGGTCTTATAAATTTGAGACAGGTTCGTTGCGCTTTGGGCTATCAGCACTCGAAGTTATCCAATGAAATAATTTTAACAAGAAAAAGTCATAAATTATAACGATAATACTGTAAAAACAACTTTATTACTAAATGCATTTGGTTCTAATTGTCTTGCAAATTGCAAATTGCAGGTACGTTCAGTCGCATTACTTTTCTGATAGATCTGTACTTGTTTTTACAATCTCTATAATCTAAATATATTATTTTATTTAATTTTTTATCACTATTAGGTAAGTAATTTTGTCATTGGAAATGGCTTTAATTTCGTTGGAGTATAGGGGGTCATTTGGGTGTTTTGTGAGACAGGCAGATTGCACGAAGAGTTTTCGAGATATCGGGATGAACGTGGTGTCAAAAGACGCAGCTTGGCGAGCTCTACAAGATGGCGTAAGACAATTTGGAAAAAGTTCAAAAACAAAAAAACCATCGGCAAGAAACGAAAAAAAAAATCGCAATTTTTTTCCCCGATTTTCATTTTGGGAGCCCGATGTCTCGAGAAATAGGTCCGAATAAGAAAAAAATAAAAAAACGGCTCGGGGTAATTAGACGGGGGATCGATTGAGACTAAAATTGTTAAAATCGGACAACCGAAAGTAGTGGTTAAGGGTGCCCTTAGTTGGAAGTCGGATATGCGTCGATGTTACATTTCGTACTAATTCGCTTTGTTCGATCGAAATGTCGTAGAGAATGTTATATTTCGAAATTTCGAAGTCAAGCTTATTTAGATACAGTTGTGTTATTTTTTTTGCGAAGAAAAATATTATCCAACATATGTGTGTTTACTTTATTCCGTTAGATTCATTTCCAATGTCGTAAGAAGTTCGTGCGAAAGCAGGAGATCCGTTGATTTTTTAGACAGTCGTGTTTTTTTGTTAATATTTCTAACAGTAGCGATTTTTTGTCGCCATTTTTAGACTGGAAAACATGTAAAAATAGCGGGAACTATTTTTTTATAAATATTGTCCCTTTTTATTGATATTAAAACCAGCTAGATACGAACAATAAAACTAAAGGGTTTCAATTAAGACTTTATATTTTCAAAATACTAAAAGACTTTCTCTCTGACCGATTAATTTTTATCATGTACCTATGTAAATAAACATAATTTCTATTTTAATTGATCTTTAATTTTGATTTTCAGGTCAATTTTAGTGCACGGTTTTGTGGTTGACGAGAAAAAACGTAAAATGTCGAAATCTTTGGGTAACGTCATAGATCCATATACTATCGTCTACGGGGGAAAAGATAAAAATAAAAATCCAGTATATGGAATCGACACTTTGAGGTTAGTCAATAGATTGTGTTATATTTCTATAACCGATTTGAACATTTATGTTTGTGGTGTCTTCGCTTGGCACCCAAAACACAAGCCTAATGCTTGGTTTGGAGCCTAGACGTTGTTGTGATGTATACGTTTAAAAAAAAACCATTTGATTGACCGATTGGCCGAGTGGTTAGGGACCCTAACTGCGGAGCCGAGGGTCGCGGGTTCGATTCCCGCCCGGGCCAAATATTTGTGTGCATGAACATGTCTATTTGTTCCGTGTCTAGGTGTAAAAACTATTTATATAGTATAAAAAAAGAATATGTATACCATTTGTTTAGTACCCATAATACAAGCATAACACTTGTTTACTTTGGGACTAGATAACGATGTGTGGAATGTCCCAGATATAAATTTTTTTACACATTTTTTTTGGAAATTCTACCCCTAAGAGGAAAATAAAAAGGATGTAAGTTTGTATGAAAATCTGTACCTAATTTTTGAAATTAGATGCATGGAAATTGGTGTTTAACCTGTGAGTCACAAACTAAAAACGTCATGTTTCAAGATTTTAATAATACAAATAGGAGTAAAATAGGCGATGAAAGTTTGTATGGGACTTCCGTCATACTTAAAGATAAAACTACGTTAATATGTGGATGTTATCGTTAGAAATTAAGACGTGTTTATTTATTTATTTATTTATTAAAAGGCTCACCAACACTCTTCACATTAGCATTTCACAAGTAAAACTTAAATCAAATAAAATTTATGCCTTGTTTAAATGTAAGAGCCATTATAGATGAACACATCATCCAATAGTTAATACAATAACAAATAATAACAAAAGTTATAGCTAAAATTAACAAATAAGAATGAAGTTTTGGAATAACAAAAAAAACATATGCAGCAACAATACAGTAAACAAAGAAGTAAAAGAACCCCTTTTCCATCATATTATTTCTAAAAGAAAAATTAAAAACAAAAAAAATTACTATATTACAATATCAATCACACACCATTCTAATCTAGGAATTAATTTTGACGACCGCTTAGCCTAGTGGGCAGCGACCCTGCCTGCGAAGCTGGAGGTCCCGGGTTCGAATCCCAGGTTGGGTCAGTATTTATATGATGAATATTAATACTGGTACCGGGTCTTGGTTGTTATATGTATGTGGTGTCTTCGCTTGGTACCCAAAATACAAGCAAATGCTTAGTTTGGGACCTAGACGTTGTTGTGATTGTGTGTGTTATTATTATAATTACGATCCAGCGGAATTTAGCTAAGGAGTCCGCCGTATGTCCAGCGATCTGACTTTTTCATTGTACAGATATGAGACCTGAGATTTGAGATTTGATTGTACAGATGTGTTAAGTATTTATTTATTTATTGTGGGAAAACCAACAGCTATTAAGACACAGTATTATTTGAAAATAAAATCAAAGATTAGCCTATTACAGGTTTCCACTTATATATAATTTTTTATGCTTAGGAACTACGAACTACATACTTAAATTTAAATTTCGGATCGAACTAGAATAAACAACTTATGATACTAGTTACAGACATAAATCGGCCGGCATGTAGTTCTACCAATTATTGCTCAAAAAATGCTGACGATAATAATCGCCGTACATAAGGGATACTTGAGTGAAATAGATCAAGTTTCGTGGTCTCTGATACTACATTATAGTTTTTACACGCTCGCCAAAGATAACTATTTTGCCTGTAATTGCTGGATACCTTCGGTAAGTAAAAAGTTAAGGGAGATCTACACAACCTAACGGGACAGTTGAAGTTGAGTTTGGCTAGGAGATCGGGACAGTCAACACTTCCCGAGACAATTTTAGTTAAGAAAGTTAAATCCGCGATAGTACGTCTTGAGTGTAGAGGAAGAAGATGATGTTGACGACAAATATTATTATATAGTTGTGAATCATATGGGCATTTAAGTTTAAAACACAAATACTTAATGAATTTCATTTGGACACGTTCGATTCGCTCTATATACACATTGTACATTGGATTCCAAATTTGAGAAGCATATTCAAGTATACTGCGTACGTAAGTGCAATAGAGGATTTTTATAGTTTTAATATTAGAGAAACAAGACGTATTGCGGATTACAAATCCTAATGCTCGCGAGGATTTTGCAACTATATTGTTAATGTGACAATCAAAAAGCAACTTAGCGTCATGGTGAACACCGAGATCTTTGACCGAGGATGAACGCATTAGCGGTATACCTTTTATAGTGTAGTCAATTATTATCGGTTTTCTTTTACGCGTAAAAGTAATTGTTACGCATTTATTGGAGTTCAGATCAAGACGGTTACGAACACAATATGCTTCTAACTGACAGAGATCAGCCTGAAGTAAGGCGGAATCCGTTATAGAAGAAATTTTAGCAAATACTTTCATGTCGTCAGCGAAGCAAAGTACATTAGAATGAGTGAAGCACTTGTCAATGTCACTGATAAATATAGAAAACAGCAAGGGGCCCAATAAAGATCCTTGTGGAACTCCACTGGGGACCTCAACCCAACCAGATATATAATTACTAACAACCACTGCTTGAGTTCTGTTGTAGATGTACGATGAAAACCATCGCAGCAGATCTCCTCTTATGCCTGTAGATTGTAATTTCGTTAACAGCAACTCGTGGTCGATTCGATCAAAACACTTACTATAATCTGTATAAATTACGTCTACTTGGCAACCCTCGTCCATAGATTTAGTGATATAGTCATTAAATAAGATCAAATTAGTAGTTGTTGATCTATTTTTAAGGAAACCGTGTTGTGTTGGACTTAAAGCTATAGAAATCGCAGGATACAACTGTGAATATATAAGTCTCTCCAAAACTTTGGCAATGATGCAGAGCTTTGATATAGGCCTATAGTTATGTATATCATCTGTTGAACCTTTTTTATGTACCGGTGTTATGAAAGCAGATTTCCATATCGTAGGAACAACTCCCTCAGTAAGAGATCTTCGGAAAAGGATAGTTATTGGGTTACAAATAGTGTTCGCAGTGTTAATTAAAAAGTTAGCCGGTAAGCGATCGGGACCAGCAGATTTGGAAGGGTCAAGACCCTTCAGTAGTACTTTGATCGTTTCAGTGTCTATTTGGATTGAATGAATGTCAGCAATACTATGGATAGGAGGAGGGGTTTGAGAAACATACGATAAGTTAGTTGGTTTTAGAAATGTAGAAGCGAAATAGTCTGAGAAAGCATTGCAAATTTCTATGCCCGTATCAACACGAGATTCACCAAATTTTAAGCTACTGGGTATAGCTGGGTTGCGCGATTTATTTTTAATATATGACCAAAATATTTTAGGAGACCTTGTAATGGACTGTTCAACCGTGCAAGTGTATTTGTCAAAACATTGTTTTTCTAGTGATTTTACTCTTTTACGTAAAAGTTTAAAAGTCTCCAAGTCTGACCGGTTACCGTACACTTTATATTTTTTATGAAACTTGGTTTTTTCTTTTATTGATTTAATTAGAGCTGGGGAGTACCATACTGGGTATAAAGAGCTATTTTTATTGAACGAAGTTGATGGGACGTGTTTATCTATAAGGCTATTGATAATGGCCTAGAAACGATCGATTGCACAAGAAAAATTGCATTGATTAGAATTAAGTTCTGATTGCCAGTCATAACTAGAAATGTCATAATTTAACAAGTCATAATTTGCTTTATTGAAAAAATATTTCGTATATGGTGCAGGTCTAACAAATGAACTGACAAACTGAGTACTAATTACGAGAGCTTCATGATGAGAGTCAATCGGTGTAAGAGGATCGAGGCATTGAGAAACATGTAATGAGTCATTGCAAAGTACAAGGTCCAGTATCCGATTGTAATTGTTATGAATTCCGTTATATTGTAAAAAATTATGAGTGCTTAGTTCGTCTATAAATAGGCATTCGTCGCGTGTAGTGAAATTTGACGGTATTAATACTTTATTGTGAGCGCACCATTCAATGTTGCTAAGATTAAAATCGCCAGCTATTATGAATTTATCATTAGGATTACTGGATACAACTGAACCTAATTTATTAAGATAGTTTAATAATTGCTCGGAAAATGTGTAACCTAGGTTTTGTTTGCAAAGATAAAGAATGCATATATGGACTTTAAATCGGGGCGAATTGCAGTTTGTTTTGTTGAATGTTAATGTAAGCCAGAGATCTTCAGTGGTGGAGTTAAATGTATATTGTGGAATAACTGCGAGGTCTTTGCGAGTAGCAATGAGCACACCGCCTCCACGAGATTGGTTGGTCAAATTATAGTCCCGATCTCGACGCCACACCGAATACCGATTATCGAACAATTCATTATTAAATATTCCATCGTTTAGCCACGTTTCTGTCAACATAATAATATCATAATTATTCAGGGCGACGTTACGGAAAAAATCTGATGATTTAGATCGCAGACCTCTAACGTTTTGATAGTATATTTTAATTTTATTGACATTATACATTGTAAACGAACGGGTTAAATAGCAGTAGTTTATCTAAGTAGAATAATTTAATAAATGCAGATACAGGCAATATTTTAAAAGTGTAGGTATAACGAAAAGTTATATTGAGCGTAAACGTGTTGAATGTAGAAAAAATACCACGGTTATAATGTTTCGCGGCGTTCTTATTGTAAAGTGGGTAGTTTAAAAATGAGCAACAATTAGCAAAACAAAGGCATGCATAAAAGGTCATGCACATTTCCGTACTGTACATGCCCATTGACAAACAATAAAATGTTTTTTTATAGGTATGAAAAATATTGTGGAAAATATTATGAGGAATAATATGAAACAAGTGAAAGTTCGAACACATTAAACATCGGATTGAATCAGTTTGTTTAAATCAGTTTCAGTGTTAATAATAATGATTTTGGAAGTATTATTTTTTCTTGCGTGTATTTTACCGTGCTTCACCCAAATGTATTCATAGTTTTGTTTGTCTTTTAGAGATGATTTAGTTAAAGTGAGCAATTTAAAGCATACATATAGATTTTTCTGCGTGGCATGCTCTGCTTCGCTTATTTCTGTGCTGCCTTTCCCTGCGTCGCCTGCGTCCCAGCGAATGCCTAACCTTAAGGGGGTAAAACAGTTAACGTCGGTGTTTAACCCATTGGTTGAAAATTAAAAATAATGTTTCGATTTGCTATTGTGTTGATTCATCATTCATTGGGCTCACCGGAGTCTGACCAATTGGCCGAATGGTTGAAGACCTTAACTGCGGAGCCAAGGGTCGCGGGTTCGATTCCCGCCCGGGACAAATATTTGTTCCGTGTCTAGGTGTAAAAGTATCTGTGTATGTATATGTTATAAAGAATTTTTAAGTATGTATATTTGTTGACTGTACAATTATTATATATGTATACTTATCGTTAGATATTTAAGTTTCATTGTATAAGTTGTTTGTTGTCCTAAATAGATAAAATAAAAAAATATTTAATTATAAATGTGTATTAGTCGTTTTGTCCCATAATACAAGCATAATACTTGCTTATTTTAGACCAGATGTCGCTGTGTGGCATGTCCCAAATATTATTATTAAATGTTGGTTGTAATTATATATTATTTTTCTTTTAAGATGGTGGGTGGCGAGCCACGCAACACAACATTCTCAGATAATTATCAGCAAGAAACTAATGGACGACTGTCAGAGCGAAATAATTAGACTAAGAAATATATTTAAATATTTATTAGGCGTCGTGAACGGTTTGGAAAAATCTCAATTCGACGTCGAACCTAAGTTGAATTTTTTCGATAGATACATGCTGTCAGAAACAAGAAAATTCGATGATGCAATTGAGGATTTTTACAAATCTTTTAAATACAATAACGTATGCCAGTTGGTATTACATTTTATAAGTAACAAAGTGTCCGGTTTGTATTGCCATTGCGTGAAAGATAGGTTGTATTGTTCTTTGAAATGTTCCGACGAAAGGTTAAGCTCACAATTAGTTTTGAATACGATTTTGATAGTTTTGTGCAAAAGTTTAGCTCCCGTTATACCACATTTGATAGAAGAAGTATGGTCGCATCATCCTTTGTACGAAAAACCTTTTTTCTTCACCAAAAACATAGAAATTTTGCCTGTTTCTGATAATGTAGATTTAGAACTTATGGATATACTATTAGATATCAAAAAAGATATGTGTAGTATTACTAAAAATGAAAATTTAAGAAAATTCCAATTGGAAATACAAACCAATGATTTGTTTAATCAATTGAATGAATTAAATGTTAGTGATGGTGTAGTTGAAAGTGTATTGAGTGAGATTTTTGAAGTGTCTTCTGTGAAAATAAAAAAAATGGATGACTTTGGAAAAAAGTGGCAATTAATTGTAACGGAGAGTCGTAAAAATCAATGTTTAAGATGTAGAAAATACAACGCTATAGATAATAGTGATAAGTGTATGCGATGTGAAAATGTTTTATTGAATATGTAAATATATTTTTTTTGAATTTATAAGACAAACTGATTTTTATTACTACGGATGTCATATGTAAATCTTTCGTCGTGATGTATGTAAAATTGCTAAATCACGAGTATGTAATGATCGATTGGCCGAGTGGTTAGAGACTCTAACTGTGGAGCCGAGGGTCGCGGGTTCGATTCCCGCCCGGGACAAATATTTGTGTGTATGAACATGTCTATTTGTTCCGTGGCTGAGTGTAAGGTATCTATATATGTATATATAATTAAAACAAAGAATATTTAAGTATGTTTACCAGTTGTCTAGTACCCCATAACACAAGCATAATACTTGCTTACTTTGGGACTAGATGACGCTGTGTGGTATGGCTCATATATTATTACTATTATTGTAATCAAAGTTTTCAACCAAGTGAAATTAGAAACATGAAACTTTGAACTACAGCTACTGAGAATAACTAAATAATAAATTTCAAGGTTTTAGGATCGGTTTCTTTAAGGGGATAGTCTTTCTCTCCGCGGCCACAAACTGGCATCGCTATGTGCGTTTCAATCCCTATTCCCTGATGTATTCCTGAGTAATAGAGATGACAAGAACAAATTCCCAAAAATACCTATAAAATACCCGCCGAAACAGCTTGCGGGCCGTGACTGTTTCCACCCCTGAAATGTGTACGAAGTGGTACGAAAATTTGTAGGGTCATTAAGAAAGAATGTCTCTAGAGCAGTACGTTTTATTTTTTTTGAAATTCGCATTAATATCGAATTTATGGCTCATTATTTTCAAAAACGAAGAACTGACGGAAATCATGTTTTTCGGGAATTTTTTCTGAAGCAACTAAACAAGATATCAAAAAAACAAAAACATACAGCCCTGTGACAGTATTTCTCCTACTACATATATTTTTTTCTGTAAATATTGATACAGAAATACAGCGAGGATTAGACAGGGGCCGAACCCTCTTTTTTGTATGAAAAGCCTACCCCCTTAAAGGTAGGAACTTGGAAATTGGAATGATAGGTACTCATCACAAATAAATACTGACGTGGTTCAGGGTTTTTAAATTTTCATATTTCAAAGAGCTAATGGGGGGTGAAAATCGAGGAGTGTCGGTTTTTTAGGAACATGAAAATTGGAGTCTAACTACTTATGACAAAGGCGTGTTTCAGGGTTAGATTTTATATATCAAGGCGGAGCAACCGGAGGTGAAAGTTTGTATGGAAGTAACCAAAAGTGATTTCAGCAAAAAGTATGCAGAAACCATCTTGAATGATAATAGTACCTTTAACAGGAACGTGTAATCTACGCAGGCGAAACAGCGGACGGCCACTAGTTCATTTATATTTAGATACATGCGTACGAAGGACTTTCAAAAAGAAAAGAAAAGTTGATTCTATTTTTAAGGCCAAGGGGTAACGAGGGGATCCTATTAATGCGCCTTCTATGTCTGTTAGTCACAGGCCTCTAACTTGGTGACGGTAGGAGGTATCTAGCTGAAATTTTTACAGATTGTATATTATATGGTACCTAACACCACAAATAATAAAAATAAGTATAAATTCGAGGGGTCCCCGTTTATGGATATTATCAAAATCAGTTTAGTGAAAACGCCTTAAGTTAAAACGTGTCCAACACGCACCCGACGTATTATAATTTGATTTTTATCAACTCGCACAAAAAATTTAAAGTTTAGCATTTCTTTTATATTTTCACATTTAAAACCCTATAGGTTAGAAGGAGTTCAGTGAGTTTGTGTTCAGTGACATATACATGGACAACAAAAATATATATAAAGATTGAATTAAACTAATAATATTTCTGGCAACACCGTTTTATGCTGGTAGGCAAGCAGTTGCATGCTGTGGCAACAGTCTTTTAAAATAACTTTACAATATACAAAGTTGTTAGTATTAGGTGTAGTTCGCCTCAAACTTTATGGCGGATCGGATTACAACGCTATAAGCGTGCTTGCGCAGGTACAGTCATATACCCCTTGTTCCACTGCGTCCCGCTACACCTAAAACTGGTTACTGCGACGCGACTTGTACCTATGTTCACATCCGCCATAAAGTTTGATTGGAACTATACTTAACTTATTATGTTAGTATAAACTAGGTTACAATAATTAGGGTACAATGAAAAACAATAACAGTAAGCATCTACCTGTCCGCGTACAAGACGCACCCAACAATCAAGCACTGGAGAGTCCCATCAGTCCACCAGAGCAGAGCTTTCAGAATTCTGTTGGTACTGCCGCGAGTGCGATTTAACATGAAGGCGTATCGTTTGCTTATGATCGCTGCAAAACCGTCAGCGTGCGCTTCTGTGAAAATGAGAGAAACACTGCAAAGCCGCGGCAGCCCCATCAGCACCCTAAACGCGATAATATACTTACTGAACGCTTAGACCACTGAGCGCCTTCTGCAAATATTTCATTTACAATTTGGTGAAAGTAGATTAATGGTCCACCCATTTACAAACTTCTTTAAGTTAGATTCGGTCAGGTTATGGAAACTTTAAAGTTTAATATCTCGGTAACTATACGTTTCTTGCGCGTGGAATTGGGACAAGTGATAATCTTTTCCCCCCCAACCTCCCTCTCCTCCACTATATCCTCTTAACGCGACTGGTTTTAAGATCCAACCGACCCCTTTATTGTGATTGATAAAATAGATAAACATTTAAAACCTAAGTTCTTGTTTCATTACTATAACATAATAAATACATATCTACTAATTGTTATAACCATAAATACGAGTATAATTACTTTTCAAAACGTAACCTTTCCTAAGTAATTCACACCAAAAAATAAACATATTTTATTATGATCAAACCCAAAAGCCACATCAAAAAAAATGATGACTTTTGGTGCAACTACACCAAAAGTCATCATTTTTTTTTTTCAAAACTATTTATGATGCAAATTAATGATCAAACAATAATTCTCAATGCACCTATGACTTTGAATTAGTCATACAGTCAGCGCCGGTTTTAACACTACCAGCGCCCTGGGCGAGAATACTACGGCGCCCCCTAACTGCTATTCAAATTAACCTATATGAAAATAGGCAAAGGATATACGCCACCTCCGCGGCGCCCCTTTATGTCCGGCGCCCTAGACGGTCGCCCCACAGCGCCCTACCCTAGCGCCGCTACTGCTGATAGTCATAAAAATATTTTGCGTCTATAATTGCTTTAACCGCCACTAATAAATTTAAAGTTTGCTGTTTACTGTAAAGTTTTTTAGAATGGAGCTTATAACTTTTTGGTGTGGACCTCCACAATTGCGGATTACTACTATACAATATTGCCGATTCTATACAAAAATTACTGCGGCAGAAAATATTGAAATTCATCTCATCCAAATATACTGCCTTTCTTTCAGGTTTTTTTTTTCAGGCAGAGGTTTATGAGTTCAGGTCGTGAAGCAACTTGTGCGTGTACCTAATAAATATTTTTTTAGGATTGCAATAACAAAAGCACGCGTTCCAAGGCAAACGACGCCCGGCGCATAATATTAAATTGTGAAGCCCCGAGTTATGTTTTCATAATATAGTTATTCTTGGGCTCTGTGTGGAATTTCTCATTTCCGAATGCAAAATAACATACGAATTGACTTTTTAATAATATACGAAATTCGTATTTATACTAATATTGACCGGTTGGCCGAGTGGTTAGAGACCTTAATTGCAGAACCAAATGTCGCGGGTTCCGTTCCCTCCCGAGACAATTATTTGTGTGCAGAAACATGTCTTTTTATTCCGTGTCTGGTTGTAAAATATTTATATAATATAAAGAATATTTAAGTATGTATATCAGTGTCTCGGAATCCATAATAAAAGCATTATACCTACTTGATTGCTTTTGGGACTAGATGGCGCTGTGTGGGATGTCCCAAGTATTTTTGCTATCAATATTATAAAGAGGAAAGATTTTATTTTTTGTTTGTCACAGATAAACTCAAAAATTACCTAATTTTAAAAATTCTATCACCTACAGAAAGCTACATTATTAGCGAGTAACATGGGCTCCATTTTATTTTGAAACTAGCTTTCCGCCCGCGGCTGCGCTCGTATGAACTACACAGTTGTACCGGGACCGCTATAATTTTTTGCATACATATAGTTTGTCGGGTATAGGGTGTCGTGATAGCCCAAAGCGCAACGAACCTATCTCAAATTTACATGGCCCATAGGGCCAATAGGCATAGGGCAAAAGTACCAATGAGTTTTTCTGACTTAAGTACATAACTATCACTGACTCCGTGCTTCGGAGGGCACGTTCAGCAGTCGGTCCCGGACGCTGTCAATAGATGGCGGTCGTTGCAGTCCCCAACCCGCAGTGGAGCAGCGTGGTGGATTTAAGCTCCAAGCCCCCTCCTCACCCTGGGGGAGGCCTAAGCCCCTGCAGTGGGGTAAAAATGGGCTGATGAACTGAAGTGAAGTGAAGATATAGTTTATAAGCTGAAAAGTGAAGTAGGATACTTTTTATTCCGGAAAAAACGGGTCCTGGTACAACAGTGTAGCCCATGCGAGCGGAGTCGCGGACGGAACCCTAGTCCTTTATCGTTTCCAATGTTTCCCAAGTTTGCACGAATATGAAATTATTATAATTTTTTTTTGTTATTCACTACGAAACCTTATATATGTTTATATACCTTATATTATATATGTTATATGTACGTGCTGTCTTCGCAAAAATATTTATATATCTATATATTATAAAGAATATTTAAGTATGTATATCAGTTGTCTAGTAACCCATAACACAAGCATAATACTTAGTTACTTTGGGATTAGATGACGCTGTGTGGGAAGTCCCATATATTATTATTATTATTATAAAGTATGAAACTAGTGTCATAAATTTTGTCAAAAATTAACACCATTTGATGAACCGTTATTTGTTTTTGTTTTCAAACGAAGACGACTAAGGACATTTTTTTCCACACAAATCAAATCGTGAAAACAGAAAGAACACCTGGATTCGCAGGTTAGTATTACACGTTCTAAATTATTCAGTTAATTTTGTCATATTTCTGTGCGTAATTCTGAACTATGGAGTACTAAAGAGGCGGTAAGGCGTGAATGATTAATTAAAATATATCTACCTTTGGGGGTCGATTCTCTATTTGACCATAAGTCGCATACGATATTTAGAGGTTGAAGTGGCGTCTGGTTACATAAACTTAGAGTAGGTACCTTAAAGTACCTACAATATCATAGGCCTTAAAGTTATTGTTCCCGTAAGTAGAGCCAGTATTTTATACTAATATTATAAAGAGGAAAAAATTGATTTTTTATTTATTTATTATGGATAAGCTAAAAAAACGATTTAATTTGTTTTAATTTTTTTTTCACCTATAGAAAGCTACATTATAAGCGAGTAACATGGGCTGTATTTTATTTTGAAACTAGTTTTCCGCCCGCGGCTCCGCTCGCGTGGACTATATAGTTGTACAGGAACCGCTATAATTTTCTGTATAAATATAGTTTATAGGTTAAAGAGTGATATAGGCTCTTTATCCCTTAGAAAGAGGTTCCGGTACAACTGTGTAGTATTTTGAGAGTAATATATAACATTGGTACCTAATAGAAATTTTTATTTTTATTTCAAAAATAAAAATTAAACGGACTGAAAATAATATTACGGATAACGTTTTCCCACTTTCGGAATGCGTATGTCCACGTGGGTAAACGTCGACCACACGTCGACCTTATAGCCTATAACTGTCCATGAGTGCGCGAATAATTTATGTCTATGGCGCGAATAGTGTGCGCTGAATCCTGCTCAGTGCGAAACCAGGAAACACATGGTTGACCAATAGCTTTCCCATAATTGCGCAAAACCTGTTCAGTGCAAGTGCAAAACCATCTATGGTAACCACGAATGTGTATTGTAAATCGTAAAGGCGTTTATTTATTTAAGGTAAAATTAAGTAAGGTACACAAACAAATCAAATATCTTTATTTCGTATTTTATTCGATTGAGAAACTAAACAATAATTTATTAAATAATACACTATTCTAAATCATGAATATGTGAATAACACAAACTACAGAAGGCCGTGCCCGAAAACACCTGGCCCAAATGTAGCCATCACACTGGCCGCGTGTCCGCGTTGGATTGCCAGTGAAATGCGCTGGACCAGGAATGTTCGGGAACGAGCGTCGCAACCAGCATCCCTTAGGCGGCGGCCCAGAGCGGAAATAAAGCTCTTGGCTTCGGAGCACCAAGGCCCTCCTGTTTCAACCGCAAAAGGAACGAAATAATAAGTGGCTTCTAATGAGGTATATTTTTGGTGTTTCCGCCGTGCCGCGGTCTCGGCGGCCACGCCTGGGGCCCATATGGTTGCATTTAAATATGAGGGAGCAAAAGTGCACACGCATGTCGCATCTCACACCAAGCAGCGACCCTTACACCACGGTACGAGGGTAAGCCCATCTGGGTGTCTGCCGTCTGTGCGACTTAAAGCTGGTGGCTCAAGCAGGCACGGAACATTTGCCGAGACCAAGGCTATTCTAAATTAAAATCTAATTAAAAAAGGTACATAATATATACACTTTTGTCACTTCAAAGTATACACAAAATGTATTGTAACAAGACAACACAAAATTACAATAAAACAAAATCTACAATATAAAATTAAATAACAGTATTTATACAAATTATGTGTTATACTAATAGAGCTAAATTATATTGATAAGCTATAAAGTTTTTTTAAATAATTTCCTTTTAAACTTCCGGTGGGTATGTTCAGAACATCTATACAGGTTAATTTGGCATTTACATTGTTATGAGTTAATTTTTTAAGCATCCTTTATGAGATGAGTTATATTGGATCCATATGATCAAATATTAGATAAGTACATGAATTTTAGTTTGAATCTTTGAAAACACCTGGACAACAATTAAGAAACATATTTTCATATACTTCAACAAGTAGAATCAAAATATCGAATGCCCCGAGATCGCTCCAGATGCGTCCGGACAATGCATGAAACACAATGGACAGGCAGGTGGGTTCATATCTGAGCTGATGATCCGTACGAGGAGATCCCGCCCTCGTGCAAGGTAACACCTAGTTTCCACCAAGTATAATACACTGTATGATACAGTGATATAGTATGGATATGACAGTATAATACAGTGTATTATACTTGGTGGAAACGAAGTGTTAACAATACGTCATACAGTATATCAAATTGTATTTGTGACGCGTACTGGCCTAGTTTTGCCTTCTGAGAGATTTTGTGGTGTTCTGACTACTTCAGTTACGGGAAGGAATATTGTACATATATAGTATACAGTGGGTAATGTTGAAAGCGCGTGATATCGTTTTACTATGAAATGGGGAGGAAAGACGATTGTATGTCTTTGTTCTTTAAAGTTAGAAACATTATTAAAATTACATTAAAGTACTGAGCATATATAAATACATAATGATTTGTTGAAACAGGGAGCGTAAGTTGCATGGAAGTGTCGGTTTTTTTAAAGCTAGAAACTTGAAAACTTGAATTATAACTACTTATCGTAGATATGTGTTTCAGAGTTTTCAGATTTACACATTTTAAGGGTTGAGAAACGGGGGGTGAAAATTTGTATAGGAGTATCGGCTTAGAAACTTGAAAATTTAAATTTTAGCTACTCATTATAAATGAATAATGACGTCTTTCAGGGTTTTTGGATTTGTACATTTTAAGGGTGGAAAATAAGGGATCAAAAGCTTGTATGGGTGTATCGGTTTTTTTTTAAAGTAAGAATTTGAAAATCAAAGTTGTAACTACTCATAATAAATAAATAATGACGTGTTTCAGGGTTTTTTACCTTTAACAAGAACATATAGTCGTATACGTCGCAGTCGTAACGTATAGGAACACAGGCAAAGTTGCAGGCGGTTGCTAGTATGAGCATAAAATCTAAAGTCAATGCGGGCGAAACCTGGCTGAAGCGTCAGGCAGTTACGAATTCCAACCGCAAAGTAAATAAGCGAAGCTTGGCTAAGTTGAATTTTTGATATAATTGCTTATAATTAGTCATGTGCAAAAGCTGCGTGTCACGACGAATTTAATTACGCGCACTGACTCTCTCTTTGGGGACTAATCTGGACGCGTATTCGCAAAACGCAACATAAGCGCAAAGACGAATACAGGTAGTGTATTGAAAACCGGCACAAATTATTAACAGCTTTTTTTGCTAATGAGCTTTTCAATGATATGTATTTCAATTTAATCAAATCAAATCAAATCATAATATCTTTATTTCGTAGTTATGTAACATAATCTTGAAATACGTCATAAGAGTGAATTTTATTACTTTGTGGAAGAACGTGACCACAAAGGCGCATTCAAAAATGCTGGTTCCTCTCAGAAGAATGCGCAAGAAACTGAGGGACGCTCTTTTTAACAAAATTATTAAAAATGAATTTTTACAATAAGTGCTTAAAGAATAATATTATTGAAACAAACTGATAGGTGAGCGGCTTACACCCATGGATTTTTATCATCTAAGTAGTCTGATACTTTATAATAAGCTTTTGCATAAAGCTTTCGTTTTAGTGTAGTTTTAAACTTATTAAGGGGTAGATCTTGAATGTCAGCTGGGATCTTATTGTAAAAGCGTATACATTGCCCTTTAAAAGATTTCGTGATTTTATTGAGGCGGCTGACATGATTAGCATTTCATATACTTATAGACATTTAATAATGACTTGGGTCAATTACATACGCCATAGTGAGCTTTTTCCATTGAAAGTCAGATTTTCTATATATTATATTCCTCCGTTTGTGCACTATGGATAGCGAGACCGACATGATCGGAAAATGAGAAAACCCTATTCATGAAATTATAACATCATTTTCCATTATCCGTTTGGTACAATATAAAACGCCCACGTTCGTGAAAGTTGGCTTATTTGTCGTCACTCGAGGAAAATTGCTATATTCCGGAAAATGAAATAGCAAACGTTATAATCAAAACACCACAGTTCAGAAGAAGAATCTGGGAATAGTAGTATTGTCAAATTAAAACGAGTCGAAACGAATTTCTGCAGATTTTACCACAGATTTAATAAAAGTCATATTTATATTGAAATACTTAATTATTAAAAAAAGTGTTATAGTTCATTTTATTATTTATTTATTATTTTATTTTATTATTTATTTATTATTTTATTTTATTATTTTCTTTCATACCTAATTGTTAAAATATACTATCGGTCGAGATATGATTGGTTTGAGATATTACTAGTTTGAGTTGTAAATATTGTAAGTTGTAATTTGACACTCAGCCGAGTCAGTCCGAGATCAAAGTCGAAAAATTCGATACGTAGGTAATAAAAAAGCAATTTGATGCATAGAAATTTCGTCGCAATTTTTCAAGAGTTCACTTAACTCGGATGATTCTAGAAGAGTAAGAGCGCGTGGAGCGACAATCATACGCGCCCACCGTCTCCGTCCACTAGTGACTTCAGGTAACATCCAAAGGAAAAATGTAAGTTGAATTCACAGAGAACTAAGTCGGTCACAAATATAACAGTATTTGTAAGGAGACACGCGTCTCAAAAATGTCTACTCATACAAAGAAAATAAGTAAAAATATCAGGCATACGTAAATAGTCTTGTCTCGAATTTGTCTCATTTTAGGAAGCGGTTAAACGTTCATGCCTTTCCCTTACCTCTTTGGTAGGATTTGATGTCGCATTGTAGAGTAGAGGTTATGAGATCTTAAGTATGCAACATATTGCATGCTTGAAGAGGACAGCGTTTCCACTTACATACCAACTCTAATACTCTGTGGTTGAATTCGTATATACTAAGAGTTTGAGCTTCGAATCATATCAACATGGGTGCGTCTATCCCAAAAATTATCTTAGTACGAATATTATGCGACCGACATACACTTAAACGGCAATTTAGAGGCATTTTTTATGATGGCTGTGTTTGGGACCAATAAATAATGGTTTGAGAAAAGTTTTAGTACAGAAAATTATATTTCAGACACTTAATTGCACTTTATACGAGCAACGATAGGAACGCGAAGCGATTCCTTTTACACATCTTTAGTTTGTTAAAATAAATTAAAAAATAAAAACGTTATTTCGTCCGTTTTCACAGTGTCCTCATTTTTATTATAAAACTGTTATTGCCGACTTTATTTATTATTCTGAAAATGGGCTATTAAATGTACCGTTTTAAAATTTACTTATATTAGGTTTTCATATAAAACGATGTGTCCAAAAGCACTTTTTAGGCATTAAAAATGGAAAATTTTATTTGTCTTTCATCTTATTTTTGTTCAGTTTTTCAAAAAAGTAACATAACACACTGATAAGTCATATTCTATTCTAAATACGAAATATAATACGGATCGGTTCTGTCAATTTAAAAAATACATTGGTACTAACATAATATACTATGATTTCATGAAATCAGACCTTCGGCCATTCTGAAAGAAACTTTTTTCTGGGCATAGATTGTTTTTAACTTTTCCTGGTATATGTCGCAATAACGCGGAGAAATAAAATGTCTTATTTAAATTAGAGAATCAACATGTCTTCTGTATTTTCCAAGTATGAATTTAAGAGATGAATCTCAAATACTTACTTTGGGTACATTGGAGGACCTTATTTGTGATGTTATTAACCAAAAATATTAATTAAATATTTCTTTATGATATTGCACGTTACACGAATAATTGAACCATTTTTAAACATCTTTATCGCATAGAAATATTTTTTACAACGTGTATAAAAAGACAGAAAAAGGGTCAATTTAAAGCAGATAGTTTATTATTTTTCTTATTTGTTGAATCTGAATAGAATTTGCGTTCATGTCGAGTTATGAGTACGCTAAAGGTAAAATGCAATTTGTCGGATTCAATTGGTTTTAAACAAATTATGTACAGTGTTTTTTTTTTTAAATAATTGGGATTTGTTATTTTTACTACAGATAACTTTGACCATAAGCATAACAGATATTCGTGTAAATAAAATAAAAATAAAGTCATCTCTGAATTTTTTTCTATTTTGTTTTATCATCAATATAGTGTAAATGTCAATATAAAATATGATAAATTAAATAATTTGAATATGAAAAAGGGCGGACTTAAAGAGGACTTAGCACTAGTTCTATAGCCACATTACAAGCACATGAATTTGCAAGGATGACACTACGTATTAATTAATTATGGAAAATATGTCCATAAATTCGAAAATTAGTTAAGTCCGGCCCTATACCAAAACATCGGTTGACATTGCAAGCCATCCCTGAAACTTCCCGCTATTTTCGAGATCAAAGCACTCGAAAATATCCGTATTAGAAAGCTATTGATCAAGCTCAAAATATCGATGTTTATGATTTTAAAGCTCACAATATTTATTTTCTAAGCTCTTCAAGCTCACAAATAGAATTTCTATAAATTTAGAGTTCTTCGAGTTCAAAAACCAGGGACATATTCAAAGAAAACGTTATTTTGGAAATGTTTGAACTGCGATATCTTTTGAACGCTTCATTTGGTTTCAATGTAATTTACGGCATTCTATGTAATTTAGTAAGTATAATTATTTTTGTAAAAACTAAAAAATCGATTCGTCATAAAAACTCAAGTGTAGTAGTGAGCTTTGAAAACTTTGAAAACTCCTTTACAAATAGTAAGAAAATATTTACAAAACTGTAAATTAAATCGGTACATCTCTTAGGGCTTCGATTTACACCTACTTAACAAATTCATAATATTTTCAGCTAATTAATTTCAATATATATCAATATTTTAGAATCAGTACTATCACAGCAGTTTCTTTTCAGGTCCTATATCGCCTTAAAAATTTAAAAAATAAAATTTATATTTTACAAATAATTCAATTAAATCATTTTGGCGCGTACATTTTTTTTATCCGGATTAATGGTATTTACTATCACTCAATTTGGCGCATGTAATGTAACCACAGAGAAGTCAACCTTATAGACCACGCTTTGACAGGGAGTAGCATTCGCCAAGGCTATGTAGTGACACTACATAACTACGTCACTAGTGAGCCGTCAGTTGGAAGCACGTTGGAAGCCATTAAATTGTCAATTTTGAAGGAGCCAATGAAAACTAGCCGATCTCTCCCCGCACCCCGCCACTTTTTGGCGATTTCGTTTTCGTACTGACGTTTATTAAAGCGTGGTCTATAGGTTGACTGGTCTGTGAATGTAACGCAATGCTTCTGATTCAGTCAGAAATGGGGCTACGATAGAGGCATATAAAGAGCTCCTTTGCTCTTAAAGTCACAATTTGCATATTGTCAATACGCATTCTTCGTGTTCTCCAGCGGAGGTAATTAGTTATTAATTAATTACGGTGGAGTAATTAACATGGATGTAATAACATACGTATTTACGTGTACGTATACGTACACGTACGTACGCACTCACATATAAGGTAATTTACAAGTCTATTAGTCATCTTTGTGTTCTTAATTATTGCTAGGTTTCGGCTGTGTCTTCGCCCGCAATTTTTTAAGGCGTCATGTATTATACAAAATTGAAATTAGTATTTTTTTAATCCAAGCTCTTGACAATGAAAATGCCGTCAAATAGCGTCAATACAGTTCACGGGTGAGGAGCGGGGTTATTCACTTCAACGTAGAAAAGTAGGTATCTATATATTTCTTATTTCTTTCGTAATATACGCCTCCAATGAGTTACCGATAATTAAGACGTCAAAGGGAAAATATGTATCCGGCCGTAATTTCTTTAGGAAGTAATCAAGGGACTTCTCGACCCAAAGGAATTACTAATACTGTAATCGAAGTCATGCCATTATGTATTGAAATACAGCTAAAGAGTTAACTCAAAAAATGGATGCATATACCTACTAATTTGTACCTACTTAGGTACGCGTTGAAAGTTATATGTCTAGAATACTCAGCTGAACTTCATTTTGTTCTCTTTATTAAATATGCCGTTTTTTGCATAAAAACAATTTCACCAGTATCGATTTTCATTATAACTTAAATGTTGGTGTTTTATAAGTATTTTCGGTTTAAACGTTTAGAACTATTTTTATTTGAAATTTAATAAAGAAGGCAACGTTGTACGGTTATTAGGATTATTATGAGATGTTTTCTAAAATGCTGGCTGGAACTAGGTACGACGTTCCATGTAGGTACGCAATTTTGAAAAAAAAACTCTCAGCTGAACTTTCGTCAATTTTCGTTGATCGATTACAATACCATCTGGTAAGATTTTGATAGTTTACAAAAGGTTGACTGACATCTGTTACGACGACGTGAAGAACAAACAACAAAACCATCAACCCATTAATGTTTCATTGCAGGGACATAGGCTTTCCCTCGAGATGAGGGGGCTAGGAGCTTAATCCACCACGCTGCTCCAGTGCGTGTTGATGGAGTTAACGACCGCCATCTATTGGTGGCAACCGGGACCGACTGCTTAACGTGCTCTCAGAGGCACAGAATCAGTGATAAGATATGTACATAAGTTAGAAAAAACTCATTGGATTCGAACCACGGCCTTCTAAACAAGAAGCGACCTCGCTACCACTCGGCTATCATGACATTTTAATTTTAGTTAAAATGACCGAAAGCGTGATTGCCTTCCAAAGATTTGACTCGAATCTCTAACTTTAGATAATTCGGTCTGGGCAGATCGTAACTTATAAGTTATGATAAAGTTACCGATAGCAAAGTTTCGATAGCTATTTTAAGTTACAGACGATTTTGACAACTTAACCGGAGCGGGTATTATGAATAAATATCTCAAGTTATTAAGGGATGTATAAATTTGTCGATAAGTTCCAGAATAAAGTCATACTTATCGTCTTTTTGCAATTAAACGCGTTTCCTGTTAATTAAAATTGGGCTCTCTAAGCATAAAAGCACAAAGCCCTCTTCTGCACTTACCATCTAACCACTCATACTCTAGCTAGCTGGTGTACCCGTATGGTGAGATGGCGAGTTTCAGTCCGGTTTCAGTCCGCGAGGTCCTCGCGCGCCAGACTTCATCCCCGCGAAATTGCGTTGACAGTTTCGATACTGAGAACTGACATTTCTGAGTCTATTAAAACCTGAGAGTATAGACAAAATAGGTTAAGATTCTATAAGTAGAACATCGAAATTGGCGACACTAGTGGGAAGAAGCGGTACGGTGGGGGAGCAGACAAAAATGGTTTAGTTAATTTAAAAAAAAGGTATTACAATGTCACAAAACTTTACGTGTCACAATACTTTACGTATATTTGATATGTACAGGTGAGATTTTAGTAACCAGCCAAAAATTTCTTAGATGTTAGGTATCACTAATAGACCTCATTACATAAATAAAAATATAGGTCAGATGTTCATAATCAATAATTTTATCCTAAATATTTTTTAACAAAATTTGGCTATCTTCTACTTACATAGAGCGAAAAGGCGGGGCATGGGGCATGTGGGTGCCCTCGTGTAGGGTGACTAGCATATTGGTAGTTTTGAGAAAGGTTTATGCAGTCTTAACTGAATATTTTCCTATTGAACGACACTAAAAAGGAACAAGACGGCCAACGGATTTTTATCAAAGGTGGAAAATTTGGCTGGTCATTAAAACCTCACTCTGTATACATATATATAATTATATACTTTTACACCCAGACTCAGAACAAATAGACATGTTCATGCACACAAATATTTGTTCTGAACAGGAATCGAACCTCAATGACCGACTATTCTTTGAATTGTAATGTTAGTGGAGTTTTTGTAATGTAACCATTTTTAATTGGTGGGTGGCGGTAGTTGGCATAGTATTATATACGTTAACAGTAGGGCGACTAAGCATTTCGGTTGTCCGTTTTGTGATTTTTTTCTCGATAACCGTTGGTTTGCGCCACCCGCTTACCTGGAACTTTTTGTTCAGTTTGTTAAGCTGTACGCTTTTATCTAATTTCGGGCTACGTTTAGCCGAACACGGTATATATATATTTTCAAATAATACATACATATATAGATATTTTACGCCGAGGCACGTAACGAGTAGAAGTGTTCATGGACACTACTTGTCCCGAGCGCGAATCGAACCTGAGACCTTTACGTCTGCAGCCGACAACTCCGACCACTAGACCCTATCAGTCGAATACATCTTTACAATTATATGAAGTCACATAAGAACAATAAATAAAGAGGCAAGGATGATAATAACTACTACAAACAGATTTTCCGCTCATTTTCTACGTTTTTTAGGAAAATTTAAATCGATTCTGTCGTTTGTACATCGTCAGAACATTATCTAGCCCAGCGGGGCACATCGCTCTGTACCGATTCAATTTGCCCTGGGACAAACCATTAGGAATTGAAGGATTTGCATTAGTTCAGAGCTTCCGAAGCCTAGGAGCGCTCTCAGTTATCTACGGTCAGAAAAACAAATCCGTTAAGTAAACCTGCCTACTATAGAATATACTTTAATCCATGTGACAGTATATATGTTTGTATATTTTTGTGTTCCAAATGCCATTTCCGTAATCATTATTATCTGCTTATAAACATGTTTTAAATAGTAATTAATATAAAAACAAAAAAATTGTAAAACCTACTACGAAAAAATGTAGAAAAAACTTGCAGTACTTTATGATTATAGTTCATTCAGAACCCGGTGTCATAAGAATTTTAATTTCAAATTCAAACAGTTTTTTAAATGTGATTATTTTTCTACTAAAAAAATATTACGTTAATTTAGTGTTTTAATTTATGCAAATAAGAAAATATTTAAACATTTTACAAAAGTTGTAATTTTTTTTGCTGACTCTACAAACGCATTAGAAATTGAATAGGTACGTATCTAGTATTCAAATGGTGTGTCCGGTCCGGTCACTTCGGATCGTCCGGTTCCACTCGGACGTTCTTTGAGCTGAAATCTTAGATCACACGAATCGTATACACTCCTAGCTACATAATGTGTAGCGGAGGCAAGAGTAACCGATTGCTGTTGTAAATCATTCGAGTAATTGGAAATTCACTTCATTTTTACAGAAAACCCAGGCCAAGTGCGAATCGGACCGCACACGAAGGATCCCTTGCACCGTACAACAAAAAAAAACCACAAAATTTCAAGTGTAAATCCACCACGCTGCTCAAATTCCGGTTGGCGGATTGTAACGATCGTCTCTATTGACAGCTACCGGGACCGACAGCTTAACGTGCTCGCCGAGGCACGAAGTTAGTGATAGTTAATGTACTTAAGTCAGAGAAAACTCATTGGTACACGCCCAGATTCGAACCACGGCCACATGGCCTTATAGATTTGAAACAGGTTCGCTGCGGCTCGGGACATGGAAATTGTAAATCCATTTATCCATATTGGTATGGATATGTGGAAATTAAACATCCGTTCATCCACAACTGAGTTAATGTACTATGATTAAAATCAATGTCCATTATAATAAAATTTATATTTATCATGAAAATAATACATCATGAAACTGAAAATAAGATCATCTGTACAATATCACTATAACGGTAAATAAGAAATTCATATTAATGTCAATCAAGAAAGTTTTAGAAAATCACGCTAAAATTTTCTTTTCATATCTAGCAAATGTCCAGTAGTAGGTTCCTCCTGTTACTATTTACAAATGACATATCTAATTCCATCCATCAGCTCACATTCCTCTTCCTCTGTCTTCAGCCATCGTTATCCCGCCACTACCGGCCGCTGTCTTTATATATAGGTCCAGCAAGGCGGCCGATCAGCAAGCTATGGAACGAGCTATGCTCAGGGTATCTCTGATGGATCATATCAGAAATGAAGTCATCGTCAGATCACAAAGGTGATCGACATAGCCTGTAAGATAAGTAAGCTGAAGTGGCATTGGGCTGGTCACATCTGCCGAAGAACCGATGGACGATTGGGAAGAAAGGTTCTTGAGTGGAGACCGCGAACCGGCAAACGTAGTGTGAGACGCCCGCCGGCATATCCAATTAAATAATTGAAATATGTTATACCTATCTATTAGAATGCAAAATATCAGTACAACTTACCTGTATACAGTTTCCTTATTAAATAAAAAATTATAAATTTAATCAAAAGGACAAAACACTTCAAACACTTCATTACTATCGACGCAAATTTACAATGGGGTCCTCATGTTATGAGGGTGGCTGGTAAACTGAGCTCTGCTGTTTTTGCAATTAGGCAAATAAGAAAACTAACCGATGTGCCTACAGCGAGGCTGGTTTATTTTAGCTACTTTCATACCATAATGTCATATGGCATTCTGCTATGGGGAAAGGCCGCTGACATTCAAACAATATTTGTTGTGCAGAAAAGGGCTATTCGAACTATATATAAATTAAAATCTAGAGATAGTGTAAAGGCTGATTTCAGAGAAAGTAATATTGTGACAGTCCCTTGTCAGTACATTTATGAAAATATAATTTATGTACATAAAAATTAGGGTGGGTGATGGCCACAACTTAAACACAAGACATAAGCATATGTTATCGATTCCCAGGTTCAGGCTCTCAAAGGTTAATAATTCTTTCATGGGAAATTGTATCCGTTTTTATTCAATTCGAATTCTAATCAATTTATAAAGCGAGTTAAAGTTCAACTTATGAAAAAAGCTTACTATTGTATTACCGAGTATTTAAATGATAAGTGCGCATGGACATCATTGTAATAGTCGTAAGCACTTTAAATTAAAAAAAAAAACAATTAAGAAAAACATATATTTAAATAAAATAAACAGGGAGGAGTTTCTTGCCGGTTCTTCTCCTTCTAGTTTTTGAACCGGTACCTAATCAATTTATTTTGACTATCAATAAGTGTGTGTAAACATCTTATATTAAATAAAAACTTTTTGAATTTGAAGTGTTTTCGATTTCAATATATTTAGGTACATTTGCACTGGAGGAATATGTGGAAAAGTATCCCTACTAGTATAACTGAAAAATATTCCATTTTTCCATAATGGTGTGGATATATGGAAAAGGCGATTGATTTTAGCGAGCGTACACCTTCTAGTCTACTAGGTACATTCAAACTTCGGTGTTAATAACACACACTGACTCACAAAGCCGCTGCTCCACGAATCTATTCGTACTGAGAATCATAGGAAAACAAGTTGTGCGCTAATAAATTAAGTTTGGGGTCAAGTTAACCGATTTATTGGACCTTTGGAGATTAGGGCCAGTAATAGATCGGCTGCGAAGCCCACAAATCACGGAACCGCCTTAATAACTCTAAAACCCAAAGAAATCTATTTACTTACCGGTACTTTCTCTTTAAAGTTTTATTAAGTTGCTTTTTTTTTATTCCGTCGACAAGTGGCGGTCGTATATTTTCCTTAAATCGGCTTTGAAAATAGGCGCTAAAATAAAAAATCAGACTTTTAAGGTTCCGTATACAAAAAAAAATCGGAAGTCATATAAGATCACTTATGTTTTCGTCTGTCTGTCACATTTTAAAACTATGTAACGTAGTTTGGTCGTGATAGCCGAGTGGTACCGAGCCCGCTTCTTGTTTAGAAGGCCTTGGTTCGAATCCCAGGGCATGGACCAATGAAATATTTCTAACGTATGTACATAACTGTCACTGATTCTGTGCTTCCGAGAGCACTTTAAGCCGTCGGTCCCGTTTGCCATCAATAGATGAGAGTCGTTACAATACAATACATCAAACCGCATTGGAGCAGCGTGGTAGATTAAGCTCCAAGCCCCCTCTTCCCGAGGGGAAGCCCCCGCAGTGGGGTATTAATGGGCTGATGGTAACGTAGTTTGGTGCAATGTTAGGACATGGTGACGCCTACATAATTATAGTTGAATATTACGTTTTTTTTTTCCTTAAAAATTTAAGTTTGGATCTGTTTTTTGTATTATGTGAGAAATATTCATTTATCTAATTGATTAATTTATTTGAGAATTTCAAAAATATTTTTCCAAATTTTTAGCGTAGTGGTTTTAATTAGATAGTCACCTCTCACAGTTATACGAACGAACTTGCATGCACAGACATGATAAAAATCAAAAAAAGTACGAATTGACTAGAGAGCCTCTTATCTATTTACAGTCTGACGCATGTCTATCTGCGTTTACCGTTTAAGCACTCATACTCTAGCTACCTGGTGCAAGATGGCGAGTTTCAGTTCGAGTTTCAGTGCCCGAAGTTCTCGCGCGCCGGGTCTTCATCTCGTGAAATCTCTCGCGCCCGTCTCAACCCCGCAGAAGATAGTAATTGTTCTGAGATTAAAAGCAAACGCTGCTGTCATATTAATTTACTCTATGATAAAAACTCTAGACTCCCTGTCACTGAACAACCAATGAAGCACTGCAATGGCGAGTGAAACTTCGCAACGTACTGGCGGTCAGTCAGTATACTTTACGGTAGACTTACTATAGTACGACGTACTGGACACTTCACCATCAATAGTTTTAGTTTAGAAAATTCAGTGAAAAATAAGCAACGAATAATTTAATATAATGGGCGTTTTCTTCTTCTTCTTCTTTTTTGGTTGGCGTTCTAACGTATGTTAATTCTGCCAATGTCTAGTGTATTAGAGTTAAACTATTTTTATTCACAATAATAAAAACAGGCAACGTAGTACGGTTAATATGGAGTTTTTTCAAAATGCCGCAAGGAAGTACGACGTTCTACGTGCGCTATTTTGAAAAAAAAACTCCCAATGGGCGTTTTCTAAAAGATGCTAGAAACTTTGAAAACAAAACTTGACAGCAACGAAGCAAAGATCAATATTGCTCAACCATCATTTTACATAAAAATAATGTATAGTTAAAAAAATAATGCTTCAAAACCTAAATGGGTATTAATAGGATTTTTTTTTTAAATCCGTGACGAGTAAGCTGAAGAAGTGAAGTCGATTTACAGGCGTAAAGTGTACGTACCACCTTCATGGATGTGGTATTTCCAATTTATTTCCAACTATATTAGTGCACTAATACAATGGGAAATAATTACCGCATCTACACGAATATAAAATCAGTAGGTAGGTACTCTACGTAAATTATATCAGTCGATGCGATGCATTAACCAATCAGTGTAACGTATTTAGCGTCCATTGCTGCCCGCACCCCACTTCAGCTACGTTTCTATAAATAGCTCAGAATAGAAATACAGTTTACTGTCCAGATTTCACCCATTCGAATAATGGAAATTCCATTATTTGAATTACTTCCATTTAATTACATAAAGTGGTGATATAATCATAAATATTAAATTTAATCTAATAATGAAACGTACTTTCATTTAATCCATATTATGCCTCAAATCAAGTAATCATTTTCATAATTAACTAAAATAAATAAATAAAATATAACACAAGTAATTTTTATAATAGAAAGCGTATTTTTAAAATAAAATAATAAATACCTTGTTTTTATAAATGAACTTTTTCTAAAATTATATTTTGTGTAAAAATCAAATTTTTCCTTTTTATAATATTAAGTATAGATAAAACTTATGTACTCACTCAATATCAATCGTTATTATAGTTTTTTTATTTCATTCGCTTTTACAGAAAAATATTAGAAACTAGTGAAAGTAGTTCAGGATCCCTTAGCAATTTATCTTCCTTTCTCTTTTCTGCTCCATTATCAGATAATGTGTAATGTATTCACCGATTTCAATGATCGGAAACACTATACACAAAATATCCTGCAGATTCGAAGTGATGCTGCAGTAAGATTAAGTCAAGGTTCTTAATTTATAACTACACTACTACGTACAAGAACTACGTTCTTGTTTATTGATGAAATGAAATACCTCTAGAAGTTGCTCAAATCCCTGCATCAACTAGCAATGAGCTGATCATCTTCAAACGGCTAAACAGATTTTCTTGATTCACAGCTAAGGGATCATCCATTAATTACGTCACACCAATTTCATGATTTTTTGACCCCTCCCTCCCCCCTTGTCACACTTCATCACAATTAACCATATCCTCCCCACTTAGCGTGACGTCACATTTAGATTTTTAGTTTATGAAGGTAAAAATTACAACATCGGAAATGAGCCTTATCGCCTTAGTAATACATTCGATATTTCGAAAACAATAAATCGTTAAACTCGGCCAGAAAAATAGTATCAAATTTATAGGGAACGAAAGTATTCAAACAAATCCAAGTATGTAATAAATAATATTAATTGTTAACAAACATTGTACTAAATTATTGTACTAAACTAATATTTAGTACAATGTTGGTTAACAATTGAAATTATTTTTTTTAAAACTTAGATTTTGTAAAAAAAATGTATGAGAGGATTGTGAGGTCACAAACATGGAACTCCTCCCTCCCCCCTGTCACGATATGTCACATTTTGTGGACCCCCTCCCCCCCCCCCCTTGAGGTGTGATGTAATTAATGGATCATCCCTAAGAACACTGTCATGTCACGCTTCAAATAATAAAAAAAAAACTAAAACTAAATCGGTTCTTTCGCATGGCAGCTACGATGCCACAGATACACATCATACACAGATGTACAGATACGCAGTTGTACAGATACGCAGTTGTACAGATACGCAGATGTACAGATACGCAGATGTACAGATGTTAAACTTATAACACCCCTCTGTTTGCGTCGTGAGTAAAAATGTCGAAAGAATCGTATTCGCTTTTGTACATTTTTAAACGTATTCAATTTCAATGCACAAAACGAAAAGTTTCAAATCAAATGAATTTCAAGTCGTATTATAATTTTCATGGCTCAAAGGAACGAATTTCGAGCCAATTAAAAATTCTTTTCGTTTGGAGTATCTCGATATAGACTTACAATACTGGATTGATAAAATACTTACGTTTGAAATCTAAAACATAAAGTTACGAATATGTATATACGAGATGTTCGGATGAACGTAGTCCAAACTTATAGAGCGTGTAAAGCTTACCGAACTTAACAAAAAGTTTCAAGCTAGCAGATGTCGCAAACTAACGGTTACCGAGAAAAACATGTTTAAAATTTCTTCTATTTCTCTATCATCTTATATTTTATTTTTGAAACATTTGGTTTGGTTCGGTAAGTTCTACACGCCAACACCCCATATGTACTACCTATCATGCTAGAGAACGCATCCCACACAATAAAAATCTAGAATCGTTAGACCTTACAAAAACAAGTGCCATCTATGAGACGTTAATGAATACTACGTAAAATAATAAAGTTTATTATCATCATCTTCACCATCAGCCCGTGTCTCTCCACTGCAGGATATAGATATAGGGTATAAAATTTATAAGTACGAAATGTCTGATGTTTTTCGATAAAAGGTGGCTTAGACCACAACTTTCTTAGTTAAAAGTTGGACGGAAGTTGCACATCGCCTTGTTCCGGACGACGCGACAATTTGAATATACATAGAGCTCCTAACAAAAACAACAGGTACGTTTATTAGCAAAAGAAGTGAATTTTCTATTGGTTATACACACTTTTTTGTGTTGATATTTCGTAAAAATAATCAGTGATACGGCATCTCCGATGGTTAAAGAATGACCGCCAAAGCTGTCTGTAAAAATTAGGTGTTAACGGGATATTTACATGTTAACAATAAATATTACAATTACAGTTTTAATTTCTATAATGTTTTTTTTTAATATTTTTGTAAACATTTAAGTGCATTTAATTTAATAAATGCCTTTGCTTCCCGAACACAGACAAGTCAACCTTATAGACCACGCTTTGACAGGGAGTATAGCATTCGTCAAGGCTATGTAGTGACACTACATAACTACGTCACTAGTGAACCGCAGTTGGAAGCACGTCGGAAGCCATTACATTGTCAATTTTGAACTAGCCAATGAAAACTAGCCAACCTCTCCCCGCACCACTTTTTGGCGATTTCGTTTTCGTACTGACGTTTATTAAAGCGTGGTCTATAGGTTGACTGGTCTGTGCTCCCGAACCATGCTTAAAAAAATATAATAATAGTTGTCATGTCAATTACCAACCATGTATGTCATGCAATGTCATTGAATAACAATGAACAACAGCTAGCGAAAAAGTATAAAAAGCAAATAAATAAGTAATAAATAGTAATAATAATATCTGGGATATCCCACACAGCGCCATCTAGTCCCAAATTAAGCAAGTATTTTGCTTGTATTATGGGGTACTAGACAACTGATATAGGTACATACTTAAATATTCTTTTTTTAAAATTATATATACATATTTAGATACTTTTACACCCAGACACGGAACAAATAGATATGTTCATGCACACAAATATTTGTCCTGGACGGGAATCGAACCCGCGACCCTCGGCTGCGCAGTTACGGTCCCTAACCACTCCGCCAACTGGTCAGTCAGTTTGTAATAAAAAATTAATAACAAATGAAAATGCAGCAAAACGAGAAACTCTAGTACATCACTGGTATGACAGTATAGCGCAGTATGGTATCAATGGGTATCAATGAGTATTATTTGACGTAACTGACACTTCGGTGATCAATTGATTTGATTTGTTTTTTTTTTTAAATATAGACAGAAAGAAAAAGATTATATTTTAATTTGTTTTTTTTTTCAATTATCTATATAACCCCACATTATAAAATATATTGTTATTATAATTAGATTATTTCTATGTAAGAATCAGGTATTTCATAGGCATCAGTTGGTCCATCGCCCTCACAAACATTGAACCATTTTTATAATATTACCGAGTAATTTTAAATCACCTTCTAAATTGTAATAGGCATCTAAGAGCTTTGGTAAAAATAATAAAAAACATGTTTTGTCTCATTACTACAACTTTAAAATATGACGCCACGAAGTTATCATATTATCCGTGAGGATACGCGAGCGACTCATTATTGTGTCGGTTGGGGGCCACCTGCGGGTAACCATTCTCCGCTACACCCGCGGTCGCCACTTCCTCATTTATGTTTGCTTTAGTAACCACACTGAAAAGTTGGGTAAAATATTTTAATCCTATTTAAACCTATTTTTTTTAAATGTCTTTAGTCTTTTTTGTTTATTAAACATAATTTTTTTGCATAAATTAAATGTTTAATAAACACAAATGATATATACATACTTTTGTGTCCTTGGTAATTTTTCCTTCAAACGGACTCTATCAGTCCTTCTTGCAGGATATACACAACCGTTAAAAAAAAGCCCCTTTTAGTTTCGGGCAGTGTTCATTTTAGTGGTCGCGTACAAATTTAACCTGCATCAATCTTCATGACGTTCAAATAATAATAACAACCGTTTATTTATTTTCTGACTACAATAAAAACATTTTTAGAACCAAAAGACAGTCATTACTAATTGTGGCAGATTGGAGCCTAAACTAAGTCAAACCCGTTCCTATAGGTCTCCAGACATCCACCCCGCGACATTACTAAGGTAAATTCATAATATTTATATTAATGACAAGACATATGTAGATATTAGTTTAAGCTATTAGGTAATTTAAGATTCTATAAGTAGAACACCTTCGCGATAAATAGGCGACACATGTGGGAAGAAGTGGTGCGGTGGGGCAGAGGACGATTACTATCGCGAACGTTGGGAGTGCGCACAGAGTTAGCACTATGGTTAGCACATCGTGCGGTTCACGCGCTCCCGCAGTAGAGAGATATTTGTTCGTAGCTATGCAATGTCGACAGCCCTACACGTGTCTCGTTAAATTGTATTGAGACGGCGCTAGTAGGAAACATGTCTTACTTACTCGGGGCCGCGCACTCCAAGTACTTTGCTGTTAGTAACTTCATGGAAAATAATAAAAGTTGAAAACTATTAAAGTGAGAGTTTGTATGTATTTGTGAGTGTATGTATGTGTTAGTATGTTTGTGAGTTTACGTCTGAATGTAGAATGATGGTGTGTGTGAGTGAATGTCATTGTGATGTTAGCGTATGTGACAGCAGAGTGTTCTACTTGAAAACATATGGGTTTAAATATAGCTTTTATTTTGTGAGCTATGATTACGAACCGGAATCGTTAAAGCAAGCGATGTTAGTCCATAATTTTTGATCGAGTTTCGCGAAGTGTCGAAGAAGTGAATAAGCCCTAATGACGGAAATGAATGCTTTAAGTTTGTTCAGTGCCCGCGTATTGAATTTCTAATGATTGCCTTCCGTTTTCTTTTTTCCGAAATAATATTTTATTACGAAGATTGGGTTACGTAGCGGTGTTCTTCAAAATTAGCTTAATTTTTCATTTTTCTTAATTTTACTTTAACATTGGGAATGTTTAAGTAAAGACTAAAAGCGCCCTTTACATTATACAACCGTCGTACGTACGACGGTCGCACAAGTTGTTTGCGACCGTCGAATGCGCTTTTACATTTATACGATACGTTGTACAAACAAATACGACGAAAGTGACTCATTCTATATATGGCCTCGGAATAAATCGCAGAAATCGTGCTGCAATTACGGCAGTTGGTTGTATGTACTTACTTATTGTGTAAAAAAAATAGAAAAAACATATCCCAATGTGTGAAGAATTGGCTAATGAACAGAAAAATATTTTCTCACATTGGCTTATTGCGAGACTTAGAATATACAGCCCTGATGATTTTAAAAATTACCTCCGTATGATTAACGAGACTTTTTACCATTTATTGAATTTAGTGAAAGACATAATGGAAGGAAAAATACATTTTTACGTGATGCTTTCCCTGCTAAAGAGAGATTAGTCGTCACCTTACGATGCTTGACTATTGCACGAACTTATGAAGATTAAAAATTTTTAGACATTTTTATTAATAATACAAGTTTTTCATAATTTATTTTACTTTCAAGTCTTTTTATATTTTTGTAATAAGTAAAAATCGTAATAAATCACATTATCGTACTCGCCAACTTTCTTTTCAATATTAGTATAATAATCATTCATTCCTTTTTGAAACTTTTATTTTCGTTTACCATTTTGTAGTACAATCAACCTTGCCCAAATTTGAAGTTAAATGACAAGTCGTATAAATGTGCATTACATTATACAACCGTCGCATGAATCGCTTTTTTTTTTTTTTTTTTATTTAGTGAGGGCCGAATCTGCTTACAGACACCTACGCGCCCGACCTTCCGCGCAGGTAGTGCCGGGTTGGGACTTCTACACAGAAGGTGTAGCCCGACCGGCTAAACGACTCCTCAACCTATACTCCGTTGAGTGTTATAGGATTTGAACTGAACGACGACCGGACGCATTGAGGATGCTTCGGTGCGTTGGTGCCATTGACGGGCGGTGCCTTAAGGGTGCCGCCTCGTACGGCGTATGAGTGAGTAGAGATGAGGGCCGACACGTGTCGATCCCTCGGTTTGGGAGGGCAGTACGAGCTGGACAGCCCGACTGTGAGTAAACAAAGGCTCAGACGCCATTCGAACAGATTTGTTACGTTTACTAGGTGACTTCTGGTGGGTACTGTTCGCCTACATCAGACTGAGGGTCTGATCTGCCTAGTGCTCTGAGACTCTCGACCTCGGAGGTGAAGTCATCAGGCGGATCTGTTAAAGCATTCCGTGGGCGTCTGGTAAAGTGATTGGTAGGCGGGGGCTCGTAAGAGGCCGCTTCCGAAAGTAGGGGATTGGGGTGCATGACCGCGGCGGCGAAGAAGCGCTCGGTTGCGTCCTTCATGTACTTGGATATTGATGGTAAGTCGAAATCGCTGTGAAGCAGACTATTTCGAATCATGAATCGCACAAGTTGGAAGTAGCCTAGATCCGACCGTGCGATTTGTACGACCATCGATAGGTCGCATACAACAAGCCTTTACATTATACAACGGTTGTACCGATTTATACAACAGTTGTATAGATCGGTACGACAGTTGTATAATGTAAAGGGCGCTTAACTTTAGGAAATAAACGAGGGAACTGCGACATGTAAAATGGCGGACGCGCGAAATATCGGACACGTTGACGTCAAAGCGCGAAAAACGGCAACTCAATGAAAACCGCAAAATGAAGTATAATATGAATATAATTTATGTTTAGTTTATGTATTAGTATGTTTAAAAATGATTGTCGGAATATGAATCTTCGGTATTTTTTTTTATTTTAGGCTTAATGGTTTGGAAGCTATAAGAGAATATCTTTGAAACTATATATTTTAAAATCATATAAAAGTTATGTTTTATTTCCCTCAAAGGGCCCTTTCTTTTAATATATCTATATTAATAAAAAGCACTAGACTATTTGTTTATTTAAGTTCCTAGTTTTCTCCCCAAAACGTGAATTCGTTCATTGATTGGGTTTTTTCTGTAAACTATGGGTGAGATCAATATATATTATTTTTATAAAATTGTAGGCTCAATAGCTTTGAAAATAAGGGGAAATAGATAATCTTTTAATTTAAGTTCGCGTTCTTAAATTATGAAAAAAAATTGTAGTTTTCATAACATCTCTTTTCATTTAGTATATCCTATGATGTACCTGACAAAAAAAATTATTTTCATTTTCTAATTTACCCCTAAAAAGAGTATTCGTTTATTTACGCTATAATAATAATATAATATGTGGGACATCCCACACAACGCCATCTAGTCCCAAAGTAAGCAAGTATTATGTTTGTATTATGGGGTACTAGAAGACTGTTATACACACTTCATCATCAGCCCATGTTACCCCACTGCAGGAGCTTAGGCCTCCCCCAGGGTAAGAAGGGGGTTTGGAGCTTAAATCCACCACGCTACTCCACTGGGGGTTGGGGATTGTAACCACCGCCATCTATTGACAGCGTCCGGGACCGACTGCTTAACGTGTTCTCCGAGGCACGGACTCAGTGATAGTTAATGTAGGTACTTAAGTCAGAAAAACTCATTGGTACACGCCCGGTTACGAACCATGGCCCTATGGCCTTATAAATTTGAGACAGGTTCGTTGCGCTCTGGGCTATCACGACACCACACTTATACACACTTAAATATTCTTATTTTTTGAAGTGAAAACTTCTTTAGCATCGTTGTTATTTTAAAGTCGATAAAACGAAAGTAAAAAGAGACAGACACAAATTCATAAGATTTAACGTGGGAGAAAATGAGATAGGAAGCATTATACAGTGTTTCTTATGTTCGTGGTTCTCTTTGTGCTCTGCTTCGTACCCCCGTACCAAGGCATAGAGTGGGAGTTTGCTTGGGCCTCAGCGTTGTACGTATGTTAATACGTGTTTGTGTGCGCATTCGTAGAACAAAGCTTGACAAAAGGCATCACAACAACCGTGGTGTTTTGCATATGTGTACGTATTATTTATAATAAAATTCTACAAATATGTCGAAAACGAATGCAAAATATTGTCGCGATTATCGAAAAAAAGGGAAAACAAGATTAAAAAGACAGCAAAAAGTTCAACGGAACGTGTTCGTGAATTTCGTGCACGCCGAAAAGCTTTGTTGAATGTGAAAATGATAGTTCTATTACGCATAATGATGACTTTACTGTTCAAAATAGTGAAACTTTCCGAAATTTTTCTTTCGTCTCATTATCTTGAAACCAAAATTTTTGAAAGTTTCACTTCTACCACGTGTGAATTGCACACCTGTTTTTATTTGTTGCATCGCTTTTAAATAAATTATTCCATTAAAGTAAGTGCGCTAATTGGTTGTAGTAGTCGCCCTTTCGGCGTAGTTATCCCCTAGACTCTTTGAGACCCAGACCTCTCTTTTACGTGCCTTTTACATCCAGTTAGCACCACTTCTTTGATTAAAAATATCTCTCCATCTTATTCTCGGTTTTCCTCTCTTTCTTTTTCTTTCTCTTGGCATCCATTCAGTCAAACGCTTTGTCCATCTTCATCTTCACTTTTTTGAATAATATTTACATATATAGATACTTTTACACCCAGACACGGACTAAATAGACATGTTGACATATATTGCTATAAGTCCGTGATTGGATCATCTAACCCTGTTCATGTAGGTACCAAATCACAACTTTTTTCGTGCAGTCGAAAATAGGCTGTGACAGACGGACAGACAGACGATGAGGGTTCTGTTTTATCTTATCGGATGTACGTAGTTATTTCTAAAACATTGACTTTGGATATCCATATTATAATATAAAGAGAAAAAATTAGATTTTTTTGTTTTTTTTTTACGGATAAACTCAAAAACTATTTGAGTGATTAAAGAAATTCTTCTCATGGTTTGAATCCGGGCGTGTACCTACCAATGAGTTTTTCTAACTTAGGTACATTAACTATTACCGACTCCGTGCCTCGGAGAGCACGTTAAGCAGTCGGTCCCGGACGCTGGCAATAGATGGCGGTTGTTACAATCCCCAACCCGCAATGGAGTAGAGTGGTGGATTTAAGCTCCAAACCCCTTCTTCACCCTGGGGAGGCCTAAGACCCTGGAGTAGGGTAAAATGGCTGATGATGATGATGAAGAAATTCTTTAACCTGTAGAAAGCTACATTATCTGCATACATGGGTTATATTTTATTTTCAAACTAGCTTTTCGCCCGCGGTTCTGCGTGCGTGAACAACACATTTGTACTGGGGCCGCTATGACTTTTTGCATAAATATGGTTCATAACCTGAAGAGTGACATAGGCTACTTTTTATCCCTGAAAAAGGGGTCCCGGTACAACTGTGTAGTCCACGCGAGCGGAGCCGTCTGCGGAAAGTTATAAAAAAATTTTGGTTAAGAATAGCGTATACGAATAGGAAACCGCGACCAGTGAGTAGTGAAAGTTCCAGTACTGTCAACATCATAAATTGAATCCATGTTCCCCTGGTACATTGAATAAGTTACAGGTATTCTCAGGGGTATACTGAAAAAAAAAATAAATGGTGAAACATAACTAGACGCTGTAGAGTCGATGCGTGTGATCTTGAATGGTACCTCTGGGATCTTTTAGCTGACTGTTTTTTGTAGAAGTTTGAAGAAACTTATTTGTAAAATATGGATATGGTATTTTAATACGGGTCCAGCGAAAAGTTATTACGATGAAAATATTATAATATTGGAGTACATCTACTAACATATAAATAAATGCTAAAATATATTTCTTGGTTTGGTCTTTTGTCACGCAGCAACGAAGCATAGATTTGCCTTGATATTTAGCGTAGACGTCGATCATGAGCTGGAGAGGCAGATAGGCTATTTGCACGGTTTCCGTGGGGTAACCATTCTTCATTCTAAAACGGCTGAACAGATTTTAATTAAATTTAGTAGGAAGGCGTTTTTAGGTTGGACTAACACACACGATAAATTTCATCCCGGACAGGCACACGATTCCTGTGGGCGAACTCGAATTCATGTTAAAATAGCTAAAAAGATTTGGATTAAATTTAATATAGAGATTTCTTAGGTAAAAAGTTCCAAAATTTTCTAGAAGTTTCATAATGTCACGGAGCGTCGCGTCCATCCATCGGTTCCGGTACAACTGTGTTAGTCCATGCAGGCTAAGCCGCGAAAGGAAATAAAATAGGAATCTATACTAATATTATAAAGCTGAAGAGTTTGTTTGTTTGTTTGAACGCGCAAATCTTAGGAACTACTGTTTCGAATTGAGTAATTCTTTTTGTGTTGGATAGTCTATTTATTGAGGAAAGCTATAGGTTATATTTTTTGTATGTTTGTTTGAACGCGCTCATCTCAGGAACTACCCATTCGAATTGAAATTTTTTTTTGTGTTAGATAGTCCATTTATCGAGGAACGCTATATAGGCTATTATTACATCACGCTGCGATCTATAGTTTGAAAACTTTCGTTACGCGCGCTGCGTAAACGGTTGATGTTAAGCAAAAATCATGTATCACGGAATTATTCCCCTTTAAAAGTTCTAACCAAAAAATTGCGACAGCATATGTGGTTCTTTTAAGGTTGACTTACTATAAGCCTTTTTTATGGCAATCAAATTTGTTGCTATACGCGCTAGAGAATTTATTTGCTTCGATGATGACGATGATACCATAGTGTAATGATACTTTATGGTTGGAATAGCGACCCACCCCGACTTCGAACGGGTGCAATGTACTAATGCGTGGAACGGGAAGAGAAACGTTTCCGTAGTCCACCCGGGCGAAGCCGGATACGACCGCTAGTCATTTATAAAATTGTTTTCCGCAGAAACAATTACCATGTCACCATATAATAATATATAAAACTACCTTTCCGCCCGTAGTTTCGTTCGCGTGGACTACACAGTTGTTTCGGTACCAGCAAAAACGACATAACGCTCCAATACACTGTGAGACTTCTAAGACATTCTGACACTTCTACCTAAAAATCAGCCGTTTTAGCACAAAGAATAATTATTCCACAAGAACCATGTCTTTTTCGGAGATACAAAGTAGAGCATGTCACTCTTCAGCTCTATATATGCAAAAAATCACGTCGACCTATTTGCTCTGTCGCTGTGTGATTGACTTTCAAACATTCAAACAAACATAAAAGTTTTTTTTTTATAAAGTAGTAGGGTACTTGGTTTTCGTTCAGGGGACTAAGATGTTAATTGAACACTCGTAATTAAAATTTCATTTGAATGTTATACCAACAGACTTTGGTTGGTTTTTGATTGGTTTTGTGAATTTTTTGCATGTATTTAACATTAGAAATGACAAATTATCATACAAATTCCATCCCTTTTTTATGTTTTTAAAGGATACATTTCTAAAAATCGTTAAACACATATTTTGTAGGTAGAAGTTCAAATACTGATTTTCATAGAAGTAACTTAAGAAATGATGCATTGTCTTAATAAGTTTGAACCCTTATTTTACCTCATTAGAGGAAGAATTTCGTAGTAAATTAAATATAAAATTATAAACCACTTCGTAGTGAGTGTTTAATGTCACAAAAGGAACCTACTATCTAAATATGTAATTAGCTTCAGCGGCTTTGGCTCAATGTTCATATATATACATTTAGGCAGGACCTGCTGTTTTATATATATAAATCAATTATTCTTTTTGTGTCCCCATTTAGTGTGAAAACAAATTCCTTGCTATACTGCATCAATGTCAATTAGCCATATTCTGAAATAGCATGCCATAACATAAATGACGGTTTTTTCGCCTTTCCACAATGTACATATAAAGAGTGCACTCATTCCACCACATCCGATATCAATCTTTTCCATACTCCATGTAAGAACATAACGTTTAGGTGGCAACGCGTTACTTCATGTTAGTAAGACGTTACTGAGCTCCTGGCGTCCCAAGGGCGCTGTCCGCTCGTCCGATATTTGCGATATCGACTACGATATTTGCTATACGATATTGTTTGACGTCGACCATTTTTCCTGAGTCCTTAAGCAATGTTGGGGCATTATACGTCATTTTACATACAACGCTTAAAACATAGTCAGACAGTATGTATGGTGTAAATAGCCATGCATCTGCGGAACCGCACGCGCGTGTTATACTTGTTTTTCTGTTCCCGCCATAAAAGTACAAATCGACTGGAAGCCTTCTTGTGCGTTTACCGTCTAACCACTCATATTCTAGCTAGCTGGTGCAAGATGACGAGTTTTAGTTTGAGTTTCAGTACGCAACGTCCCCGCGCGCCGGTCTTCATCCCCGTGAAGTCTTCAACCCCGAAAAATCGCGTAATGTCACTTCGATACTAAAACCATACGCTGCTGTCAAATTAATTAACTCTTGGTTCCCGCAGCCTTACCACTTCTTCTTTTATTTCACTTCTATTTTCACAGCCATTCCATTGCATGACTTTGCAGTTCCATCTTTTACATTATATCATACACATTTTATTTCCATTCTGTCTGAGTTGGCACCGACTTCATTAACTATATGCCGCCTGTTAATGCGCCTTTCTTTAAAATGAAAATCTTATTTTTAACTTTTTAGTTTATGGTTTTGAAGTCGGTTTTTTTTTGCATATCCATATATTAATACGGAAGGGAAAACTTTGTACACTTTTTAAGCATATTGCCCCCATGGAAGAGTGTAAAATATGGCATAGTTAAAGTATATATGGAGGAGCAATGCTGAAAGCTAAAGCTAGGTTACTTCGACTGAAAAGAGACCAACTACGCTTGGTGGTCGGAGCTCTGACTGGTCATGGTCTTTTTAACAAACACCTATATAATATGGGTATTACAGACAGTCCTTTATGCAGGGTCTGCATGGAGGCGGAGGAAACGGCCGCTCATGTGCTTGTTGAGTGCGAAGGAGTAGCCACCTACCGGGCCAAACACCTCAATTCAGTGAGGTCGCTCCCAGAAGCCATCGGCAACGTGAAGATTCTGCTGGCCTTTCTGGTGGAGCTAGGGTGGCAGGAATGATGCTGCCCAACTACGCAAAATAGGCGCTTCGACGTGGAGTTGCTGAAAAAGAGCCCGTCCTCAAGTCCTCAAGTATGAAGAAGCAGTGCTGAACACTAATTCAAATCGCAATATCAATTTTGTTCCACTTAACACGTGCACGTTTTCGATAATAACTCGCACTGTGTAATCAAATAAACTAGTAAAGTAATAGAAGGGCTATTTTTATAATATCATAGAAATTTACACTTTGCAACCAAAAAACGAATTTAGTTAGTTTTCTAAAAAAACGGTTTTGAGCACATATGCCATTTCTGTAGTAAGAACAGCAAAGACTTTTATAATATTATTATATAGGGATGTTTCTAAAAAAATATTTAAACAATCAAGGTACGCCGGGGTGTTCTTTTTTTCTCACATTTTAGCCTTGACGATTCTGTACAGGTAAAGATTTTTTTTTTAATAGGGTTCTGTACTATAAAAAAAACTTCAACTTAGGTATAGGATCTCTTCGTAGCGTCGTCGGTCAGAATCCTTTTTCTCAGAAACCGGTATAGGCTATTTGACTATTTTTTACCTATATTTTTTAA